>RZGM01000022.1:0-423297 GCA_027886205.1 Fusarium piperis | reverse complement strand
CTTAGTCTTAAGATAAATAATCTTAATATTATTTATTATAAAAGACCTTAATATAATAAATATAATATATAATAATTACTAAAATTATATTTTATATATTTAAAGTAATTAATTATATAAATAAAAAAATATAAGATTTTTTAAATATTAAGGTTTTAAAGGTTTTATTAATAATTCTTAAGAAGAATTATTTAAAATAATAAAAGATATATTAATAATTATTAAAAATATTTTTATTTAGGCTTATAATTATTATATAAAGTACTAAAGGTTATCTTAAAGTATTAAAAATAATAATTAAGAAAGCCTTATTTTTCTTAAGTTAAGGGGATTACTTAATATAGTATTTAATAATCACGCATAATCTATATCTCTGGTATGCGCTAGCCAATCAAAACGCGTTATCGCGCAACAATTGCTCTGTTCTATTTTCCTGTCGAAATTCACGAGTATAATAAATTCAATCCCCGGATGAACACTACTGAGTCATGCTCCAAAGACCATTGAATATCCAACTTGTCCTTCGCCAGAAACTAGGCGGTTAAGTTGACATTGACCTTTTGCATAGCCTCTTTCCTCCTCCTTCGATTGAGCTCAGTAGCTGAAATTCTTGGGCGGTATTTCTCTCCATAAAGCTTTCGACACGCCTCTTCATCTCTAACCCACAATATGTCGTAGTCGCTTGAATTCGTCATCTCTGCATCCCTCTCTAAATGATGTTGACGTCCCCGTGCCCGTTTTTGCATAGGCTTGACAAGAATCGCGTCAATATTTCTATCTTTGAGGGCCTTGCATCTCTCGGCCCTTGATGCATAAACGGTGATGCGAGCCGTCGGGTCAAGTCGTAAGATGTAGTCGAGCGCCAGCTCATCGGTCCCTTTCGCATCGCCCAGGATGAATCGATCACCCCTGGCTACGGCTTCGTTTATAGGATCATGATAATTTGTGGCGAACTCGGATGGTGAGATGTCGATGTGGCCGCTGATCATCGCTATCAGACATTTGGGTGGTACTGACTCGGAGAGGTCCATGGCGGGTGTGGTATGATGAAGTGCGAAGGTGGAAGAAGGCTCAATTTTAAGATAGAAGTGAATGAAATGGAATCTGCCCTTCCAATATAGGACTAGAATTCGAGACATATTTAAGCAAAAGTGATGGCGGACAATGACTCAGCCGGCGAGCATGACTGACGCACAGCCTCAACTGTGTGGAGAGCCCATACATCTTACTCTTATCTATAAAGGAAACGTATAAGATATGTTGAGAAGGCACTAATCAGTTTTCTGAAATTATAAACAAGAAAAGTGGCAATGAAATGTATTCTGCAGAAATAGGGATGATCTGAATCGCTTGATAAGATTCGCCCAAACGATAGAACGAACCCCCAGCAGCCATGGTATCAAGGGCATTCCTCGCGTCTTCCAGGCCAAACGGGAAGGCTGTGGTCTCATGTCTCATTCAATTTGACTCAGCCCGGAGGTAAACATTCAACGGCTTGGCATGGGCAAGGCTGCGCCCTGGGGCCTGGGAGGTACAGTGACCTACTAGTATTTCTGTTTTTTCCCATAGTAACCTCCCTCACAGTCTTCACCCCACGCTTTAAATTCAGTATTGGTGTTTCTACTTTCACCTTGATGGAAATCATGACTATGAACAGTGAACTACTCAGGGGACGAGGTGGGCTATTACGCAACTCCTCTGGTCTGACGAAGGGAGGGCCTCTGGTGGCCGACCTTTCAATCACTGCATTGGAACAAAGTATATGCTCGTTAATATCAGGTTGTGTCTACTAAGGTACATCCGTGTCACGGGTGTTGCAAATGACATTCAATAATAACCATATCCGCTTATCAACTACACGCCATTCATTCATCAATCTTCCTCAGTAGGTACCTATCTGGTTTATTGGCAAAATCCTATACTCTGAGGAGACCGCCGACGAAAGACGGAGCGTGGCTTCTTAACTGCGTTAGGTGTACTGTGGCGGCACCTCCAGGCAAACTAGGAAAAGTCAAATTGGTGTCTCTGGGATGCTAGGATGCGTAGCCTCCCACGCCGAACTATTGTCTTTTGACCAGGCGCGGCTGTGGCGTAGAGCGGAAGGTTCCATTAAACCCGATAACTTTGTCATGCCATTATAATGCTGCCTCGCCTCAGGATAGGCCGCTCACGGCTTACTCTTGTATGTATCTTCTATTGGTCACCAGGCATTGGCGAGGTGTTATCGATGAAGCAGTGATTACAGGTGACCATCGACGTTAGGTATTCGCGAGGCATTGTGAGTTAAGATATATATTGATCCTTCCATTTGAGCTTTTTATATATATCGTACTGTTTGCTGGGCAGGTTGATGTCATTGGTCACCTCCCTCATTGGATGAAGTATACGCGGAAGCATATACTTGGTCCAACCAGGTTCGAGGCGTGCCTGTCACTGCCAGCCGCAATGTAACGATTCCATCATCTTGGGTAGGAGATTCTAAATATGCCATAGATAGTAGAGGTGGTTATGGAAAAAGCCATGCAATTCACTAGGAGTACAAGCCAGCCAATGAGCACCTGCACTACGCTGATGAACAAAAGGCAATTTGCCGTTCCAACCGAACTTCAGCAAGGAATATCTGGGATGGCCAGTGTGCCTGAAGTGCAGACTGGACTTGAAAACCCTGTATATAAGCGATATGGGCTCACCTCGTCGCTCGACCGGCCTTCGAAGCACTGATAAGTTATACCTTCCTCTCAATTATTCTGCTACCAAAGATGCATTGTTGTACCTTCTTCAGAAGACTACGGTACAAGGCTGGCTCTTGTAACCCTTTTTCAACCAACACTGAGCTCTTGAAGGAGGTTTGCAGCAACAGCAGAGCATCTGCACTTGGACACTTTGTTCTATTCCATCTTCCGGCGATACTGGTAACCACCGCCCTGCTTATCCTCCACGTCAAAAACATACGCTGGCATTCACCCCACCCCACCGCTGATGAGCTTGCTGCTCTTCAGTTCGCGGCCAAAGTGCAAGAAGGCTTGATCCTCATCTCGTTGGCCGACATTGTTCTTCACAGGCTTCACTACAATCTTCTTGGCACCACTGGTGTTCCACTGGGGTTTCTTTCGTCGCCGTTCCAGCTCGGCTTCTCCCTACGATATCTTGTCAGCAGGGAATTCTGGTCCGCAACACTAGGTCCTGCCGCAAATCGCTATTCTCATGCTGTCACTGCCGTATTGGTATTCACTTTTTCGCTTTTGGGTCTGGCGGCAGGCCCATCGTCTGCTATTGCAATGATCCCTCGCCTCGACTGGTGGCAGCTCTCGACGCCCGCGATCAACGCCTACCTTTTTCGCGACCTGGGGGACGATGAAAGGGCACAATTTGTAGGGCAACACCCTTACGTCATGAACCTCGACAATCGAAATGTTCCTGCCTACAAGACTTGCGACTTGGCAAAGAAGCAGGACTGCATCAAGCAGGATCTCTCCATCATCCTGCAAACACTGGAGCAGATACTGCCCGATTCTGGGGACCTAGTGGGGGAGACAACCAGAGTTGGTAACATATCTACAACATCTCCCTCAGTTCCACCTCATAGGCAACTCACGATTTCGCTTCCTCAGCTAGCGGCACCCTACGAGGACATAGCTTATGCTGTTACCCCAATGAGCTTTGCTGCTGAAGGTTTCCGAAGGGACTTTGAGAAGTATCTTCTACAGTCTCGAATTCTTGTTCGATCAAACGCCTTGAAACCCTCTGGAAAGGAGCTGTGGAAGCAGCCCCTGGTGGAGGTCCGCTGTGCCATGGCTCGAACAAACGAAACATCCAAGACCTCGGCAACATTTGACTTTGGAGGCGGTCTTCCAGAGAACTTCACCGTGAAGCTTGACTCGAAAAGCACAGCCGACCTTCGCAAGAGCATGCCTAAAAAAGCCGATGATCTGGCGTGGTATAAGGAGGCCGCTATACCCCTTGATATTCAACATCTAATACCCATGCCAGTCACGGCAGCCATCTTCTTCGTACCCTTCTTGACAAACTTGGGTCTTGTATCATATCTTTGCCTTGTACAAGCGCGTTGGGTCGAGGCAGATGTCTGGCTCTGGCCACAGGAATCATTGGATATACAAACCCAGCTACGGTTTCCGATGAGCAACCTCATGCAATACATACACCAGACGGCTGATGTTGAGAATACTATCAAGATGGAAATGGGGTGGCTGGAGGGTATTGGAGGTCCTCCAAATGTGACTCGCCTTGCACGAAAAAACCCGGCCTATCTGAAAGGTTTCGACTTCTGTCATGGTGACCAAGTTAATTCACCCACCTGTCTCCCATCATTTCTCGCAGCCTACTTTGCAAACGCTTTATCGCGGATCATGGACATTGAAGGAGACGAACAAGACAGCCCTACCTCGCCGGTGCCTTACTCCAATTCAACCGTCATCGACAATACATACTTTGAGCACGTTTACGCTTATGGATTCGGGGTGAGTACACTTGTTCCATTTGCTTTCGCAGTGCTCTTTCTTCAGGTCTCCATTGCACTTGTTCATCTGATGCTCATTTTATTCACCCGAAACCCATGGCACTGCTCCGCGTGGGAAGGGTTCGGTCAGTTGCTAGTGCTTGCTTTGCGATCGAAGGCCCCGGAAGGTCTGAAAAATGTTGGATCGGGGGTCAACAGCTGGAATACTTGGAAGCTCGTGACATTAGTACGAGAAGTTGGGTTGGAAAGACAGTTAGAGATGGTCTTGGATGCACCTACGGCCATGTCACAGGAGGGTCAGGCAAACGCAGATGTGGAGGGACAGGTAACCATCGTGATGAGAACCCCTCAGGTTGGAGTCAAGTATGGATAATAGGTCTCAGGTTCCAAATTCTTGGGCCGTAGCATATGTCTTTCTATTCATAATTCGAATCACAATTTGTAACTACGTTTACGGTCACTCCGTCGATGCTTTTTGCCGCTTGTTGCCTTGGCCTCTGGTTGGACGTCGACTAGCCCTTTTGGCTTCCTTAGCCTGATCATTCTTGGACCTGACCTTTTCGCCCTTGTTCTTGGCCGGATCGTCCTTGGTTTCCTCTTTTGTTTCCTCCTTGACATCCTCCTGCTCACTGGCCACAGACTCCTCTTTGCCAGTCTCAACCTCCGGTACCGCAGGTTCCTTAGACACCTCGAAGCCTCCAACAACCCGAGGGACCTCTCTGCTCAAACCTTTGTTCACCTGTGTTGTGGCAATGGTGCTGCATGCGCCAGCGGCGGACAACACCCCAGCGAGTGCCAAGGGGGTGAGAAGCGGGAAAGCTACGCTGACAGCGAAGGTTCCGGCCAGTGAGGCTGATATACCCCCAACAGCTGTTCCGACTGTAGCAGCTGTCTTCCATTCGCTCTCTTCGCGAGTGACGTTCTCCACGTCCTTTAAGAGCAAGTTCCCTGGGTAGTCCTCGAGTGTCGGTAGGTTGAACCAGACGAAGTTGTGGGAGCTGTGAGTCTCTCCGTGTATGGTGAGGGCCCCCAGATCAGGGAACTCGAGTGCATTGCTGATGAACATTGGTCGCCAGGTGGGTATAAGTAGGTGGAACACGGTTGTGTCTGAGCGTCTCCCCAGGTTTTGACGGATAAACATCATCCAGGCGACGAGAGCATCCAGATTATCAGAGAAACCGAGGAAGTTGTCTGGCAGGGGCTTGTCTTGAGCATAGTCGCAGAAATCCGGATGCCACTCCGCATCAGGGTGGTACAGGAAGTAGAGATGTCTCATGTCGTCCGAGAAGGCGGTTCTGCTCTGGCGGTACAGAAACTTATGGACATGAGCTGAGAACTTGGTTGGGTTACTCAAGCTATTGCGTGTCTTTAGCTCTTCGGGAAGCTTGATGCCTGACTTTTCAATGTCTGACTCGTAGATGACATAGATATCGTTTGTGCCAAGCTGGAGTGTCGGTAAGAATTGCTGTAGAGGGATTGACCAGTCGGCATTGCGAAAGACTCTGTTGACGGCCTTGAAAGGAGTCTGCACACTAGGGGGAGACTGAAGGGAAGCCTCTTGGTTGGCGTTAGCCCCCTGCTCCTGTTCCTGCTCTGGGGAGCTGTTGCTGGTTGAGGGTTCCCCTGCCTCGGCCTCGGTGGGATTGCTGACCGCTGCTGAGTCTTCCTCAGCGATCGCAGAGCCAAATTGGGCTTCCTTTGCCTGTAAGAACGCGTTGAGATCGAGAGGGATCTCAATCATCTGCCGCGATGCGTCGACACCTTTCTCGTCCCTCTTCTGTCCTTGGCCACCACGCCTCTTGGCACTCGGGATGCGGGGCTGCTTGCTCTCGACTGCGCCCATGGTGAGATCTGCGAGGGCGCTTGGACGGCGCTCATATACTGATGGATTCCGGCACGGGCAAGGTTTCAACCACGATGTTGTTTAGCATCGGCGGGATGGGATGTACTTGACGTGCTATTACCGGTAGAGGTTTGATGAAAGTTACATGGTCTGTCCTCCAAGGTCATGACAAAGAGTCATCGACCAGCTTGTGGGTCAGCGTTTGACGCTAGTTACTGGAGCCAACGCATCCGGTGTTTGAGATGATCTTCACCGCCTTTCGGTCTCGGGCTCGGGCCGTTGGACCGGGATTTTGCCTCCTCCCGATTGATTGCTACCTAATCAAGACAATTGAGTATTTCCAGAGTTGCCATAGATTGAATGACGGTTCCAAGTTTGACGTTCCTGAATTCTAGAATGGCCTGATCTCAACGGATTATGAGATCCTATGAGAGAAAGCACCAGAGCTCTCCTTCTTGGTTAACTGATCGATCCCAAGGGCTTATGGGAATGAGTCTTAGTGATGAATAGCTGACGGAGATGAATTCTTCTTCTCGCCAGCTCCATCACTGAAATAAATGTCAACTCAGTGAGAAAGGCAAATATCACTTGGCAAGCGTGCTGCGGCCGCGGCTGCCAAGCTATACGGGAAGTTTGAACAACAGGTCGAAGTAGGCTGACCTCGTGTCGGGAACTACTGGAACCTAAGTATTATATATTCAGGGCATTACATTTAATATCTACAACGCGTTTATTGTCAATTTCGAAAAAATAAATCCTTGACGAATGTTAAATCTTTTCTCTCCCTGATCATTCGACATTCAGAACACTTTCGCTATCGGCTAAACCCCGCTTACTGGGCTGGCCGTAGTGAGAAGTGGCCACTTTAAGACTGAGTAGGAATGGAACCAGAACCGACAGCTTAAATTAACCCAATATATTGTCTACTCTCTCATCAACAGTATCTACGTACTCCTTGACCTTGAATCGTCGCTACGATGAACCCCGATGATGCGCCGTACTTATGCATGTCAGATACAAGGTGTCGACTTTGTCAATTTGGTCTAAAGGAGGGTGACTTGGTTTTTGCACGTTTGTTGATTCCGTCTGCATGGCCTCGATAAAATCTCATCTGATGGCAGGTATCGAATATGAGCGATTTTCTTCCGCGTTTCCTCTGCGTATGCGTCAGACGAAGCACGACAACTTTGAATGTGTGAATTATCACACCTGTGGCACCGGACGTTGCATGATGGCTGGTCGTCGGGTACCATTTTTCCACAGCAATTGTTTACAGTTCAGGCTTTACGCTATCTCTGACGCTCTTCTTTCTGCTGGGGAGTATACTTATGAGCCCCCTGCTGACGAAGAACGCCGACGTTTTACTCGTACCCGGTGGCTCCTGGTCGCAAAGCTGAATGACGTTCTTCGGATCCGGCTTCCGCCTGAGATATTAACCACGATAGCAGGGCTGCTTGTCCGCGAATGTGCCATGATCACATCCGAACAACAATCTGTGGGAAAAAAAGCTTCTGATAATTTGATTGACCTCTCACGCGATGTATACGCAAGTTACCATGTTGTGGATGGCGTGCGTTATGTGAGAAGTCTCGTCAATTCGACATCTGAAATAACCGAGGACGAGCACCATGTGCTAGCAAAAAAGGCGGACCAACCTGTTCACAAGATCTGGATTGCCGAAGACCATCGAGGGATTCGGTGTGTGAGATTCTGTTCTTCAGACGCTGTATTGCCAGGATCTACCCCTATAGCAAGATCATGGTGGAGATCTATCTCTGTACCACACGGCATGAGGGAAATCACTGTCAAAACAGACGTAGGTGGTAGGTCACATGTCCAAGGCTAGGCTAACATATTGTTAGGGTATCAAGCTCAGAGACATTCTCGTTTCTAGGGAGATGGCATCTGAAATGACGAACAACGACATTGGCTGGACAAGCCCAGAACACCCAACTGAAATCATCGATCTGAGGACATTGGGTCGCCTCAATGAATATCCCAAGCGACTTCGGATGAACTGTTTCAGCTGCAATACCAAGGGTACAACTGGGTACACAGTAGCCACTCATGGACACTCCGTGGCTTTGATTCATGCACATGGGTGTGACGATGATACTGCGTTCTATGCAGAAACGGATGCCTCCTTCCCAAGGGCTTTCCTCGCTCACATGCCACTCGACGATGGCGAATATGTAACAGAGATCTGCCGACGATACGCGTTAGGCCCCCTGGACAGGCCCTCGGTCTGCCTAGTGGTAAGAAGTCTCCTCTAGTCTGATGATAAACTCATCTGAATTAACCATCGTAGTTCATTACGAACAAAGGCAGGAATGCCCTGTTTGGAACCAGCGGTCCACCAGACTCATGCCGAACACTNGACAGAATCCTGACACCCGCACCTGATGGCTCACAAATTTTTTACAACGCGTGCGACTTCGTGGTAGGGAAGTCGATCAAATACCTGGCATTCGAAGGAATTCAACCGCCTATCCAGATGCCTTTTCCACCATCTCTTATACCAAACCCACCATTCTTCTGGACTCAATCTAACGAGCCTTGGTTCGTCTCGTCCTGCAATATGGAAGGCATTGTGGGTGTGACTCTTTGCAGAGACGTTTCGCTTGCCCACAGGCCAATCTTGGGGATGCTCCTAGAGTATCAAAATGGTCACCGAGGTTGTTTAGGACAGTTCCGCTACGACAAACTTCTCCAAAGGGTCCGAGTACACCAAACTGCAGAGTTATACATCGGCAGCCGAAGGACAGCAAGGTCATTTTTGTATGTGGCAGATGTTGTCACTTCCCCTCCAACTAATCGCGACGAATGTTTATGGATTGAGGTTACCTGGTATGGCACCATGGAATGGTGGTCATCACTACGCCACTCTATTTTGCGTCACACGTCAGCCAAGGGGCAGTTCACGAACATGGCGGCGCGAAAGTAAATCAACCCATTTCTCAAGGAGGAGCCCAGGCCTTTAACTATACAATCATGTCCCGAGTGTAGTAACTTACACCTCGTCGCCGGGTAGTCCATGCCGTTCTTCCGTTATACATGATTTGCCTCCAATCGTCCTTGGTGGTTGATTTCACCTGGCCATTGACATCTCTGAAGGTGTAATCGTCAAGCCTTGTGTGGTGCTTGATCCGGGTGACGTGGACCTTGACCAACTGATCGTCGCCAGCGGCAGAGATTTGCCCATACTCTCCGATAGCCGACACCATATCCTGACCCTGATAACTCATCCCCGACACGCTGCTTTCACCCGCATATCCCCCTTGCCTACCAGTAGATTGATATCCTTGTTGCAGCCCTGTATATCCCTCATAGCCGCTTTGCCCATAACCAATTTGTTCGTAGCCACTGTGTCCATATCCACCCTGGGGCAGGGGCTGGCTTGGGACAACCGGCGCAATCCGCAGCGGAGGATAGTTCTTGACCTTCAAGATGAAGCTTTCGAGGATTTGGGCGTCATTCGAATCTGCATTGATGTAATGCGATCGAGTCCCATCGGCAAGGCCTCCGTGAAAGGGGTCAAGCGCTTGATCCTCTTCTATAACAGTCCAGGCGCGGAACGAAACCCCAACCGTGGTCATAACATACACATACTGGAGGTTGTCCTGTGTAATGCATCTAATGGCTGCGTCGAGCGCTTGGGCTTCGACTTCACCAACGCTGCCCGATGGACGTTTGAACTCAACCCAGAGCATTGCAGAAAGAGTGTCATGATGGTCATCGTATCTCAGGACGCATGCGTCGACTCTTCTAAGGGTGCCATCGGGCGAATATTCGGGCGTGATGTGGTACACATCTTGTTCGTTGAATCTTCGCTGCAGCCAAGCGTGCCAGAAGCTGGCAGACTTGTATTCAATGTCTTGGGCAGCCTCTTTGTAAAGCTTTCGAAGAATGCCTTTGGCGGGTACAACGCTCATGTTAGACTAATAGTTTGGTGAAGAAAGTTTCGGGAAATACAATTAACAATAGGGATATTGGAGGGAATCGTGGGTAGATACTGTGAGCAGATGGAGGAGGATGTAATATGGAACAGGTTGTATGGCATCTAAGCCATTAGACTATTTATAGGCCAAAGGGAGATCCAAGAAACCCTGGAGGTACTCTGTCACAGATGCGCATATTATTAGAATCATAGCTGCCGCCATGATGAAACTGATGGGCCGAGAATTGGTCGACATGGGTATCTCAAGGTCACAGCAATGCGACCCAGGCGGCAAAGGGTGCGCATTCCCACTGGAGAAAGCCTGGCTCAACTCCACTCTATGAGACTTGACGAAGGTAAGGGTCGCAAGCCGGGCTGGCCCCAATGAGTCTCATAAACAGAGGTACTCAGCGATTAAGCTGGGTGCTTCAGGTAGAACATGTGGCACAGAAGATAGAATCAACCAACGCACTGCCGCCGCTCATTATTCATGACCCAACCTTCAGGTCCTTTTGGGTGCGATGGTAAGCATGATAAAATAAAAAGGGTTAGCGCCTAAGAGACTCGTATTTTGACAAAGCAAGCCGGGCGCCACGGAACTTGAGCCAGACCACCCATTGGCTGTATGGTACTGACAGGTAATTTAGGCGCCGAAAAGAGAGCAGGGCATTAAGCGCGCGCCGAATATCCCGGCCGTCTCCCTTATTAGCAATTCCAAAGCGGGCAGGACACTTGCCAGACGCTTGAGCTTGGCCCTGTAATGGTTGGCCTTGAATTGAGCGCCCCCAATCTCAGTGCATTACCTGCTTTCCAGGTATAAAGTCGATATAGCAGAGCGGGAAATTCCAGCCAAGCAACTTCATCTAATAATTGCTTCGGCAGATAAGTACCATGGCTTCATTCCTTTGTTGTATTATAGCCATGGCTTTCTTTTTGGAGGAGGGGACAACGTCACCGAACTTCCAGAAATAAATTAAAAAATATTAACACTGCATAGCGAC
Source organism: Fusarium piperis (assembly GCA_027886205.1). NCBI lineage: Eukaryota > Fungi > Ascomycota > Sordariomycetes > Hypocreales > Nectriaceae > Fusarium > Fusarium piperis. Next base: position 412,039 of record RZGM01000022.1, on the reverse strand, counting down.
GAGCTAGCCAAGAGGTAGGGACTAAGCCAAGCTAACACCTCGTTCTATTGTAAAGGATGAAGGGAGATGAGTCTACACAGATGTGTTCCCGACTTGATAAACCACCCGTTGATTGTGCAGGAGTGAAATGAATTGTAACCTGTCCTGAATCAAGACCTATTGATTGCGAAACAGTGAATGCTTGATCCAATCATTTATTGATCGATGTGTTGATTGTAAAAGAGCGAAATATACTAAAACCCATCTATCTGTCGTACGCGGCCTCTATCTACAACCGCGTACGACAGTTAAGTAAAAGCAGCCCAGGACATGCTGCTCGACAACCACAAAAGAGATTTCCAGGGCGTTTCTAGTCCTAATGGAAAATACAATACGGGGCTGGTGTGCAACGAGAATGATGTCAGGGACGCTGACCCGGGGCATGGTACAAGTCACTACGAGGAGGTCAAACAATACATTGCATGAATATAAAGAATCGAGTTGCTCTCTTTAGAACTGCCGAGTTGCTCGCTCCGGCAGTCCGTCATAGCACTACAGGCTTCTATTTCGGGTTGAGCTGAAGTTTTTAAAACCTATATTAGTTGGAACATCCTTCCCAGCTAGTCTGGAGGCCAAGCGCCAGCTGCAATTTGGCACCCCCCTTTAAATAAGAAACCTCTCGAACACAAAGATAGTGGAGGAGTGAGAATGGGCCTGGCGTGTTGCCCGCCCACCCGGTTAGGGGGGAGAGGGCATTCGGCACGATGAATGATAATTTCAAGCTATAAATGGCCAAGTCCGACATCGCCATAGTTGTGCGTGATATAAGATATGATGAGGGAGCAGTCGTTGGCAACAGTTTACCGGGGCGCTCCCGGCTGAACCGGAAGTGGGGCCGGACCACCCCGTAACCCGGGCGGGAAACAACACCGATTGGTCAGAGAGCCGGTATCATGCCTCGAACCATCCCGGACAGTCTGCAACCGCCTCTGGGTCCTGCAGGCCTTCGCATGAGCAAGCGTTTAGGAGCCGCGAGGGATTAGCACTTTTGGGCACAATGCGACAGCAGCAAGACCACGGACTGTGTCAACCATATTGTTCTCTAGTCCCTCAGCCGTTTATGTGGACGGAATATTTTGCCTCGCCACTCTTCATTCCACCGATTTCCCGGCATCCCAGTCTCCGCCTCTCCAAACCTACAAGATTGGACATTGATTAGTGAGTTGACATTGTGAGTGGGCGGCAAATGTCTGTAACTGACACTTTCCTGGGTTACGCCATGCAATCAGCCACCCAGACCAACTTAGCCTTCAACTCCGTCCCACTATCAAACCGTGTCGACAGTAAAATGGTCACATGCCGCGGCTTGTTTACTCCTACTATCCCCGGTCCAGCACTATCATACCATCAATGTCCCGGGTCTGGTCGTTCCCCCCAACCCCGGGCATCGGCCACAAGATTCGCGGCTCACCTCGAAAGTGCAACTTCTCCATTCCTTCTTGGTCGACATTGCCGCTCATTAGGAAGAACGACGCCTCGAACACAGCTAGTATGGCCTCAGCCTCAACGTCATCTTGCCTTGGGTTTCAAACGCTGAACTTACCGCAACATTACACACAATGCGTCGTCTGATATCGCTGTAAATATGATGAAATAAAATTACATACGCACCCCAAAGCTCTCCCGTTAACCAGTCGTAGTGAGCTCTTCTTCGCTCTCATTCGATCTGGTCTTCTCCTGCTTGACCCATGAGGAATTGTATCTCCCCTTTGATGTGTCCTGGGCCCCTTCGCCGCTGCTCTCGCACACCACGGTCGTGTTTGCCCCATTCCGTCCCTTGAGATCTGTCAAGCTGAAGAGCTCATCATACTTCTTTCTGCCCCTAGTGCCTTCTGAGTTGCCCGACAACCCTCTTGGTTCATGTTGATCTGAATCTTGTAGAATCGAGGGCCCTCTCGTCGAGAACCCAAGGTGAGGGGCTATAATGCGGAAAAGTGGTCGGAGCGTGGCCAGACTCCCCGCTGTGATGCCAAGTCCTCCTTCAACCGTCGACCAGATTGCAATATCAAGCGTCGCCCCTGGAGCCGTGTTAGTAAATCGATTCTGCAGTTCGTCAATTTGGTTTAAGTACATACAAAGAAAGTCCGGATTTTTAAAGTCCTTCACATAGACGAAGCGAACAACGACGGCGGCGCTCGCACTATAGAGACGGGTGAGCGATGTCACAAGCCTTGAAGTAGAGGAAGGGAGTACGCACACGCATGCCATAAGCATGATAGGAATAAGAGCGATCTTGCTTCGCCTATTCATATTCAACTTCAGGATCATCGCGATTGGCAGCAATGCAAACGTGAAGTCACAGAAGACGGTGAATGAGCTGTATACATAGGTAATCGTGATGATTACGTCGACGTCAATGCAGGAGCCGGGCGCCTGTCGAGTCCAAAAGAAGGAGATGGGGCTGCACTGGAATAGTGTGATGAAGAAGAACGCAACACAAGTCAAGACTGTGACTGCCATGGCGCTATAGATGATCCAGACATCAACTCGGCGTACGGCAATTCGGAGAAGAAAGAGACCAATCGAGATCTTGCAAGTGATCATGGTGATGCAGTACCACAGGTAGCAGTGCCACCAAAACTGAATTCTATTAATTTGATGCACTATTGCATGTTTGTTGGGGTCACCTTACTTTCATTGCCAAAACGACATCAGTATCTTTGAGATCCCAGTAGTGGCGCCCAGTGCCATAACGGACACCGAGAAGAGTGAATGCAATCAGAATAAGAAACGAGACCTGGTGTATTCAAGATTAGAATATTATATACAGAGTAGAAACAAACACTTACAAGAGCTCCAACCATGGCCCAATCGTCGATTCCGAAGTTTCGGACGATGCGTAGCCTCACATAGCATCTCAACGCAACAGCAATGACAGCCGTGGTGGTGAAAGTGGCACACACAGCCGTAAGCTGTGGCCCCCGGTTTTCAATAGTCATGGCTGTTTAGCAAGACGTAACAAGGATACAACCATATACGATGATACAATCTCCTTTCACAGGAGCCGAATTGATGAGCATTAAGTGCACCTAAATACAATTGCAGGCCGGACCGACACCACTGGCAGTGGCATGACAAGAACATTGCCGTCCCCACTTGGATGACTCGGTCTGGCGATGGACACTGGATAGTGAGAGTAATCGCTTAATAGTAACCAAACTTTAAAGCGCCTCCAAGGGGTCCCGGCGCTGATGGGCCAGGGGTAAATTTCCGCACAGCTTGGAGTTCGTTCCGTGCAAAGCGAGGGCCCGTGACGAGGGGGCAAGGTTCTTGGCACCGTTCCGTCTCCCACGTGGTCCAGTCGAGTTGCAAGCCATCGACGCTATTGTTAGTCTAACCATGATGGCGGGCCCAAATCAAGTGCCTACCTATGGCGCTCAGTTAGCGGGTCACGTGTTTGTCAACCTTTGCGACAGTTACAAAGGTAAGCACAAAGGCAACTGGGAATCAATAAGCAATCTGCGGCAGAAAGCAATCCGCTGCATGGGACAATTAGAATATCGTCTTCTCGGGCACTTTAATTGATTTCCGTCTTTTTCGTGAAGCATTTGCCCACCCCAAGGGCTTTCTCTGACTTACCCTAGACCATATCGTAGCGCGATAACGTTGTTGGGCCAACGTCATAGCTTATGTAACACCCAGAACACGCATCCGACTGCAAGCCTCTCCCAAGTTAATCATCATCAACCAACCCACCGACACACTCCATCTCAACGGTCTCTCTCTTTGTCATGTGTGTGCAATGAGTTTCAAGCGCATCGAGGATTGGCTAGCACATACCAACTCTCTCCTTAGTCCCCGGATCCCCTTGCAGTCGCCCAAACGCAAATTCGCCGGCGACGCCACTATCGCCATAGCCATTGGCATGTCCTCCCCCCCTCCGACCGAAGACCTGCGTAGCGATGTAGAAACAACTCCAAGACCAAAATCACCATCAAAGCGCCCAAGAATCGACCCTCCACCAGCGAGTTTCCACCATGAGTCGATTACCGGTCACGACACACCTTCACTCAGCGCGAGCTCTGTTACGGGGTCGACACGGACGGATACAACGGGCGGAAGCAGCAGACCGAGGCGGAAGCGAAGCCCTGTCAAGAACATGTCTGACTTGCGTCTCGCTGATAGACCTGTTATGCTCACCACCTTGCAAAGACCCGATCAGCTACCGTCTGACGTCGTGAGCCTTGTCACAGTCGCTCGCGCCATCCGTCAAGGTTCCAACATCATTCCCAGGCAGGTCGAGCGGCAAGCGCAGTCATGCATGACCATCGTCGACGATCTAGTCTCCGATTCGAGTTTCTACGATGCGGAAGGGTGGGCGCGCTCGAACGGGTTGGAGCCATGGGATGCTTCCGAGGAGCTGAAGTTGTTAAAAAGGACAGTCGCGCGTACACAAGAATGCGAGCTGGAGAATTGGTCCGAAGCAGCATGGAATGCTCGCATACACGAGCCAATCTTGGACTTTGTCCTCGAGTGCTTTGCTGGCTCAATACGACATTTCGATGTTACACGCGCCCCAATCAACAAGCCCTACCTATCCCGTCATATCTCCGGAGTAGACATGCAGTCCAAGATGGTAGACTTTTGTATCTGTCTGGCCGGAGACGAGATTGTTGCTGCATCTCAAAGCCGTCTCAAAACGGCTGGTGATTCCAACTCGATCAACCACACGTCTTACCAACCAATCCGCGACCGCCCTATTGCTATCAGCATCGAGACAAAAACGCTTGAAGGATCGAGTCAAGAAGCCAAAGCACAGCTCTCCATCTGGGCAAGCGCCCATCTCAAGAGATTGCGGTCTCTGGCGGGCAAGTCATCGGCCAAAACATCGCATGCTATCAGCATAACGCTTCCTGTGCTGTCTACTAGTGGAGGGGATTGGACCCTGTTATTCGTGAAAGACGGCATCAGCGGTGTCGAGGTCATCGAGGCCTTTTCTGTAGGGAACACCAAGTCCCTGGTTGGGTCCTATAAGTTGGTATCGGTGTTGAGGCAATTGGGGCTTTGGGTGCAGGCTACGTTTCGGCCCTGGGCAATGGAAAATCTTCTAGCTTCGACTCAAGTATAATAATACAAGCTACATAGTACGTATAATGATTCTTGTGACTACTACTCTTATGAATCTATTTGAGCATCAATGTGGATAAATGCGAGATACTCCCGTCGTCTCCAGCTCGGTGCGCTTCGCGTACGCCACAATATGGAACGCCACAGAGTTCCCAGGCTAAGGCTGGCCTAGATGAATCTGTCAAGGTTCGGTACCGGCTATTCGGGATGGTCACGTCCACTGAGGGGTTTAAACGATGACTGTGACAGTGAGCCAGGTGCGTAATCCAGCTTGATAACAGATTCTCCCCGATGTTACTCATGAATGACATATCAATCCATCGCTACCGTTTTCCCTGTAAAAGAGGCGTTTGATTCCAAAGCAAAGCCTGATCGCAGAAAAATCGGCCCTTTTTTTGGTGTGAACCCATGTTCCCCGTCTTCAAGCTGTAGCATCTCCTTTTCCATGTGGCTTGCGCTGCCCACCCACAGACCCAGTTGATCGGTCATGACCGCATAGAGGCAATTCTATTTGCCAAGCATTAGAACAAAGACTACGTTTCAACGGTGATGCCGAATCTTCAAAGCATGAGATAACTGGAGCTGAAGAGCGAAAATGGAAATGGCGGTTTGGTTGCGATGCGGCAACCTACACAGCCTGAATTTTCCTCACGACGCCATACGTTCAACGAGATGAGCCAGAGACTATGGACTCGTGGAGCCAGGTTTCGGATGGTAATGGAGCATTGTGTCTGAATAACGGCCCGTACGGGTTCCAGGTCTAGGGTGGGAACATGGCAAGCACTCGGCTATGTCATCTTCACCCATTCATTCACCTGCATCTTCCAGCACGACTGTATTACTTGATCAACTTGATGGTGGTATCTTGAGTAGTGAACTAGCGCAGGGATGCCGGCGAATTTCCCCCTGATCGGCCATGCTTTGACCACCCGCAATGACCTCTCAAACTCCAGGGGCTATCATTTTGGACAAGAGCAGAATGGTCATCAAGGTAGGGCAACAAATTGTTTCACAACCCCACTCACACATCCTTGCTCTTCTCCGGATGCGTGCTCCGGATCATCACCACATACCAGTATAAATATAACTGAATCCCATCAGCGTCGATATCGCGGTGCCAGGACATTTCGCTGATTCCAATACGCACCACGAGATTTTTGACTCAGCCACATCATGTTAGATCTGTTTCTTCCACTTGTTGATCATGAACAGACTCATCACTGTAAAAGGGAAAATTGAAACCATTGGACCAACTCGGTTTACTCTTATGTGACGGGTGAAAAGGTGGCGTGGATGAAATGAATAACTTTGGTGCTTGAGAGAAGTGCCCCAGGGGCCATTGTAAGCGAGGCAAATCCAAGGCAAATGCCGTGAGGTCAAAGCGCAAGCGTGGACCCCGTGGCGTCAAGATTCGCTTTCATGTGCCCTCGCTTATCAGATTTGGCTGGGGTACAAGAGCTGAACGACTTGGCAGCCATGGCCCCACGACGTCGGCTCCGAGCGAGGCTCAACGACCGGGAACGCCGGAGGTGAGTTCCTTGATACTCTTGTTGAATCATGTACGCAGTAGATATTGGAGTGTACCCCCATACGCTCACTTATCGCTTACATGGCCTAGGACGAATCATACCGACACTAATCCCTTCTCCGTATCCAGCACCCTGACTTGCAACCAGATCGACTACATGATGTTCAGCCGACCATGGACTTGGCTCCACCCTTCTGGCGGCAGTTCCGCACTTTAGCACCAAAATCGTCGACGCAAGCCTCATCGGCTCACCTGGCCTTTCTGGGCTAGTGGCTTGGTCAAAGGCCTGTCAACCACGATTGACATATGACTAGTAACCCGGTTATGCCAGGGCGCTGCTGCTCCCTGCGTCAAGCCAAGGCTTGTCATGAGACATCTCCGCGTGCATCCTCGCGGAGGCGGGTAAAGATGCGAGATCGGTCGCTTGTTTACCAAAAAACCGAGGACGTTGTGTCGAATCCCTCCCAGAGACCAGCGGTAAAGGGAGTAATAAGAGGCCCGCATACCTCGATCGTATCTCTCTGGGTTCGATGACATCGAGGGCAGCTCTTCTATTTACCAGACTGAGAGACATTCTTCATCATGTCATCCAGAGACGTCGTTGACCAATACCTGGGGCATGTTGTCCTTCAGAGCTACAATGCTGGGTTTATAGCTCTCAGTTACCTTGTCAGTCTCGTCGGGGCAGCATCGACACTCGAGTTAATCAACCGACGGACAGGATCGAGAGGATTCTTCAACCAGTATGTCAACCTGCGGGGATACTCCAGTACGAGGATACTGACGCGACTAGCCTCCTCTTGGTCAGTTCAGCCATCACCATGGGTGGTATATCAATCTGGTGCATGGTGAGTGACTTGGCAATATGATGACTACACATATACTGACCACACATAGCATTTCATCGGAAATCGAGCCATCGACCTGGCCAACCACGAGCGCGACTTGCAAGTAGCATACTCCAGTGGCTTCACTGCCGTCTCCTTTTTCGTCCCGATCGTCGTCCTCATGGCCGCCTTTATCGCTATCGGCACGAATGATCACATATCTTGGTGGAGAATCACGATCGGAAGTATTCTATGTGGCGCTGCTATCTGTGGTATGCACTATCTTGGAAACTCGTCCATAAAGAACTACAGGTGCATCTATCGACCAGCATTCATCGTCGGCGCGGCCATCATCGCCGTGTTTGCAAGCATTATTGCTCTGTCTCTATTCTTCGTGTTTCGAGGAGTATGGGCTCATTCGTGGTGGAAGCGATCTCTCTCAGCCCTTATTCTCGCCGGGGCAGTGTCAGGGATGCATTGGTGTGCCGTCGTCGGGACCCGGTATCGGCTTGTCAACATACAAAAGAATAACGAACCCTCGAGGAACGCAACTGTCATTGTCGTCATCTGTCTGGTGAGCGTGTCTAACTATAGGGAAGAATGTGGCTAATCTCTTTAGTCACTTGGAGCTTGTCTTATTCTTGCCGGCTCCGCCATTTTTCGGGCACGAAAGATGAAAAAGTCGGCCCTCCGGGCTCAGCAGATGACACTGGGTACTGCAATCTTTGATAAACATGGGAGGATTCTGGTTGATCCTGATGGTCTTATGCCCAGTGTTGCCATCACAGACTCGTTCTTGGAGAAGGTATGGGACTCTCGATCATTCCCGCTACCGAGACTTTGTCTAACACAAGAGTTACAGAATAGTAGGGAGGGTTTCAGCAACACACATCCCGTTTTCCATTGGCTTTTCCAAGCCTCTAGAAACTGGAGCGGAATTTCAACACTTCTAGACGGCATGAAGCACCATCTGCTCCAGTTACCGCACTCTGGCGGCGAAAAGAGTGGCATCCAGTTGATCAACGAGCATGGCGAGATGATTAAAGACTACGACGCCATTTTCCGCGAACTTTTCTGCGTCGCTGCCCTGAACCTCTCAGAGCAGTTGGGCGAGCATATTACCTCAATGGGAGTTCTCTGGGATGATGTCCTGTCCACTGGAGCATACCCAGTGAGAGCGACGCCGAGACTCAGACAACCGCGGACTCCCATCTCGGACAGCGAAAGTACAACCAAGGAAGAAGACCAGGCCGGTGTCGACGCGGCCGAGAAGGGGTTTCCAGGTTTTCAAACAGAATACGGACGCGGATCTCTGATGCTTTTGGTCCGTCAGGTCCATACAGGTCGTGATGCCGACAGGTTAACATCAGCTGGTTTCCGGTTCGCCGAACTACACCAAGTCAGCCACTTGATCCAAGCCAGCATGCAGATCCAGTCTAGTGATTTTGAGAAAACACTACGGGCTCTAGCAACGTATGCCGGTCAGGAAAGACGACAAACCTCTGGATCGTACATTGGGCTGTTTGCCATTCGCGCCAGGGTCGATTCTGGTGGCTTTCAAGTGCTGGTTCACAAAGGGGCCAGGCATGTTCTCCCCTCTGAGCGTCTTCAAGCGGGAATCCTTGAAACGTGGCAAGTAGATTTCTTGCGACAGTTCCAAGGGATGCCAGTTTCGACCCTTGTCCCCAGGCTATTTGACAACGACATGGGTCCTGCATCCTCGAAAGAAAGGGCGTTTGCCAAACAAATTGGCGAAGCCATCAAGTCTCTGCGTGTGTCCATCAAAGACCCGTTGTTCGAGCAAGCAGTACTCTCCCCGACAATTGTCCACTTACCGGGTCACAATGACCAGGCCGAGGCAGTCATGATAACCTTGCGACTGGTGGTTCCTATTCACTCGGTCCTATCAAGCCCCGACTGCGAATTTGTGCCTCTGAGTATCTTGAAGATGCACCAGGCTTCTGATGGTTGGCATCAAGAGTTTACACGAGGTGTACACCGCGAGTTTGGGTCACTAGTTCAATCTCGTCATGCGAATTCCAGCGAACAGAGCCGTCGACCCCGAGGACTCAACTTCTGGCCGTTTGCATCTTTAAAGACTTCTACGGCGAAGGATTTGAAGAGAAACCCAATCATGGCACTGACAAAGAACCCAAGCTCGCCCATCTCAGCACGATCGAGCTCAACAGTCAATCTGTGCCCACCCGACAACATCAACCGACCACGATCGGTTGACACAGTGGATGACCTCATCAAGTCCAAGTCCCATGATGACTGGCGAGGGGCACCGCCATCTTTTGGAGGTATCTTGGTATTCAAGGAGGTAACAGTAAACGTTGACAAGAGCCAAAGGGGTCGTGGAGATGGAAAAGGACAGGGTACGATGGTGGTTGAGACGTCAAACGGGCTTCAAGCGGCATCAACGTCAAGCATCGAGCTACAGCCGATAGTCAACATAGGTACGGATGCTCATATCAGGTCACAAGATACCGAAAAGGCGGACGGGGACGTGTCAAATATTTTGACATATGTTGATATCTTGTTTGCGGAAGCAGTTGGGAATGGTTTGTAGTTTAATAGCATAGTAGCCTCGAATCGTATTTTTGTACATATGAACAAAATGTCATGGGAAACAAAGTCAGACAGCTACCCATGCCTGCGAGAAGCATCACCGCAGGATCTGCACTTTGACAACTCATGGTCCGGCCACCCCGTCCAGCAAAAGGCCTCCCTGCCTGCAGGATCCGTCCTTTGGTCCTGTAATCCCCACCTCGACCAGACTATATCTTGCCCCCAAGCGATCCCCCCACGATCCCTGTTCCTCCTACGGAGCTCATAAAACTCCAGCGTTTGCCCTCTGCTGACTTCCCTGATGGTATCGTATTCCTTGGCAATCCACGAACGAACAGACTCACATTGTTCTATAAGGTCGTCGAGTGATGGGAGGTGAAGGTAGAGATTGTCAAGCATCCATCCGTCGGCCATCGTTTGGTCGATCTCCTCCTGGAGCTTGGCCTGTTGTTCCTCCGCTTCTAAGAGGAGCATGACTCCTCTATCCGCCCTGCGTTTCATGTTTTGAAGGCGGACAAGACCGACTTCCTGTAGAAACGGGAATGCATCACGCAATCGGGCAACTGCATCTTTCATGTGGCTCCACTCTGCGACCTCGAGTGAAGTAGCCTCAACGACCTGCATGACGCGATCAGTCACGTCTTGGAGCAATTCGCAAGCTTGGTCAAGGGCCTCTTTGTAGTGTGTCAAGTCTTGGACTTGGCGCAAGTCTTCGTCTTCGTCTTGGCCTCGGTGAAGGCGTGTGAGGGAACTATGGAAGATGTTGATGATTTTGTGGACTGTCATATTGGTCTCCTGTTCTTTAGACCAGCGTTTGGGGCTCGCAATGCCACCCGATGACGGATTTCTTATGCTCGGGCATATCGTGGACAGAGAAGACAAGTGCGCAGAGGATGAGGCCACTGGGATCGGTTAATATATAAGCTTTAAAAGTTCACGCATGACTCACTCTCTGAAGAGACTGAGGTTACAAAGTCCCTGGAGTGTATAGATCTGGCCTGTTCGGCTTCAGACACGAGTTGGAGAAAGTCGTCTGGAATTCCTGTAGGTATGACAGAAGCATCGGTTGGCATCAGCCGTTTGGTGGTCGACTGTGCGCTGACCAGATCGATCGTGGATGGTTTTCCGTAAAGACACTCGATTCTAGTTGCGTCAGAGCCCCAGTCGCCATTCCCTGCTCTTCGCTCTGTGAGCATATCCTCAAACTGTAGACCGATGAGGGAGACACGGCCACGGGTAGAGTAAGGAAATAGCTGGGCAAAGTGATCATGGAGGAAGTAATGTGATAGTATGACGTTGTGAAGAGTGCCCGTCATGTTGAGGCGAAGATGAGTCAGTGGAGGATCCAGGTTGAAGATGTCCCAGACACTCTCGGGTCGGGCTGTGGGTAGTGGGCGTTGTTGGTCATCGGTTGAAAGGCCGGGGACGGTTGATCCAGGAGACATTCGGTCTTCTTCGACCGTCAGGGTTGGTAGGGTATGGTGAGGAGGAAGAAATTTCCCGTTCGAGGTGGACCATCGGAACTGCGTGCTATGATCCTTGGTGAAACGGAAAGAAAGGGGCCCGTCATTGGCGATATAGACTAAATCTAAGAGAGTCGTTGCGAGGACCTTTTCCAGGTCTTGCAGGAAGTAGTCTTCGGGGACGAAACTGCCATTGGACATGGTATCACATGGTTTATATCGAGGGTAAAAGGGCGAGTCAGAAGACCAATCTCGCGTGGTAGCATTGCCGTTGTCTTCGGCTGAGTGCAAAGGCCCTTCCAAAGGACGGAGGCCAGGCAGGCATCTCCATCCCGGGTCCTCCTCGGACTCCTCGCCAAACAAGAGGACCCGTGAGACAGACATGAGGGTCATTTCGAAGTTGGAAATTTGTTCGAGCCAGTCGACAGGTCGGAAAGGAGAGGCAAGAGTGTCTCGTGAGGTGGATGAGCTCTGAAGGGGAAGGAATGTTTTGAAGGGCGTAATCGAGGTGGTCAAGATTACAATGATGACGGTTCCGATGGAAATGGGGAGGATGAAGAGTCGGAACCATGATAGGTTATATTGGGGCATGTCACTGAAGGGAGGGGAACTGGATGCCCTGGGAGTGTCTGTCGAGTCAACTGTGTGGTTCGAAAGTACAGTGCATGAGGACTGGGACATGTCTTGACGGAGATGGTCGTGCTGGACAAAGGCGACGGGGTCGTACTGAGGGCCATTGTCGAAAGCATCGTGAGGATCGTGAGCGGGCACTGCGACAAGGGTCAGAAATTGGACTTTTTGCTAGTGTTCGTGCTCACCGTCATTATATTGGTGGCCCGAATGCGTGGGAGATGAGTGTCGACTCAAATGCAGGCCGGGATGCGGCTGTGACTGTTGGGGAGTGCTAATATCCGGCCTCGAGAGCTCATGGTTGCTGTCACTGATCTTGTCAGTGGGTATTAGATATGCCTTGACGACACCGAGATCGACAATGTAGTCTTTGGAGGGACTTTCGAAGGCTGGAGACTCATCGTCGTTGTCCGAGATGGGCTTGTCAGATGAGCAAGCTGACGCTTGACCCGTAGAGTCGAATCGTAGAGCCGGCTTCTCCGGTGGTTCATGATCAACTGGAGAAGCATCTTGATATTTGCGCTGCATGGGAAACAATAGTTCAAGGTGCACGCGTTTAGCAGGACGCCGGTCATTGGAATCGTCGCTGTCCACCACGAGCTTGTGTTTTAAGGACCGCCGTTCAGTCGTATCATGTTGGCCGGAGGACGAGTCCAAATGAACCGAGGTGGATGGGTCTGAGTTGTACGAGACAACAAGCTCCATAGGCAAGGGGATGTCGTTCGGTTGGAGCTGAACTGCGAGTCGAACAGCCGCACATGGCGATAGACGTCGGTCTTGAAAATGCGTTGGGCCTCGGGCGTTGGAGGGCTGGGCATGTTCGGAACTAGCAGCACACGTGTAGTCATCGAGAGGGTTTGGACTTGGCAACATCTCCAGACAGTTAGCTGGCCCCATCTCGATATCGGTGTTGGTGATGGCATCTGCGTGCGGCAAATCTTGGGGCTGAACACGGCCGTCGGAATCCAGATTCTCATCCATGCTGGATGATGACATGCGAGGTTGAGAATGGGGGACCGACAGTGAGTTTGAGCCAGCAACGGCAGCCAACTGGTCAAGCCCAGCGTGCGATGTGGCTTGTTGTTCAAAGTGGGCGGCTAGATGAGTGTTGGGGCGTAACTGCTGATAAGATTCTCTCCGTTGGACTCTGAAGTGAGGGGAAGAGGTAGGTTTCTTTGTTGGATTGGGTGGCATATCAATAGTGACTAAAGTATGGGGGGCGATATAGGAATGACGTGGAATCGGCTGGAGGCGGAGAAAGAGAAGGCAAGTAAATGAGGGAGAAAAGGGGCAAGATGGGAGAATCAAAGAAAGAAAACACTCAACATCGTGGAAATGTGAGCCATCAGGTGAAGGCTGAAAGGACAATAGCAAGCGAGCATGCGAGCCTATTCACACTCGTCCGTGCGCAGCCACCTAGCAAACAAAAGAAAGTACTAGGCTATGTCCTCCATGACGGTAGGGATAAAAGGAGTTGATGAGATTTCGGCCGAAGATCGAGCTGGGAAGTGGCAGCTGCAAGTTTAGGATAAATTATGGTGCTGGTGTTGAAGTCGTTAACTGGAGGCTGAATGTCGACCCTTTTCCGCATGAAGGAGACTGCGTGGAGGGCTAGAGAAGGCTCTGCAGTAGCAATGAGCTGTGGCTTGCCCATGGTGCTACTAGAGTAAGGATCGCCGTTGTCGCATCTTGGATGGAATAAGGAGGCTCATTTTAAGAAATAAAAGAAGGATAGGCTGAAAGCTATAGGGCCTTCTGAATTACTGGTCAATTCGTAAGAGCCGTCAAAGCCATCGCGTGGCGAACCATGAGGGCTGATATTGACAGTTGGGGATGTTCCTTGGTACGCATGGTTGATATTAGTGATTGTGGGGTAAAACGGTGGGCAACGTTAACTCCTACCGTTTTTGGTGTTTGTGTCACGTGGACATTGACGGATAAAGCCAATGCATGCAGTCCACTCCACACCTCAATGCTCGATACACAAGTTGGTGCTTGCATAATGCGTGCAGGCTATTATTTACTATTGAGCATATAGCTCTATCGAGTGGTTCTTTATGAGATATACACCCACGGCAGGGAAAGTCTTGAGACATGACTCAAATGCGCCCTCGAGGGCTAGACCACGTTAGAGGAAGAGTGCCCGTGAGAGATATCGTACTTATCAAGGGTGTTTCAAGAGCAAGAAGGATTTACTCATTGAGAGAGGTCTCTCTCGGACCATGGTGCTCATTAGAGCCATCTCACGAGAGGGAATGCTTTCGAGAGCGAAACGGATCATCATATTCGGGACACTCCCGAAAGAGTTATGAACCTCCCCGGGAGGCCATGTCTATGTTTTGATTATGTGGCATGGCCTTTAGTTCCTAGGTTTTCTCGTTTCTATCCTATTAGGCTATACTTGACGGCAAAAACCCATAGATATGGAACAAAAGTATACATGCAGGACCTTGTATGCTATTAGAAAGTCATGACCACCAGTTTTGTTTGGTGGACTTGGACAACATGAGAAATTCACAATATACGAACTAACATGGCCACGTATTAAGTGGCTGCTGTGAATAATATGATTTGTCACAATATGTTTGCAAAATGTTGCCAGAAATCAGCCATTTGGCCTGAATTGATGTGCCAATAAGCCTTGACCGACCCTAAATATGAAATTATAGCCATGGTCTCCATCCACACCCAAATGATGGAGTCCAAATCCACAGGATAATACTACAACTAGTCGGTACATTGACCCTTGCAGCTTGGTAAGGCAGTGGACATCATGGAGTGAACATCGTAGCAAGAGATGAGCAAAGTGGCGATTAGCATTCGATGATTGCGAATGTGAAACTCCCCGCATGCTTCTTTCTAAAGCCAGAACTAATCGCCATTGACTCCTCAATACGGCCAATTGAAAGAGGTGGAAATATTGACGGAAAACGGCTCTGGCTCCGACAAAGACTTTGCTCGTCCAAGGATAAACTCCAACTGCCTGAAAGCAGCAGCCGGGGCATATTGCGGCACCATGTGTCCACTCGTCTTGACCGTTGAAAGGGTGAAGCCCCTCTCAGAGTGAACAGAGCCCTGGACACTACCACCAGCCCAATTGGGCACGTTCTTGTCATTGTTTGTGATGACTGGGATAATAAATTCATCCTTCGGAGGCTTCTGGAAGCCTTGTTTGCCGTTCCACTTTAGTGCCTGGACTGCCAGGGCCGTCGTGTTGGGCTGGATGATGTAGTCCGCAACGCCGGATCCGATCATGACATTGCCCGTCTTCTCGATGAGTGTTTGGAGCTTCTTCTCATGCTCTACCGGGTCGTAGTTGTCGTTGTTGTCGATGAATACCGGGCCTGAACAAGACGCCCACTCCTTGGGCGCTGAAGGGGCATGGATGGCCTTGCGAACACCGGGGATGTTGAAGAATAGTGTTGCGCCAGGAGGGGTGTACTCAACAGAGGGGAATCCTAGAATATCCCACAGAACGGGACATGTGTCCAGGACATGGTAGACGTTGAAACAGGGGTTTATGACAGTGCTGATCTCGTCAAAACTGGCAATGATGTCGCATCCCTTGACTTGTGCAGGCTTCCAGGGCATCTTGGGTGGGGGATAGGTTAAATGAGAATCCAGGTACGCATCCAGCCCGCAGTCCTCGTTGTTCTTGTCGAGGATCTTCTTGTTCTTGTCGGGAATGGCGAAGACACTTTCCCAATGACGGAAGAAGCCCGGGAACGACGCATGGTCCAAGGCCAGCTTGTCAGAATATGGCATCACAGGGTCGTAGTACAGAGCACCCTGTACATCAAAGTACGTCTTGTCCTTCTTGTCCAGCATAGCTGCACCGACGTAGGGTACGTACACACCTGCGTAGCTTTCGCCAGTGACGTAAATCTTCTTGTTGTGAAGGCCGAATGTGTCAACTAGCGTCTTCCAAAAGACGAGGAACTGAGCTGCGGTATCTGCATTGTTCTTTGCGGTGACATGACCGCTTGAAAAGCCTGTGCCGATAGGATATTCCACCCTGAAAAGTTAGCGACGGCCCAATCGGTGGATGCGAAGGCGTACCAGATGACGTTGGCTAGTTTGTGCCACGACCAAGCATTGGGCATTGGCTTGTATGTTCCATACTTCCAGGAGAAAGGCCCATTCTCCTGCGTGAGGCCTTCGAGTTGTTAGTCAAACCAACCTGCAAACAAGACCCGAAAACCTACCTTCCAGAGAGGAGCATCCAGGTCCTCCATTGAACCAGATGACCACATCATCCTTGCCACTGGGATTGACGGTAGGGAAGAACCAGAAGAAGAATTTCGGGTCGTTAATGCCTGTCAATTTTGGGCTTGCGGGCATCAAGCCAGCGTAGCTTTCGCCGACGTCAAAGGAGATTTCGGGTATGCCACTAGGAGATACATAATAAGCTGACAGATTAGCTCCATGAATTGTAATGTTCCAGACTGTTGCAACTTACGAGCCGACTTTGAGTTGTAGTATTGGGAATTGGCTGGTTTGTATTGATCAATGGAGGCACCTTGGCAGAGGCTTGCCAGGCCAATGACGGTAAAGAAGGACGTCTTCCAGTGCATCTTGGAAACAGACAACGCGATGACCTGCTGGCTCAGCAGATTATAGACGGACATTCGAGTCTATTTCATCCTTTCAATGCCCGTAAAAAACTCCCCTATTCTTTCAACGTCCGTACATAACTTCCCGATTCTTGCAAGTCGCATCATGATGCTTTCCGACTTAGCCGGGCGATCTCGTCACTTTCTCTCGTACACGCCCCTGTAATTTGCTCCTGGGAACTTTTGGCATGCACAAGTTCCGAAGGAGGCTACAAAAGGACACGGCAATGAACTACTACGTACAACTGATAGCAAATCATAGCCCTCATACTGATACCGGATGTTCGGCACAGCGCTTATCTGCAAGGGTTGGCGGCCTTCCTCATTGAGTAGTTGCGGGGTCAGGAGCGGGACGACAACTCGGGGATGTCTTCATTTCGGGTTGGGCCTTGTTTGGTGATTGGCTGGCCGACTATATTGCCGGACATTCCGTTGGACATCCATCAACAATAGAAACGCCCTCTCCATGACTCGCACCGTTGTCTGCTTGGTCGGACAGAATCAGAACCATTTAGTAAGCCCGACCCTTGGTTATCGAGAGGCTCAAACTTGCTAGGAACCCTGGCAAAAGAGCGTTGGGAAAGATTTTTCATGGCAAGACACCCTGTTGAAGAGTCGATCGTGGGCTGCTGGGTGCTTCTATCCACTCCGGCTAGATAGGAGGCACCCGCGGGTGACTTCTATCCTGCCTACCTTTATTCTGATTAGTCAATCCATTGTTTTATTCGTGATGTTGAGGTTTTCTGTCTCAGCATTTGAACTGCCGTGTGAACCTTGTGTGGACTTTGTTGAAATGCCACGGTTCCACAGCACATGGCCTTGCCACCTCAGGATATCGGTAATCAGATCTTTCATGCTGTTGTTGAAATAGAATTTTATTAATTAACCTCTCGCTTAAACTGGCTCTCCTTCAAATCGTTTCAGCAGCCGTGGAGAAAGGACTGCCACTCCCACTCCCGCTCCAGCCTTTAACTTTGTCATACGAGGTTCGATACTGAAGCCAGCCGGGCATCGTGGTGTGTTCTATTGTCGTTTCTGACTAGTTCATCATGGCTTATTGGTCTGTCTTCGGAAGCCACTTGGATCCAATTGAGACCGAAACAAATTCACATCTGACTAACTTCCTAGCATTATCGGCGGTGACACTGAATGGCGCTGGGAGTTGGAGACATGTAAATATGTGTCACCTGTGATTTCCAAGGACTCCGTGATACCGATTGAGTTATCTGAGGTTTCAAAAGCCGTTTGGGAAGTGTGTTGTGTCCGTCTGGCCAGGATGACAGAGGATGATGCTCCGAGAACCGGAGTACGTACACCTTGCGAGCCAGTCGACATGCTTCCAGAAAGGCTTTCTAAGTCTCCCTCATTTTAATTTAAGTCACCTCCAACATCTAGGTCAAGTGGATGAGAATTCGCTGTCTTTTCTTGCGAGGACTAAGCGCCAGCCGATTGTTCGAGCAATGACTCTACATTGCTCAACCTCTCTTCTAGCATATGGATGTATTTCTTACTAACAAGTTCATCCAGCTAGTAAAATATGTGCATACAATACTGTCTCTCACCTCTCCTCTCCCCCGCGCCTTCTTCGCTCTGTATAGTCACACGGTATCTTCCGCATTTTGCAATGTGTACAGGAGGGTGCCCCTCCACCGCATCGGATCTTTCGTTTCTGACATGCATGGCATGCCGACTTCCAAGGCGAGCGGCTATATCATGATACAAAACATGATCAGAAGAGCAATATAACTCAAATTTGTAATTCACGTTTTTCTCCTACCCCTCACCGCTGCTAAATGCTCTCCTTCCATGGCGTGAAGTGCGCGGGATTGACTGATCTACGCAAGGATTCCAGGCAGGTTGGTCTTAGTGCAGTTTCTTTGGGCGAGAACATAGAGGAGAGTTTGTGATTGTTCAAGTTCACATGGGAGAGGTGGGCATTCATCATAAATCACGTCCGTATTACTCAGCTTTCAGTTATGGAGAGATAGTTTTGCGTGGGCGCAGATACTTTTTGCATCCGAATGCTCCAATGCATTGACTTCCGTGAGTAAGGTCCGAAAACTTTGCCACAATCCTATTCAGGTTATCAGTGAATTGAGAGGATAATGCATCTGAGGCCTCTAAAGTCACTGAAAACAGTAGCGTATTTTACATGGTTGCCCACTGGCCGTGAAGCTATTCACCATGGTTGTGACCCTTTCCCTAGACATTCTATAGTCTTGCATTGTTCAAGGATACTCGCTTCTGGATCCTAAGAAAGAGGGGAAATTCCAATATTCAGTCTCCTGTCCAACCTCTTCTGGACCATCAAATAAGTTCCGCCCGATGCCTGGTCACCTCTCTAGGCCCCCGGCAGAACACAACGCCAACTTTTTGCTTCGCTTGTGTCACCGGTTCCGTCCCACTTGCTTTCATATGGGTACGGGCAATGGGCTGATACTTGTCAGTCTGGTCTCCCCTCGGGCTTCACAGCATGACAATGAATGGGTTGACCTACTCCGGCGGGCGATGAGTTTCTGTGTGACATTATCGTCGATATACTTGCTTCCCACAATAACTTCAGGCTCCCTCTGGTTCTCCACCCAGTCTACCAAGGCAAGCAACACATTCTCCGTCGAGGTCAGCTTGGTCTTATCTAGTGGGTAAGATTGCCCAATATTGAACGCCCCCAGACCCCTACTGCAATGGCGCATCCCTGGTATAAAGAAGAGACGATAGAAAGAATGCATCTCACTCAGGGTGAGATTAAGGTTGCTTTGGACACGGGAATAGTACTCCATGGAAAGTCTGGACGTAACAGTTTGGTCATTGCGGCCGTGGTAGGATATAATCTTGCCTCCTCTGGCGTGGAATTGCCTCAGGTCTGCTTCCGCTGCGTTAACGCCCCCGGGATTGACTTGAATGGCGAAATCCATATCTAGCTCAGTAAAGTTATGGGGGGTCCAGTTTGTATCGTTATAGACAGCACCGCGCCAAAAGTCCTGCTCAGCGCGTTAGACTGGATTATTGTTCAACATTTCACGAAGGGCTACTGTTGCGTACCTGAAGAATTGTGTAAGTTAGTCGGGCGGTTCCGTTTACTTGATTCGCAGAGAAAACGCTTGTATCTGCTCCGAGATCAAAGGCTGGGTAGACTATTTGGCCCTTGGAATTTGCAAGTGGCTGATATGCGGCGCGAACGGAGGCGACTTGGTGAGGGTTTAGACACATGGTGCTGTTGAGGAGACCTGTTCCACAGACAAGAAGTTCTGGATCAAAGCTGTATTTCGTGGGGTCATCAATAATGCCATCTTGGACACCATCCAGTGGGTCAAGGAGTTCAACCTGTTTCGCAACGATGGCAGGCCATTGCTCTGGTCGAACGTAGGCCGCGGAAGAGATGTCGGGCCATCCGATGCGCCTTGCTAGGATTCCCTTGGAAGCCACGATATGGAGCCAGTCGATTCCCGGGGCTCCTACCAGGATCCCATCAAAGTCAGTAGGATATAGCTGCGCATTCTGAAGCCCTTGTCGGCCGCCAGTGCTGCAGCCTTGATAGTAGCTCTTGGTGGCAGCCCGCCCATAGTATTGCTCGACCATCTGCTTTGCAACTTGTGCCTCGACATGGATAGCCCGATGGCCAAAGTCCTTGATGACTTCAGGCTTGCCGAGAAAAAAAATCAAATCCAGCCTCCCCATCATGGCCGGCATTGGTCCCGAAACTGGCGAACCCAAGCTGGGCGCCATTCTGAACCGTCAAGTAGTCGACGCATCCTCCTTGGCCACCTGTACCAGTGGCTAAGAGGCGACGGTTCCATTTTTGAGGAAACCAGGCCTCGACACGAACTGAGCTGGAATCGCTTGTTGATACATTGACAACAATTCTGCAAAGGTCGTTTGTTGCATTCGCCTTGAAAAATGGGCCTCCACAGGATGGTACAGTATAGGTCAATGGTATCACATCGCCACGGGAGTATTGGCCTACCGAAACAACAGTCGCATTGGGTATGACGATATTCTCGGCCGTACAATTTGCGTAAAGAGCATTCGCCAGTGCCACGGGAAAAAATGACACAATTAGAGAAAGAACGGGTTTGGACGAAGTGTTTTGCATGTTGCGTGTCTTGACTGCGTTACTCCGGATGGACAAGCCATCAATTGGTGTTGCATTCTACAGCACTACTTATACAAGAGAATGAGGGGTAAAGAATGCTGGCTACCGTAAACCCGGGGTAAGATGGTCAAGCGTCGGCTCGAAAGGTTACGTCGGCGTCAGTGGATTAGAGTGTGCGATTTTGGCACCGACATAACTGACCTTGCACCATGCGGCCATATCCCAGGTCACTTATGATAGACCAACAAGAAGCGAAGGAAGCGAAGCAGGGGACCATGGAGCCTGTGTCCAGCCACGGCCTCGGTGTCCGACGCCGTGTAGATCAGTTCTCGGCCTCGGCGCCCGATGCCTAGCTTATTTCTCCGTAGATCACCAGATGTTTCGGTAACCGACCTTGAGAGGAACCGCACCATTCAGGGAGATGGGTTTTCGCCAAAGAATATGTCTCGCAACCAGGTGCGGTGTTCATCTTCTGCGTATGCAAGGCATCACACGAGTTCCATACGTCAGCGGTTCAAGAAACCGACAATGCAACACGGATGCTATGAATAGCCAATACCTTTACGTATAATATTGTCATTTATTTCGAATACTGATATATATATGTTCATGTGGTCAAGGATAAGCGAGGAGAAATGTGTGCTAGGGTTGTATTGTGTTCCCCGTGATAGCTGGAGCCCGGCCCTTGATGGGATAATCGCTTACGACAATGGTCATGGGGTGATCCATGACCAGGCCTTCGAGGCAAGAGACCGATCCATCAGCTTTTGGCAGAAACCATACCACAGTCAACCCACAAGCGAGTCAAGACACGCGACCTACACTGCGAGAGGTCTTCTATCGCACCAATAAGACAGTCCGCGACTCGTGTCCCACCATCTACCGCAGAATCCTCACGAGAGTCTATCACGGTCGATCCACAGACGCATAGAATGGCATTTGGTACTAGCACCGCCTAGGGAGTGCAAACCGGTTCACTTACCATCGACTCTTCCGCTCCGCCCTCTTTGCCGACCCAGAATCGTGGTCATATGCAACCCCCCACGGGCGTGATCAACTACGACCCGCCATCCACCACCTCTTTGCCCCGCAGTAACGAAAGGGACTTCAGAACGGATCTCAACGATATCATCCGGCAATGTGAAAACGCGATCGGTCTTTTGATTGCCAAGGCTGGTCAGGAGCCGGCCTCAAGGGTAGAACAGCGGCAACGAGGCCTGAACCATGCCAAGGTTATCTCGCTCAGGCGGGACAGAGCATAGACATCGCGATCGCAATTCACAATTCGGCATCTCGTAGACGTGCTATTGAGGTTGAGAAGCTTTTGGAAGCAAAGAGAAAGAGAGACTAAGCGGTAAAGCAGGCCTACGACTTGCTGGCAGAGCTTGAGACACAAAAGGACGGATAGGTCATGGATAGCGAGGTCATGGTGGGAGCAAAGACACTCCAGAAGCTTCTTGACATTGATGCTGCAGATTTGAAGCATATATTTGATGCGTTTCCCGGCTTCTTGGATGCCATTGATCTCATGTCGGGGAATAAGAAGTCAAAGGAGTTTGACCACAGACGAAATACTGTGTGGGAATGATGTATGATATCCGGCGGGCATTCAGCTAGACTCATGGAGTGCAGATGAGACATAATAATGAAGAGTGCACATTCTATTGAAAAAGGTTTTGGTTCTTGAGCCGTTTGCGAGTGAAGCTGCGGTTGTTGTCATGATAAATTCAATTAAACAAGGGAAAATCGTCGAACGAATCAAAACCCTTCATGCAGCTCTATATCTCCAACTACTACTCCCAAGTATGCTATCCAAAGTTATCAATCTCAAGATCCTCCCTGCCAAAAAGACAGCCTGCCATCCACAGCGCCCTCCATAGCGTGAGGCTTCTCTCCATCATAGGTTGGAGCCATATGCCTCCGCAGAGAGCTTCAAGTTGATACATTTGCCCTTCTGAAAGTTGGGATCACCACCATCCGCCCAAAACTTTTGAGTAGTATCGCTAATCGAACAGCCGAGATTGCCATCGGAATAGAAAAAGGCTTTCTGATGACGGCCCCCATAGTTGAGGATCTCGAAGGACTGCGAGCGGAAATCAGGGGTGGCACAAGTGTTGTCCCAGACATTGATGTCCTTGGAGTCCCCCTGGCAGCCCCTTGAGCCGTATGCACGGATCTTGAAGGAGTGGACGCCAGCGCTGAGGCAAAGAAGGGTGATGGCATTTCCGAGATGCATTTTGCAGGTAGGTGTTGAGGTGGTAGAAAGAAATATGAACTGTTTATATGTATTGAAATGCGCTTGAGGTGTGCTTTTATATGTGTATTGAGCTGGGTGATATAGTTGACTTGGATGGTTCAGAAGTTAGGAGGTGATGAATGTCGTCCTTATATACCGAGATAGATGGGCAAAAAATAGAACAAGTATTCAAGATCTGATACCTCATTTCTACTCAAATGAGCTGGCAGACAATGCCTCTCTTCAAAAGTCATATTCTGTGCTCATTGGATGTGTGCTGACTTGGAGTCGAGGCTGTGAACGTGTCTGAGACGAACTCTGCGCCTATAACCATACATCCTGTGGATTGTATCTACGTCACATCCTTCCTTTCATGCTCCACTGCTGATTCACTACCTTTACAACGGAAGCGCAGCAATGTGCTCTTTTGGGATATCAACTCATACGAATGGAGCATGACTACAAGGGCCTTATTTCATCTTGGTCAAGAAGATGTACGGACTGACCCAAGTAATTTATGATAGGTGTTTCGAAGTCAGATGCCATCCAATGAGATCACAGCATTGGATCGATCCCCTGTGGCTTAGTTGGCTAAAGCGTCCGACTGTTACTAGCAGACAATCGGGAGATCGGAAGTTCGAGCCTTCCCGGGGGAGCACAAGTGCTCAATCCTTGTTTTTGCCAGACATGGCCATTTTTTGTTCCTTTTTCTTCAATTTATCGCTATTCTCTTAGTCCAGCGAGTCTGTGTGGTTCTACTGTGTTGATCTTCCTCGCCACATGTGTGCTTTGACATCATCCAAGTGTGGCAGTGGCATGAGTCTGGGGTTATCCGTGGATCACCGTGTGATTATGCCGAGTTTAGAATATCTTATATGGCAATGCGGTGAGGCAAAATGAGACTTCTGGGGGCTATCTTGAACGAAGTGACTCTGACAGGCGATCTTTTGAACCAGTGTTTCGATGTTGGCGCCGATCACTCTCCCAACAAGCCTAAACCCAGCGCTCAGAGGTCTCAGACCCCAAGTCTGGCTGGTGATGTTCATACTACTGCACACAGAGACCCCAAAATCACCCCATGCCAATCACCAAAGATGAGATATAGGCACAGTCAGCAACGACGCTGTCACTTCGATATCAGGGAGGCCTACTGAGAGAGAGATCAGCAAATTGTGTTTTTGGTGATATCGATGACACCTCTACAAAGAGTTGTGGACCACAATATCAAAGAACCTATGACAGCATTGGAACCCAATACGGCGAAATACCGTAGCCGTAGATTGTTTACTCACCCGATCAGTATATTTTGTACGTGGCTATGTCAATTTTAGTTCCTGCTCCTCACTCTTTTTCCCATTTCCGTTGATGTTTTGAATAGTCAAGAGGACATCAAATCTAAGAGCAGGTAACAGAACCTCTGAGACAATCATAGAAACAAATGCCAAACGCCAGCCCCAACAAGCTTATATTGTCTCCCCGAAGGATCTCAAGGGAACACTCAAAAATCCTCATGGAGCCCTTCTTCTCTCACCAAATGAGGACACTCCCATGTTAACAATTGGCCTTGACACAGACGGATCTAGCTGTCTCAAGCAGGAAAGCACATCAACCTTCAGGCAGGATGCGGCATTTCTGCCTGGCAAAGCGGGGCTTCTAAGCCAATTTGACCTTGCTGCCTGGGCCTGGGCTGCAATTGTAGTGGCTCCGCATTGTCCGAAGCGAGGGTAAAACTCAGAAGCATATAAGGCAACAGGGCATAAAGGTCCAGGTTGATGGAAATTAGCCGTCAGTTCGTCATTCGACAACGAGCCTGCTGACTCAATGTCACTTGCGGAGCTGCCAGCTTCAAATTATTTATTCCCGGCATCCTCCGCATCTTAATTCTGCTTCATTTCAACATCCCTTTGTCTCTGAAGCAGAAGTTTGTCATCATCGCCAACCACAAAGTCATGAGCCTGTCCCGAATCCCTCGCGAGATTCGCCAAAATATCTTTGATCTAGTCATCCGCTCTCCACCAACACCACCAGCCTCTCCCTCTGTCGCTCAGCAAGGCCGAAGGATTAGGTTGGGCATCTGCCATATCCAACCGAGAAATCCCGCCCTTGGCCTCCTCTTGGTGAACAGACAATTCAACGCCGACGTCCAGAAGGTCCTTTCCTCCATACCTGCCGACTATAATGTTGACATCATGTTTGTCAAGGACTACGGTCTTTGGCCTACCTGGCATATCCCGGTTCTGCCAAGAAAGAGGCACATCAGGTCTATCAACGCCACAATCCGAATTTTCGATCCCACAGATGACCTAGATCCCCACTTTAAAGGCAGCCTAGACTTCCATGGCGACTGTGACGGACCAGAGATAGCTGTTTGGTCATTCTATGACTTGTTGGCTGGGGTTATTCAAAGAGGACCGGGTAACTTGGGATACCATGAGCACTTCGTCGATGACATCAAAATCAATCTCCTTGCACCAACAGACGGAGCTTCTCACAGGAGCATCGCACTTGGAGACCGAGAGTTCAAGTCAGACATGCCACTCTGTCGACCTATTTCCAGGAAGCTCTTCTCCGATGAGTCAATCAAACCCGAGGAGCGGCTTGCTGAATATCTATCCGACCATCTGGGCGGGATCCTAGAGCATGACTATTACACCATGAATTGTGGGATGATAATGTGGGAAAATGTCATGGGCAGCATCGTGCTCAATCTAAACGGGTCCGAGTACAGGCGTTTTGGAATGGAAGAGTTGATTTGGTGGCATAGAGTCGTATACTGGGGGGAGACGCCGGAGCTCATCGTGGAGCGCAAGGAGAGGTACGAGCGTTGGAGGGGTTGGCTTGATGAAAGGAGGCGGCGAGTGAAGGGTGGTCTCAAGTTGAATGGCAGCCGTCCTGTAAGATCCATCATGTAGACCTGTGCTAGAGGACGCGAGCAATGACTAGGTCTTGACTGCTTCATCAGTACTATTGTTAAAGAATTGACGGGCTCCGATGGCCCGGTAGAGCATTATTCTTAGGACTCTTGCAAGACATGCGCCACGGCGAGGCTGGCACTCGCGCAGAAAACGGTCTGGATGGTGTAGCGGGTTCGAAAGTCCGATGGAGCGTTGTTGTTCAAGTTGATGTGATTACTGTCACCAAGTGAAACCAATATTGACTCAGTCATACCACAGTGTTAGATTATATTGATGAAGGAAAACTTCTAAACTTAAGCAGCAAGAGCTGATTCTCACTTAGGCAAAAACACATGCCTGTATCGAAATAATAATTAGGCTATAAATTTCAAGTCAGAACAATGAGGTGGGCTCTTTATTACGATGTAAATAAATGAATATTCTATTCCGATGTAGAAAGCACATTCCCAGCAAAGAAAACAAGGCGTTAATCATGGATATCTAATAGCGGAGTGACTATATTCAGGCTCACCTCGCTTGGGTACCCTAGAGTGGGCATCTATATACACTGCCACAATGCTGTGCAATCAAAGTTAAGCTTTTTCCCACTTTGAGGCGCAGGCAAGCCATTTTGTGGAGAATGCTGCATAATCACTCCCAGAGTCCTCGAGCCCCACACACCTTAAGTGTCAAGGTCTTAACTTTCATGTCGCATATTCGCTGAGATATCAGATAGTGCTCTAACGTTCTCACTGGTGTGCCCGGTAGATTGCCCACGCATCCCTGCAAGGCAGATATGGGAAATGGCCCAAGAGATGGTCTTGAGAATATTAATACTCGTTCACCATCGTTCAGACAGCTGCATATTTGTCTTTTGCAGGCTACCTATGGCCGACTTTGTTATTTCTAACACCCCCAACACTACGACATGTATCTATTCAATCGTCTCCGCAGAGTAATATCCGAGAACCAAGCTGACGTGGACCCTCATGCCTGGAAGCTACCCTCTTCATACTCAAGCTACAAGCCTGGCGGCAAACAGACCATCATCCCAGACCCAAGAATATTTGCCAATGCCTTTAACCCTACCGATGCAGAGGTCGGAAACATAGCGACTATCTTAGCCTGCCCTGATATCAGCCATGCCGCCGTACATTTAGCGCTGCTCGAATGTTTTCGGACCTTGCGGCTTGATGCGAACGCACTCCAGGTCGAGGTCCATGACCTGCCAGCATATACCGAGAAGCCCAGAGACGACATCCCCTCAGCTAGAGCAACCAGACTTCCCGAGTCCCAACGATGGGATCTCCTGATCAGGTTGGCCATCTCCCGGTTCGCAGTTTGGTGGACCAACATTGACCACGTCCTGGTCCATATCTCGGCGTACGGGCACCATGCAGGCGACAAGGTGATGGTGCAACTCACTAAAGAATATCTTCCTCCCTTGGACGTGCTACTCGTCTGGTACGCCTTCATGCTCGATTCAGATGCGTACATTGCCGCTTGCCGTAACCATGAGCGCCAAGTTCCTCGTCTCGAGCACCTCTGCTTTCCCTGGCTGGCAATCCGCGACGTTATTGACATGGACCGATTCCGCTTCCAACTGCCTCGCACCGCACAAAATCTCTTCTCTACTTTGTCAGCCCAGTCTTCTGACATCCTGACCTATTTGGAGAGCCCTCCGGCATATACCGAGGGTGGGATGCTGCCCTTCGAGGCTGGTCTTTTTGCCGAGGTGAAAAAGCAAGAAAAGTTCATCGACGAGGCGCATGCCTTGCTCTGGATACGTGCTCCTGCTCTCACCGGATCGCTGATGAGGGCAAGTGTGCAATACTCGGACTACCAACTACGAGGAACTTCACCTGAGAGTAATGGGACAGAAGTGCCGTTTGGCATTGATCTGTTCTGGCGGACACATCGACTGCTTCCAAATCACTATTGTCTATTTCGCCAAGAGATTACGAATTGCGGTCAGATTAGCGACTCTGAAGCTCCCAAGCTCCAGAGCGCAGCCTCGAGCTTAGCTATGAAGAATCTTCGAGTGGTCTCTGAACTGTGCCAGTGCTGGACATGTGAACGCATCCGAGATGATGTCCCAACATTTGCACATGCACCAAATACTTTGACTGCTTCGTCCTCTTCGGCTACTGCCTCTGCTTCTACCCATCAGCAGCTTTCTGCTCTTTCGCCGGAGCAGTTGCGCCAGATACAGGACGATCTGGGTTTCCATCTTGCCGTTGAGAAGGCACGTGGACGCGGAGATCCTCTACCGACAAGACCACCAACGGCGAGGGAGAGGGCAGCAGAGGCAACTGCCAAGGCTAAGCAGAAGGAGATTGGGCATAGACCAGGCTTGAACGAGTACTTGGAGATTCTGCCTGATGGCTCTCGGAAGATCCGGAGGCAGAAGCACGTAAATGCTTGGGGAAATTGGACATCTGTCTGATTTATATCGCTATCCAACACGTTACTCTTCAATTAATATGGCTAGATAGGTAATGTTATAATCTTGCTCCCCAACATCGTACAAAATTATCCTTATGACTGTGGTTACTACGGTGTTTTACAGCATTGTGTTGTAATGGCTGTCATCTGTTCATCAATGTGCTCTTTTATATTGTGCCCAACCACTCCTCTTGGAGACGGCATCGAAATCAACAGTAATTGGAGTGGTTACCATAAGATAATGGGCAATGTCTTCGGTTCGGCTTTGAATTTGATCGGAATGGTTCTTCATTCGCATCTAGATCCCAGATTCTCTTTAGCTGGTTATATCAAGTCTCCTCCAGTTATTTGAACAACAGCACAAATTTTGACATTGGAGGTTCCAAAGTTCGCATATGTACTACTTTTCTCTGACAGTTCCTAATTTAGTCTCGGGGTACTCTAAAATAAGTCAATTTTATGGAACTGCTCTTTCTCCAACTGCAATCTTCTAGGCCTATTGAACTTTCGTGATCAGTTGTCCCTATCTAGGCGTAGCTGACTTGGCACACGACAAGGCCTTATGTCAACACCATTGAAGCTTCGCTCTTTTCTCAGCCCTTTGTTTACTGTGAGACATGATTCCCCGGATTTATACAGCACCATAGGTAGGCTGCTCCAAATAGCCAGTGGCTTACGATGCGGAGTGCCATTGGTCAGCTCAGAGCTTCCCATCTGCTGTGTGACGGTTTTTCATGTAGAGATTTTTCAGCTCTCAAGCAGGGGGATTTGCACTTTCACCCCATAAAGTCCCCTCTCCCCGCTTCTTGGATTTTCCCTTCGTTTTTGTCCTGTTCCCTTACTTTGCAATTGATACCTATTCTTGGAGATACCCCACCAATCATGGCACAATCTACTGTCCCCTCTGAGTCTATGCCACTCTCCCCCGAAACCGCCCAGGTCTTAGAGCAGACATTGGAGCCTGGTGCTCAGTCTGTCTCATCATTGAGTCCTGATGAACCATCACCGTCTGCTTCGACATCGCTCTCGCCAACTCAGGGCAACCATGAGCTTGAAACCGCTCAAAACCTCTTCCAGTCTTGGTGGCTCGAACTCTTTGCACTATTTGTCTGCCTTGCGTCCTTCTCTGCACTTCTCTACCTTCTCTTCGCCTACGATGGCAAACCAATATCTGAATGGACCCGATTCCCCCTCTCGCTGAATGCACTGGTCTCTATTCTCTCTGGAATTTCTCGAGCATCTCTAGCGTTCGTCATAAGCATGTGTCTATCCCAAGGAAAGTGGAACTGGACTGCGAGACATGTTCAGCCCCTGATTGACTTTGAGCGATTCGATGCCGCTAGTCGGGGACCATGGGGAAGTGTGCGACTCATGAGGTCATTTTTACGACGGCCGTAAGTTTTCCCCTTCATGGTACTTCATGCACATAAGCCAAGTTGAGACTGAAGGTACTGATGTGTTTGGTAGGCATTGGGCTGCTCTAGGTGCTTTGACCGGTATCATCCTTCTCGCCTATGAGCCTCTCATTCAGGCTATCCTCACGTTGGAAGATCAACCAACTGTGATTGGTGCCACCGATCATGCATCTGTCCGCAACTCGAGCAACTCACAAGCCTCAAACGCCCTGGCTGAGATCGGAAGATCTTCGCTCTTGAACGCTGGGCTCTGGACAGCCTACTCAGCCAGTGCAGGGCTTAGGAAGATCGGATTCCCAGGGCCAGATGGCAAAGAGGTGTTTTACTCGAGCGCCTTGGACACAAGCGAAATCCAGGATGACATGGGAATCGCAGCAGCTATATGGAATGGATTCTCTCCCCTGGTGAAGACGCAAAACCTATGGCCTGCGTTTACCTGTATGACAGGAAACTGTTCATGGGACAACTATGCTTCACTCGCCGTCTGTTCAAGCTGTCAAGATGTGTCGGGTCGTATCAAAAAAACGACCCGCGTCATCAAAGTCCCCCATGTGTTCATTCCGGGAGGATTTGACGGTGTTGCACCAGATGTAAGCAACAAAGCGCCAGAAGCCAACATAGGCATGGGTGGTCAGACAAGATCAATCACGAAACACAGGCTATCCGAAGTCGGGCTTGAATTGTCAAATTACCACGGAAAGCCACGATGTTCGGGATTATCAGATGCCTGCACTGACACGTACCTGACGGCGAAAGTAACAACCAATCCAGGGCACACAGTCTTGTTCAGTGAACTCGATACAATGCTGATGACCATTCAATTCCTTCAAGCAAACGAAAGCTGGAAAAACAATCAGAGCACCTGGGAGGACACCAAAGTCACTGGCCAGGAGTGTAGTCTGTTCTTCTGCGTCAATGAGTATAAGGCTGTTGTCGAGGAGGGCGTGCTGTACGAAAATGCCGTGTCATCCTGGAACAAAAGGAGCCGTCTATCATATTATGCCCACAGCAGGGAAATCCAGCAATTCTTTGAATACGCAAACGAAACGCTGGATATGGATGGAGCCTGGGCGCCTCTTACCGATCTTCAGATATCCATCATTGATGAAAAGAGCACCTCCCACGGAAAGAACTTATCCCAAACCGCCTTCAACGTCACTCAAGAATCCATCGTGTCACTACTCAAGAATCTAAAGGACGGATTTAATCTACGAGACTGTCAATCTGACCTCAACTGCACCGCTACGGCCGGGACCTATATTTACCCTGGGATGGGTGGCCCAAAACCCCCGGGCCTCATGGCTGGGCTGGGGGAGACAAGCAATATCACCTTGACGTTCGAAAACGTGGCTTTGAGTCTGACTAAGTGGATGCGAGACCGCGAATTTTCTTCACCATCAGCGGCTCGCGGCTCTGCTACGGCAAACGTTGTCATCACACGGGTCCAATGGGAGTTTCTTGGCTTTCCGGCTGCCACACTCGCGGTGGGAATTATCTTTGCTGGGCTATCTTTTTGGGAGACACAGCGGCTAAGGAGACGGGTTTGGAAAGACAGTGCGCTTGTAACACTTGCCCTTGCCCCAGCTGGAGACTTCAAGGCTAAGCTGCAAGTGGCTGCAGCCAGTGGGAAGATTGCAGACGTTGGAAGAGCATCAGGGGTTGTCATGCAATACAGGGATGGCCTTGGGCAGTTGGAGGAGAAGATCAAAGAATAAAAAGGAAACCTTGTTCTTGTCTGAGGACTTCACTGTCTTCCAGTGTAACCAGGCTGTATGACAATGGTGTGACTATCTGGTTTGCCTCGTGGGTCTAGAAATACGTTGCTGAGGATAGTTCAACATGGCCAGGTTTCAATCCCAGAGCCGCCTGATACCAAGTGGCTAGGTCAGGCTCAACATAACCACCATCCATAAGCGCATCAGTACGGCCGGCGTGGAGTGGGACCAGTTGTCAGGGGTGAATACGGGGAAGTCATTTGTGAAAAAGATGATGATATAAAAGAAAAGCGAGGTGATGGAGAAGTAGTAACTTACTGGTTTCGTCAGAATCAAAGCCGCTGATCATCGGTTATGCCCCGAAACCGTATACGGCGTTGCTAGCAGGCCAACAATGACAACATACTTCTAACTCGGCTCCTAAACTCAGCCTAACGACGTTTGACTTAACCCAGCAGATTATACCCCTAACTAGATAAGACTAGTGTGGATAGCATGTCTAGACCTGCGTTATCGATAGTATAGGGACCAGGGGCAACGGATATGCGGGACGGGATGGTCGGGGTGTAGATAAAATACCTACCGGGAAAGTTACTTCGGGGGAGAAAGAAGTAGAACTATGATGGCTTTCTTTTTATATATATTCTACAACATCTTCCCATGTATGCGTACCTTTCAATAGGCATTTATACTCTAGGTAAACTCCGTAAGTCATAGAAATAGCCAAAGAGTTTAGTAAAATAGACTCGTTTCTAGATCCCAAGCGTAGATAAGTTCAAGAACTCTGTTGTGGCTAAAACTAAATTTAGGTTTTCCCTCACTCACCCGAGAATGTATCCACCGACCTCCATTTCCAATTTCTAAACCTCCCCAAAGCTGTTGCGTCCGGCCCAGGATAGTTCAGAACATCTTGGGCACTGAGTGTCCTCCATTCCTTCTCAAACTCGGGCGGCCTCGGAGCAGAGGTGTCAACGCCGTCAGCCCAGGGAGTTTTGTTCTCCGCCCACCACTCGCCTGTCGTTTTGCATCCTTTGCTACGCTTGCATCGCTTTCCGCATGATGGGCATTTATAGTTCTTCCATCGCTCTTCGTGTTCTTGCTTCCAGGCTTCGCTTTTGCCATGGGGATGTCCGCAGTATCGCTGTGTGTGGCCCATCTTGCTCTTGAGTCTGTTCGCGTAGTAGGCGTCGCTCCTCTCCTCAGTGTTGTACTGTTGGGGGCTACCGTGACGCATTGAGTCCCGAAAAAAGGTGTCGAATGTCGTTGAGCTGCCTGGGCCTCGTACAAGTGACGTCTCGAGGACGTAGTCGCTATTAGAAAGCATGGCAGTGTCGCAGATATCATCTGAGGCATACTCTGTAGATTGAGATGACGACACAACCTCTGTTGCAACCCCCATACTTTCAAGGCGATGGAGCAATAACTTGTTTGCCGGGTCGTTCCTCTGTTGCCTCGACAGATAGACGGTAAAGTCGGCACGGGATAGCCTCCAACTCCCTGGCTCAGAGTTTTCCAATAGCCATTCCAATGCCAAGGCATCTGAAGCATTGCTGTGACCCAGAATGTAATGATGATGAATGTCGGGAGGGGGTTGACTCTGCCTGCGTTTTCCATAGCCAAAGGGATCCCTGTGGACCTGCTGACCAACCCAGAACCCAAGCCAGGTCTTCAAGTTGCTCCAATCCCACTCGTAGTATTCAGTTTCCTTGTCCAGGACGGTGCGGATGTAGGCGACTCTGGTCCTTGTCGTAGTGGCTCTCGGCTGCATGTCTTGCGGTGCCATAGATGCGTGCATTTGTAAGGGCTAGTCTGATCGATTGTGCGGGATTCTTGAGAATTTCATGGAAATGAAAGCTACATCTGCTCCTGATTGCTGTGTAGCTATGTGATATGTCTTGGTTCAAAGGAAATACACCCGGCGAGTGACTCATCGGCAAGGCCAGGTTATACGATCAGCCCACCAGCCCTCGTAAAAGTCATTAGCGTGATATATGTAATCATCAGTCATGCACCTTCCGGTTCACAATAAGCCTGTACATTTGCATTTAACCCGGTTTGCCGTCTCGCTAGTTCATTAAAGCCATGACGATACTCAGGAAGCTTGACACTGATCATGGCATATAGGATTAGGTCGGAAATCCTCTGACCGTAATAAGAAAGACGTGCCAACCAGCTTTAAAATGGGCGCGATTATATCTCTAATGAAATGACTGATATAGTGGTCCACGAGTTAGAGCACATAGAGATGCGATAATATCGTGA
This sequence comes from Fusarium piperis, assembly GCA_027886205.1. Lineage (NCBI taxonomy): Eukaryota > Fungi > Ascomycota > Sordariomycetes > Hypocreales > Nectriaceae > Fusarium > Fusarium piperis. The sequence goes on along the minus strand of RZGM01000022.1, from coordinate 378,241 downwards.
ATAACATTCCCTTAAGTTGCTTCTATTTTCATGCGGCTCGAGGTCTCTGATACTTAGAGATTTGCTCTGAAATTATTGCCTCGCATCGAACCAACCCTGTCAATAATAGATTTAATCCCAGTAGTTCCTCGCGTCGCTAGCTGGAGAGGGACCTCTCGCCCCGGAATATGTAGTGAGTGAGAGAAAGCCTCCAAAGACAAGGGCCCAGTGTATCCCATCTTCAGAATCGCAGACAGCACTATGCCAACAGGCATATATCCCCCTCGACTCTGTTCTTCGGGAAACGGTCAATGCGATCGCCGCCATGGTCGTAACGCGGCGCAGTCCGATCCTTGGCCTGTTTGAAACCTCGACTTGCCATTTTCTCAGTGTCGGCGACCTGTACGAAGAAAAGCATTTCTGGTCTGACAGTTGCAGCCATAGATGCCACCGACTGGAGGTTTCACATGCGGGGATGCCTGAGAGCAGTTAGACTAGAGCCGTGTTAGCAAATATCTTTCCAAGTCCCAAAAAGTTATGGAAGAAGTCACTTTTCTCCTTCGACATGAACGACAGCTCATTGGTGACACGACGGCCGACCTTTGTCGGGCAATAGATGCTAGGGGTGGAGGCAACCGCCGAGGTTCACCTTGATTCGAGCCCGACATGACACATGATTTGAATGAGAATAAACCACTGCTGAAGACAGCTTGAGTAGTATCTCACGTGTCCTGGAGTGAAAAATTGGCATGGCTAAAAATAAGTAGCATCGGTTCCGATTGATGGCATTCCCACAATTTCCCCGCCTTCTGATCGAGATAGAGAAAACACTTATCCATCTTGAGAAGCTGATGGGGCCTGACACTGCCATTTAATACCAATGGATAGCACAACGGGGCAATATAATAATGGTGGCCTTATTTTTAAAAAGATCTGCAGATATAAACAGAACGCAGTGCCCAGGGAACGATCCGCTACCTAGGATACTGGGACCACTTCACTCACGGCCGGAGTAGTGTAGCAGACAAGTAGATACGCAGTCAGGTTTTATCAAGATTAATCATATATAAAAGAAAAAGAAAAAGAGCTCAACTAAACACCAGTTGTGGCTATTATGAACCAGACGACATGTATGAAAGTAATAAATAGGGCCACCACCAGAACGTTCTGTCCCATGCAAGAATCTCCCTGGGATGGACGGTAAAAGCCGAAGCCCTACCTGGTACCCCACCATGGATCATAGGTAGTAAAAAAAACATGGCACAATCTTGGAGAGCCATTTGGCTGACCATCATTCCCGTGTTTTTTTGCACCCACCAGCTGTGCCACTAGCCATCTCAGAAGACATGTGACCTCGCTTCCATCGTGAGCCTCGATGAAAAAAAGCTAAGAGGTAATGAAAACTCCTCCAAGACACGGCTCACGCGGTCTCAGAAAAACACAAGGCACCAGTACAAAGGCAGCCTTATTAGTTAACCCCCTTTGCTAAGTAGTATAAAAAGAATAAATCTCTATATATTTAGAGAATATAATGATAGAGTAAATGTTTCTTTAATAACCCCTTTTCTTATTTTTCTTTCTAATTTTTACTAGCTATGGTGCTACAAACTTAAATTGCTTGTATGAGTTCAAGGTGCTGTCTTGGTTTTTTCTTCAACTGCCGCGTGTCTAGCCTCCTTGGCATTAGATGAGCGATTTCACAAACTTGGTCAACACTCTTGGCTCACGACACCGCTCACAGGCAGGACTTTCCCCTTGCTTGACGAGCTTTGGACGTTGCCCTTCATCATTCTACATCCAGTTCACGAGCCATCCACGCAATGAAGTCTCCTATCCCCGACTACCTCAACCGAGTGCTGGAAAACGCACGCCCGATCGAAGATGGGAAACCAGCCAGCTACATCGAGACGCTGGCCAAGGCCGACACATCCAAGATTGCCGTGGCTCTGGCCATGGTAGATGGTCAGCTGTACTCGGCTGGAGATGACCAAGTCGAGTTTTCCATTCAGTCCATCTCCAAGTCCTTTGTCTACGCTCTTGCCATTGAGGATGCAGGCCTGGATCGAGTTCTGGAAAAGATCGGCGTCGAGCCTTCGGGTGATGCCTTCAACAGTCTATCCCTGGAGCGTGGCAGCAACCGACCTATGAATCCCATGATCAACGCTGGAGCCATTACTGCACATTCTCTCATCGTGGGACCCGATGCCACGATGGAGCAGAGAACAGACCGCATCTTGGAGGCACTCTCGAGATTGGCAGGCCGACAACTGCATGTATGCGAGGAGGTTTACGAGGCCGAGATGAGAAATGCCGATCGCAACATGGGAATCGGCTTCATGCTCAAGGCGGCTGGCATCATCACCGGTGATCCCCAAGAGGCCGTCAAAGGATACATTCGCCAATGCGCTATCAACGTCAACGTGCGAGACCTGGCCATGATGGCTGCAACGCTCTGCAACGCCGGCATCCACCCAGTCAGTGGTGAAACCATCATTCCTCAGACAAGTGTCCGCCAGATTCTCTCCGTCATGACCACGTGTGGCATGTACGATGCCGCAGGAGATTGGGTTTCTAGGATTGGAATACCCGCAAAGAGCGGTGTGTCTGGGGGCATCATTGGGGCCTTGCCAGGTCAGATGGGCATAGCTGTCTTCTCACCCAAGCTTGATGGACGCGGAAACAGTGTTCGAGGTGTCGCCATATGCCAGCAGTTATCCAGTGATATGGGTCTTCACATGATGGATGTCAGCCAGATTGCCCAGGCGACGTTGCGTACATCTGTCGCAACCATTGTCGCAGGTGACAGCGAGCCCCATCACGCGAACTGCAACAGGGAGGTCATCATCTTCAGTCTACGAGGCGTTGTCCGCTTTGCAGGTTCCGAGCGGTTGACTCGTGCCATAACACGCGAACTTGGTCAACCCAACCCAGAAGATCCTGGTTCTGGCCGTTCTCGCAATGCATGCGCCATCGTCTTCTCATTCCGCGATGTCTTTTCCTTCAACACGGTAGCCCAGCGAATCATCCGAGCAGATGTCTATAGACTGCTTCTCGATGGCAAGAGCATTGTGATTATCGATCCCATGGGAGTCTTGACGATAGACACTGAACGAGCGGGGAACAAGCTGCGGATTGTTAAGACAGAGACAGAAGCCAGGGATTTCATCGGAGGAATTGGCTGTCAGACAGTATCCAAGACGGATGAATGGTGATTTGAGGTATCGTCTGAGATGAGTGGTACATTTCTAGTTAGAATCAGAACCTGTGTTTTGGTGGCTACTGCGGTTCCTAGAGCATGCTCGGTGGGCGACTCATCGGATAACTCCAACTATGTGGATTACTATTATTTTGATTCACCGTGATGTAGATGAGCGATAGTCTTTCTATAGCCTCAAGTAGTAGGGGCCATCAAATACATAAAGCACTTGGCCAGCTCAAATCAACGCTATTCTGTCCCAAACAACCTTCTGGCCTCTCAGGGCATTCTTATGAACAACTCCAACACCCGTCCGTCTGCAGATAGGAACCTGATGACTTGTCTGTAAGTGCGAAGGGATGTCTTCGGCATCGTACAAGCCACCAAAAGACTCCCGGGCAACGCTCAACACATTCAAGTATTCCCACTCATGCCATTCACCAAGAATCTCTTCGCCATCCCGAGAATCTTCTCTTTTCGTAGGTGCATACTCTGGCCTAGTACCAAGTCCAAGACCCTGGAGATCCTCAAGTGGCAGTGTACCTGGCGCTGTCCATGACACAACGACCAAATCTTGTTGGGGCTCTTGTTTGGTTTCGTTGCAAGGTCGTTGCAGCTGCCATACTATGCCGCCGACCTCTCCTCCAACAAGGACGGCCATTGCTGATTGTGCTCGGCTCTGGATAGCTGCGTTCAGCGGCGTGGCAGTAACCAGAGCTGCGTCTTTTAGAAGGATAGAAGAGAAAACCAACGCATTCTTCACCCCTAGTGGAGATTTCCCAAGGGCCATGAGCACCTTGTTTTCAGGCAGATCTTGATGCCGTCGAAGGTATGCAATCCCCTTGCCTGTTCTCGAGAGACTTCCACAACATGGCTCCGAGCTCATCTGTGCAAGTTCAACCAACAGGTCTAACCGCTTGTCGTCGATTCGCGAAATCTCCTGGTGTCCAGGTCGGTCATACTGTGGCATGAAAGTATCATCTTCTTCATCTTCATCTGACGTTGCGCCACCATCGTTCTCTGCCTTTGCCTTACATTCCGCATCACCTGTAAGAACGCGTCAGTAGGAGGCTGTAGTAGGTGGACAATTGCATGAAGACTCACACCCTTCCTTCTCAAGCGGCATATTCCAAACCGGAACAATTCTTCCATCTGCACCAGATATCCACCACTTGACCCAGGTCCTTTCCCTGAGCCATGTCTGTTCAAATTCACTGAAGTGATCTAGAGGCATTAAGACTTGTCCATCACAACCTGCCCACGACCAGGAAGGAAATCCATTCAGAGGTTTTGGATTAGCCTGTGGCCACCCCTGCCAGAGAATGGCCCAATCGAAGGCAGCAGCTGGAAGTCCAAACCACATCTCGGTATCGCCCATGCTCCGAGCCACGGCTTTTTGGATGCCGGCAAATGCGTTGAGCTTGTCGCTTGAATAAGTCAGTTGCCTAGAAGAGAAGGCGTCGACATGATCGGCAAATCTTCGTAGCGGCCATTCAGATCTAGTTTCGCCCAGTGTGTTAGCTCCTTCAAATGGTTGCACATCTTCAATCTCGGCCATGAAATCCTCCCGCCAAAGTGCCTCTCGACACGTAAAATAGTTGATCCCATTCAAGAAGACGAGGCGGCGAGGAGATAGAGCCGACTCTTGATATCTTGAGTAACACGGTCAGTCAGGTACAATTTCATCGAATCGTCAAGACTTACGTCCATCCTCTCTTGGAATGTGACGCGTCCATCAACTCAATGTCGAACAAGGGGCGAACAGTGAGATGTAGATCTGGTGCGATTCTGACGTCCAGGATTGCATTCTCTCGATCAGGGATGCCATCACTAGCCCATCCAGATAATCCTGCATCAGCATGCCCCCCCGAGGCAGCCAGGATCGTGAGTGCTGCGTTTCCATATACAGCGTCCATGTTGGCGATTAGCTGAGGCTTGTACCGCTCATCATCCTGAACAATGCAGAGTGCGTCAACCCAAAGAAAGTCGAAGCCAAGGCAAGCCGTGACTTCTATGGCGTGGCGAATAGTCTTTGCAAGCTTTACCCGGTCAAATGCCCCCTCTTTTCGGAAATCTTCAAGATTGGACTTTGTTGTGAGGGGAAAATTCGTGCTCCCCCATACATAACTCAATGCCACGTACTTGGCTTGAGGTGGAAGTTCCGTAAGGCACTTTGTCACGACGTTGATGACCATGAAGCCTAGAAGGGCGGATGGGTGAGAACCCATGGTGAGGTAAGAGTCAGAGCACGAGTCGCCATGCTTGGCTTGACATTTTTGGATCCAAATCTTCATTTTGGCCGTGTCCATCTGTGAAGGCACAACTCTTGCCCTCAGAGGACGATCGACCATTGCTTCATCGAGTAGCTGAACTCCATAGCTCATCTGGCCATCACCCTTTAACTTGGGATATATTGCTGAGCCAAACAAGTCGTCGGAATTGTCGGTGATGCTGTCATATTCCCAGGTGTTCTGCATCCACTCGGCTTCCCAGACCGCGTCAGAATCTTCAAGAACCTGAAGCTGGGAGCCTGGGGTTCGCGAGAGGGCATAGAGAAGAAGCTTGCAGAGGCCACACTTGGTTTCGTTTAGGCGAAGGTCACCCAAGGTGCCACTCCGAACAACTTGATGGTATTTCTCTTCGGGTAGAAAGGGAGGATTCTCAAAGTCTTCGCGAGTTAGCCCAACAGCGGCACAAGCGTCACAGAGGCCTTGAATAGGCGACTTCATCCTGCTAGGCGGATTTTCGATCGCAAGATAATCTTGACGAGTAGATTGTGGAGGATAAAGTATGATCCTGTCGCTTAACAGCAGCAGATGTTGACCGTCATTCTTTGCCATGCCTGCCTGTTGAGCGGGGGTTATGCTGACAGCCTCACCCACCCAATGATAAGGAGGCAGCTATGTGATTAGCTAAGTTCTTTTAAATGGCTATTTCCCCGCATATAATAAATAGGTCTAATATCCTTATTATATCTAGTACGCTGAGCGGATAATAATATCAACCGCCTATCATATCGGCATAGCTACTCAAGTTGGCCAAGAACGCAGTTCAAGATCTAAGAAGGAAATAGATCATTATGTCTTATAGTAGAGTTCTTCTCCTTTAACAAAGTTATGTTAATCTAACTTGAACACTGGACATCCCATGAGTGCACAAGGACCTCCAAGCCGTACCTCGCCCCAGCGTTACCCTTTTAGCAGAGTTGGACGATATATGGGGTTTTTTTGCTAGGCCTTCTGATTACAGTACCTCTCCTTGAGGCAGAATTGAGGTAAGAATTATGTATCTCTCATCTGAATAATTATAATTGGTCATTACCCTTCGTTGTGGCCTCGTTGGAGATCCTTGTGCACTCATGGGATACTGCAGCCCTGTACAACGGCCCCCGTTAAGAAACCAAGCCCGTTAGTCGCCTTAATACCCACCCAACACATTTAAAGCTTCCATTACCCGCTATGCCAGATTGCTAACTGCTCCTTTCCATTGACTGCATTACCAGTGTGACGCTTAGTCTCGACGCTGATGACCAGCGCGTACTATTGCAGTTGTCGCTCTGCCGTCTAGTCGAAGCCCGGCGCTGTATTGCTGGGGGGCGGGCGGGTCGATTGTTAGGTATCCATTTGGTCGCGCTCAGGCATCAGTGGATGGAGTTGGCTGTAGGTACTAGCCCTGCCCTTATTGGAACTACTGATAGTCTAGATCGGCAAATATATGCCGAAGAGATGGATTGGGGATAAAACCCCAGCAAACTAGGACCTGTGGCGGTGTCCCGAACGCTCGATTAAGGACAACGCAGCAGACTATTCGTCAGCTAGCAACACCTAATCTCGAAGAGCACAGGCGGAAAGGAAACCTCTCTGCCTCTTTACCAGCACTGAACACAGGAGGCGTTAATGTGGCGTTACTTAAATGCCAAGGAATGTCACTCCTCCGTGCAAAGGCGGCATCTGCCGTCACCGACCACGTTCAGCCCATCGCAACCATACGTGTAATAAATACATAGCGATGTTCCTAGCAGTGACAACGATGGTCAGAATTTTTCAATCCAGCCTCGGACTGAATCAATCACAGAACTCCTGGCTTCTGTGGAATACAGTACATCCAAGATGCGCATCTACTTGTTCACCTTTCTCTTCTTCTTCCTATCCTCGGTCCAGGCGCAATGGAGCAGGTGTGATAAATACTGGAAGCTCAAGCCTGGGGATGTCGGCCGCAAGTGGACAGTGAAGACCGACTGCCACCCCCTCGCCGGTTATCCCAAGCAGTTTGGGGACACACAGATCGTTGTGGTCTACACCAAAAAATGGAGCCAGATACCGAGCAAGACAAAGAACGCGGTCAAGCCTGTGCTTGAAAAGTCCCTCACTGAGACTTTCGAAACCTACAACAAGTTCGCAAAGCTTCCGGCCGTAATCGTCATAATTCTCACCACTGCCGTCGATGGCATCACCACGGCAGCTACCAGCAATCCGTACGAAAAGAGGTCCCCCTTCCAGATCCAGATGTACCAACGTTGGACGACCGAGGCGACTACCAACGTCCCCCGAGCCTTGTTCGCAGTGGCCCACGAGCTGTACCACTGTGTGCAGGACATCAAGATGGGAAATGCTCGTGACCCCGAGTATATCCGGGACGGAACCGCAAACTACTTTGCCAATGTCGTTTTCCCGAATTCCAACACGGAATGGCCCGGGAAGAAGTTCAGTGGTGCTGAATACGACCCTGCTGTGCCTCCATACGCCCATGATGGACAAGCTGCGTATGCAGCGAGTGTGTTTTTCCAGTCCATGGGGAACCACTGGAACTTGCGCTCTCTGAACGACTGGGTTTTGGCGACGCCCACAGGATTCTCCCCCGCTCAGGAGAGGGAACGCCTCTCGGAACTGGGCAGCTTTGTGAATATCTTCTATACTTTTGCTCAGGAGTTCGCACTCCAGTCTATTGAGGACTCGAGCGGAGTCATGATCCCTACTATACCGGAGATCCCCCCTAAATCCGTTTCCATCAAGATGGGCAGTGGCGCAGCGAGCACTACCGGTACCGCAACACTCACAACTATCCCATTCACCATTTCTGTCTTCAAGATCACCGTCAAGAATGGCCAAACCGTCAGCATCTATTCAAATGCCAACAGCTATCAACGGGTAGCATATCGGAAACCAGACGTCAAGGACTGGGTCGACATGCCAACTGATGCGACATCAGGGAAACCTCATGACCTGCCATGCAAGAAAGGGAATACTCCAGTCACCTTTATCGTTTTGTTCATTTCTTCCAAAAATGTCAAGTCTGATCAGGTAAAGATCACGGTGAAGTATAGTCGGCCGAAGCAGTGTGGTGGAAGGACTGGATTTGTCCATTATCCCCTCTTCAACCCCAAAACAAGTGGCGGATACTGTCCCGAAGGCACTCACATCTCCAAGACAGCAGTTTGGTGCTGTCCTGATGGATTGGAATTGGACGAGGCTGTAGCTAGTGAAGTCAGCATCTGTTGCCCCCCAGGTAAGTTGTGACTCTTCAAAGCCTTTGGCAGATGGCTAATTGCAATAGGGGTGAATTGCAAAGATGAGATCATCCCTGATAACATCAGGTGCGCGGATCCAAATTGGAACCTTTGGACAAAGCAATGGAGACAGGTCGGATGCTGTCAAAAGGGCTATTACCCAAACAGACAACGATACTGTGTTAAGAACTTTGCTGATAAGGATCCTCTTATGGTTGAGGTAGGTGTTTCCAAACCCTTGGTGTTGAGTTGCAGGTTCGCTAACAGGAGACGTCTAGTTTCCTCAAGACAGTTAGTAAGGCTAGCCAGGTACAACGAGTTGAGCTGGTCAAGAGGTTTTGGCCTTTTCTAGTACATATAATCTAATTCACAGAGGGTATTCATCATTATTAGTTTCGCATAATGTCTTGGGCATACCCGTCAAACTAGCTCTCCTTGTTCTTACTCACTTTTAGCCTGCTACGTTAAGTATGATTAACCTGTTTTGTTTTCGGTATTTTTATTGTTACATTTAATGAGCTTATCGACGATCCGCAAATTGTTGTAATTATCTGGATCGTGTGACGATTCAGGGCTCTCGGCTTCTCCTTGTTTCTCCTCTGGCGCGTCATCTACCAGCCACTTGGAGTGGTAAGTCCCCAGAAATCTCGTTACACTCCGCTAAAAATTTCGCCTGCTACTCACTAGATGTTGTCAACGACCAAAACTTCTTTACTTTTCACTCGTGCCCCTACCGTGGGTTCTTCAAGTCGAAGGTCATACCTGCCCCATCGCCACAGTCAATCAAGCTTTTCCTGTCAGGTCTCTCCTCAATACCTAATCATACGTGGGCTCTCCTATTACCGACACAATGCTGTGACTAAGGCGAAACTGTGTAGGGACAAGACAGGTCGAGTCGAGAAGTCAATAAATTGGCCAACGCTCCGCGTCCATTAAGTCTGGGTAGCCCGCAGTCTTTAAACTCGTGTATAGGGTTAATGATACCTGAAGCAGTTTTTCGCATGAGAGATGTGATATCTTGAGGATAAAACGATGATATAATTCCCTGTTCGAAAACGTAACTCGAACAACCCCTGCCCACATCCATCTTCCCAATCTCTAATGACAACCACCTTAACTTCACTCATCAGGTAGCACCCCACGGACACAATCAAAGATACCTACAAGAAGTAAAACAGCAGAATCATGGCTAATAATTTCCAGGCTCACAATTCACACATCTATCTAAGGGCCAGCCTCGGTTGTCACTAACTTGGATGCATTGTTAGACGACTATTTCGATGATAATCTCAGTCTAAACGAGGATAAACCATTACTAGACTAATATATATGACATATTGAAATATAAAATATTATCGTAAATGCTTTACCTAACTACCCTAATGTCCTCTAGGCTTGTCGCGAGAGGCATCTTTTGGATACTCGCACTGACTGGATAATGAGGTATCTTAATCGATATCCTCTCGGCCCTTTAGCCAAGACTTATTTAATGAAGTGTACTCAAACTTCTGCCGCGCCCAAATTTCTGTCTCAATAACTACAGAGTCCTCACGATGCATTTCAAGAACTCAAGATGTGCATGGTATCAAAGACGCTAGATGCGAAATTCCCCGCTACATATCTCCTGACTAAAACTCAAAAGGTAATTCTCCTTCTATATTCACTCTATATACTGTTGTTCCAACGTTTCCAGCCATCATAAGGCCCACAGGCGATGTGTGTATTGTCTTATCTGATCCATCCTCCGAGGCGACCGAACAACATAGCTTAAAATGTCAAGTTGCTCAAACACGACGCAATCAAAGTAACGCTGCCAAATGAGCTTAACTGTGCTATGCAATGTAATACTGGACTGCTGTTAGAGACCTACGGGGCGGTTATGCATGCTATTCTCACGCCAGAGGAGCTCGCAATCATGCATGGCCTTTGCTCACGCGATGATAAGCATAGCTTGAAGAGGGAACCGGCAAATCTCGATGGGTACAGAAATTCCCAGTCAGAATCGTTTTCTATGACTACAGAAAGCTGCTGCCGCACCGTGTGAAGAAGATCTGCTCGCTCCAAGTGGTCGCTGACATGTTGACAGGCTGAGACAGTTGGATCAGGTGTCCCCCCAAAGCCAAGCCACTTGGAAGCGCTAGTGTGTGCAGTAGAGTTGCTGTTGAATCCTCTGGCGTTCTTTAGCGTTGTCTCGGGTTATCTCTCCGCTCTGTTCCGCGTTAGCTCGTTGCCTGGCTCTCGATCTCGTCACGGCGCCTTGGCATCTTCTCTCCTCTTTTTGCAAGCTGCCTCGGTATCTCGACTCGAGATGTCATCCTGGTCTAGTGACTGGAATAGGTATAGCAGCAGCATTATCTCCGCCAAGCTAATAACGTACGTTTTTCTATTTTCAGCCAGCTGCAAGAGTCCGGTTCCGCGGTCTGCACCCATGAGCCCGACTGACGGTGTGTGCTAATGCACGCATGTGTTGTCGACCCATTTACCTAGCTCAAGAGGGCCGTTTATGACACCCTTATTATTACAAGTAATCATTTCTGCTTACAGGCATATTAACTCACGAGAATACCGGGATAGATGCTCCAGCTGTGCCAAACTCTTTTTAAAACACTTGCATTTCTCCCTCAAGAGGGAACAAGCCCCAGAGATCGAACATTGGCCCATTTCACCAGAGTCTGCCTTGTTTCCCTACACTTTTCCTCTCATTTCAAAATGGCAGCCGCAAGACCGGCTCACAATGCCGGATCTATCCGCTTTACTCCCATCGTCTTGGTCATATATGACCTTTATGTCATTCGAGTCTCAGCCCCTCTCATTTGGCGCTGCTCAGTGCAAAAAAACCTACGTCCCTTGTTCTCGCAGAACTTCTCTAAAAAACATGTGGATATTGGTGTCGGCAATGGTTATTTCCCAATCAGAGCCCTCCGAGACTTAGGCCGGAAAGCCAAGGACCAGCATCTTACTCTGGTCGACTTGAGTCTGGCCTCTCTCAACGCGGCGAAACAGGCGATTCTATCTCGTTACCCAGAGATAGACATTCGTTCCGTTCATGCCGACGCGGGTAAACCACTTCCTGCTCCACTTCAAAATGAGAAGTTTAACTCTGCTTCTCTCTCCATGATCATGCACCATATGCCTGGGCCAACCTTGAACAAGTCTCAAGCCATCAGAAACGCGAAGAGCATTCTTGCAGATGATGGGGTCTTGGTTGGCTCTACCGTCCTGGGCAAGGTTTGGGGGAAGACGGAAAAGGGGTATCAGGTGAAGATTGGGCAGAAGCCGAACCGGGTTGCCATCTTTGCTTTGGGTTTCTACAACAAGAGGGGGGTTTTCGATAACTACGAGGAAGATCCCAATGTATTTGACAAAGTATTGAATGAGGAATTTGAGGAGGTCGAGTCGCGGATTGTGGGTATGATATATATCTTCAGGGCCGCAAAACCCCGAAGGCAGTGACATGATTTACGTTAGTAATTAGTGAAGAGATGTCTGTGCATTGTTTTCTCGCAGATGTGACCATTGTAACTGTGAATAGACATGACTGTAAGGTTGAGGTGTTGATCCACCCCTTGTTTGGTTCATCTCGGTTACATTTGAGATTCGTATTTCCGAGTGCAAATAATGCACAGCCATCCTATATTAACATGAATTAACTAACCAAGCCCTCGGTTTGCCAGAAAAATCACCACAAGGAATCATCACATCATGCTTCCGAAGGTAATCGGGGTGCACTCTTGACCACTTTCCACCATTCGGCTCACCCGATTCAGCCCCGGCTGCCTTAGCATCAACGCTAAAGCTAATAGTTCAACAAGGCCTCAAAATCGACGTGGCACGAACACGAACTGGAAGGCCCGGGCCGCAGATGATGGACCGCTCTTACAGCGCCGTGGTACATTAGAGGCCCGTTGCAGTCACCCGTCAACTCCACATTCGCATGCATGTGAGCCTGTCAAAGCGCCAAATGTCGGGAGGGGAAGCTTATAACAATCGTTCTAACGGTTCTAGACTAGAAAAACTGGCTTCATCATGATGTTTAGCGAGATGTCGTTCGCATGCCATCACTTGACACACGCCTCTGCTTATGCATGCGTAGTTCTCGAGGCGGTGAGCCAAGACCAATGAGCAGGTGACACGACATCCGTTCACCACTGCACAACGGCTGCATAAACCATTGCGGCATATGGATCATAGGCTCCTCGCAGCAGGTCCGGCAATTCCGAGGGGATGGGACCTTGTGTGTGTTCCGTTCATCCCCACCAACGAGGAGCTACATGGAGAGAACCACTGGTTGTTATCTCCCGGCCATGCTCCTACAGGGCATACCCTCCGTTAGTGACCACGTCAGCTCCCATGCAATGTCACCCAGAACCACGGCAAGATTCGACCTCGGAGGTGGTGCGGGACACATGGACACCATATCAGGTGTTGACCAGGGGCTTGCTTGGCTCTTGTGCCATGATCTTCAGTCTTGGCTTTGAACTGACCGCACAGACACCCACTATAATGCCTGCAACCCCCGAGTCCAGGGCACCGGTTCGTATCTCTCAATCGGGGTTCTCAAAGGAAGAGGTTGTTTACCCAGACTCCACTAACGGCATCTGTAGATTGAGGGAATTTGGTGCCTCCAGTTTGCATCATCCGACCATGACCGGACCAACAACAGGTTGCTTGCAGCATCTTAGCTTAAGCTACTAATGCGGTATTGCTATGGAGCCCGGAATGATATGTTCTTCGAGATGGCGTGAGAGGTTCATTGTTTAGACCAGATATTACATTACGCAGCTGGTTTGTTGTTAGATAACGGCTTAGTGCTCGCCCATTCATTCAAGTGCCAATTTCTCATTCCATCATCTTCTATGCCCATGCTCACATCTCGTCATCATGAGTAACGGTTCCGTTCAAGACCCCTCATTGGAGAAAATCCAAAGACCGGGCACAGCTGACTCTGGTGTGTCCATGTCTCATGGACACCTTGATGAGCATCAGCAAAATGGACACATCGAGCAGCCAACATCGTCTGATATAGCCATCTGCGGTATTGGACTGCGTCTCCCCGGAGGCATCCGCAACTGTGATGACTATTGGAACCTCCTTTTCAATGGGGTAGATGCTCGCATCCCCATTCCTGCCAGTCGTTACAACCTTGAGGGGTTCGACGATAGCCTCGGCGGCAAGGACTCTGTCAAGGTTAAATACGGATATTTCCTTGACGAAGATCTATCACATCTAGACACATCCTTTTTCACATTCACCAAGGCTGAGCTTGAGAAGGCTGACCCACAACAACGATTGCTACTTGAAGTCACTCGAGAGTGTCTTGAGGATGCAGGAGAGGTACACTATCGCGGGCAGCAAGTGGGCTGTTATATAGGGACATTTGGGGATGATTGGTTGATGATGAGTACCAAGGCGCCCCAGCAAGGCGGTGTTCACGCTGTTACTGGACATGGCGACCTTATGATGGCCAATCGTGTTTCATTCGAGAATGACTTTCGAGGCCCTAGGTGAGATGTCCCGATGCCCAACACCGATTCTCTGAAATACTAATGTATCACCACCTAGTATGGTGATCAAAACAGGATGCTCAGCCTCAACAATTGCTCTTCATGAAGCATGTCGGGCCATCCAAAGGGGTGATGCGTCGAGTGCAGTCGTTGGAGGTGCCAGCATGATCACCACCCCCGCTCTCACAGCTACCATGTCTGCAGGCGAACTGCTTGCCCCAGATGGCTCCTGCAAGACATTCGATGCTTCAGCAGATGGATACGCCAGAGCTGAAGCCATCACAGCCATCTACATCAAGCCCCTCTCCGATGCCCTTCGCGACGGTAACCCAGTGAGGGCCATCATCAAGGGTACCTCCACAAACTGCGACGGGAAGAGTGTTAGCCTGGTTACTCCTAATGGAGTTGCACAAGAGGCTTTAATGAGGAAAGCTTATAGCAATGCCGGCTTGGACCCTCGAGACACAGCATTCGTCGAGGTAAGTAAACCATCAACCAACACATACGGTACTAACAACACAGTGTCACGGTACTGGAACACCCACCGGCGATCCCATTGAAACCACGGCTGTGGGCAAGGTCTTTGGTGAAAATGGCATCTACATCACTTCAGTCAAGCCCAACCTGGGGCATTCTGAAGGCTCGGCAGGGTTGTCTTCTGTCATTAAATGTGTCCTCGCCCTCGAGCACAAGATCATACCACCCAACATCAAGTTTAACAACCCCAACCCGAAGAGTGAGCATTGAACTCCTGACATTTCAAAATACCACATTTTAGCTAACTCTTCGTCAAGTTCCCTTTTCAGAATACAACTTGACAGTCCCTGTCAAACCAACCCCGTTTCCTTCAAACCGCAAGCAGCGGGTCAGCATCGATTCATTTGGCATCGGCGGAAGCAATGCGCATGTATGAGCTCATGTCTTTCCCTTACTGACCTTGATTGCTTACACCTTCTCAAGGTCATCCTCGAGGCTTACACTTCGCTTGCAAACGGTACAGCTCAGCAAAACGGCACCGCTCTTCAGAATGGGCACCATGTGCTCGAGGACCCTGGTCCATCCAGCAGTGGGCGTCCAAAGCCAGAACTACTTCTCTTGTCGGCCAACACAGACGTCTCCCTCCAGCAGCAGATCAAGAATCATCAAGAGTGGATTCTGCAGCACCCAGAGTCCATATCGGACCTCACATACACTCGCGCCATGCACAGAGAACACTTACATCAGAGAGCATATGTCATCCTGGACGGAGCCAACGTGACCGAAACTTCCGCGCCAAGGAAGATTCTATCAGACTCACTGCCATTGGTCATGCTTTTCAGTGGTCAAGGTGCACAATGGCCTGAAATGGCCAAAGAGTTGATCGAGAGTGATCAGGCATTCCGTACGGACCTGCTCGACATGGACGCAGTATTGAAAAAACTGAGCTTTCCTCCAACTTGGAATATCATAGGTGAGAAAAGAAAACCTTTCAGTATCGAGAGTGCAGCTTGTTAATCCCAGTCAAGACGAACTCCTCAAGTCGGCTGAGACTTCCCAAGTCCACAAGGCAGAACTCTCTCAGCCTCTGTGCACGGCAGTCCAAGTGGCCTTGTTCAACAAGTTTACCTCCATAGGCCTCTCACCTACTGCTGTTGTTGGCCATTCAAGCGGTGAAATCGCTGCTGCGTACGCGGCTGGATTCATTTCGATGGAAGAGGCAATCATCATTGCCTATTACCGCGGCTATGTAACCACAAAGCAGACCCTAGTTGGGAGCATGGCAGCCGTTGGAATGGGCGCCATCGATGTGTCTGAACACTTGTGTGATGGAGTCGTCATGGCTTGCGAGAATAGCCCGAGCAGCACCACCATCTCGGGTGATTCCGAGAAGGTTGACCTAGTTGTTGAGGCCATCAAGCAGAAGATGCCTGACATGTTTGCCCGCAAGCTCAAGGTCAACATGGCCTATCACTCCCGTACGTGTCCCCCATAAGTCATATTTGATACCATGCTAACTAATCAGACCACATGGTTCCCCTGAGTGCCGACTATCTCAATCTCCTCAAGTCCGACTTGCCGAGATTTACACAAGATCTATCTCCAGCGAAGGCCGAGATGTTCTCCTCTGTGACAACCAAGCTTATGGATAATTCTATTCGCGACCCTTCATACTGGGTGAAGAACCTCACGTCTCCAGTGAGGTTCTCCCCAGCAGTTTCAAACTTGCTAGCAGTCAAAGGTGACTCCATATTCATCGAGATTGGTCCTCATGCTACGCTCGCTGGCCCCTTGCGTCAGACCTGTTCTCAACTGTCTCGACCGTGTCACTATGCCGCAACCCAGTCTCGCGGCCAGAACTCTTTTGCTGCATTTCTCTCGGCGATAGGGAAGCTTTACCAAGGAGGGCTCGAAATGGACTTGAAGCCCTTGTTCCCCACTGGGAGAGCAATTTCGGGGTTACCTACATACCCATGGGATCACAAGGAGTCGTACTGGTTTGAGAGCCGCATATCTAAGGCATGGAGGAGCCGGCAGTATCCTGATCACTGTCTCCTAGGATCTCGCATCCTCGAATGCACTGACGCTGAACCGCAATGGCGGAACATTCTTCATGTTGAAGACGAGCCCTGGTTGGTTGATCACAAGCTGCACAACGATATCGTGTTCCCATTTGCTGGGTACATTGCTGTCGCTGGAGAAGCTGTCAGGCAGCTTACTCACAAACCTCGTGGAGCTGGATATCGTCTTCGACATGTCGTGGCACAGACAGCCCTGTTGTTGTCTGAATCGGCTCCAACTGAGCTGATGACTAGTCTACACAGACGAAAGCTGAACGACACGGATTCCTCAGACTGGTTTGAGTTTTCTGTTTCGTCGTACAGCGGGTCAACATGGGTGAGGCATTGTACAGGCCAAGTGAGCATACTCAACAATACCAGGACCAGCGACTGGACACCACAAGTCCTACCTCGCAAGGTCGACGCCTCCCGCATCTACAGTCGCTTGGCCAGCGTTGGCTTCATTTACGGACCCTCTTTCCGAGGACTCTCGAACGTCACATCAGCAGTCTCGGAAGAGTTGGCCTTTGCCCAGATCATCAACAGAGACCAACAGAGTTCCTATCCTTTTACACTTCACCCGGCAACGATCGATGCCGGTCTCCAGTTACTCTTGGTCGCACAGGCCAAAGGACTTGGACGAAACCTGGCCGAACTTTGTGTACCCACTACCATTGAGGAGCTCGAGATTGGCCCAGGTGCAGATGTCATGGACGCCAAAGCATGGAACATGTACGGAGCCGAACCATGCACCGAGTTCACTGCTGGTGACAAGGTGGCATTCCGTGCTTCTGGAATCCAATTCCAGGCCCTGGGAGATGACGAGACCCCAGAAGCACTCGACGTTCACGCCGCAGCAAGGTTGAAGTGGCTTCCACACTTTGACTTTGTCGATGCATCTACTCTCTTCACCCCACCGGGGTCTTCCAAGCTCGAATCTGCACTACATGAAGAGCTAGGCTTGCTCTGCATTCTTGAAACGGCAGAAAAGGTCAGGTACCTTCAACCCTGCCAACCTCACTTTGCGAGGTTCCGAGACTGGGTCAATCAACAGATTGGGTTTGCAGCAGCTGGAAACTACAAGCTAGTCGAGAACTCCGAAAAGCATGTTGCTCTCTCCAGAGCCGAGAGGTTGGCTAAGATTGAGGAACTTACTACGGTTTTGTTACAATCACCACAAAGAGCGCTCGTCGTTGGAATGAGACGTCTCTTCGATGTCATTGAAAAGATTTTCACGGGCGAGACCGACACGCTGGACATCCTCCTCCAAGACAACGCCCTTGCCCAGATCTACGATGTTATGACATTTGACTACTCCAACTTTCTGCGCCTCTTGGTTCACACCAGGCCGAATCTGCGAGTTCTTGAGCTCGGCGCAGGAACAGGCGGGACTACTGAGACCATTCTACGGAGCATTGTCGATGTCAATGGAGTACCGACGTATTCCACCTATACTTTTACCGATATATCTGCAGGCTTCTTCCCGTCTGCCAAGGAGCGATTCGCGAATGCTTCCAACCTCGAGTTCAAGGTCCTAGACGTCTCTCAGGACCCCCTCGAGCAAGGCTTCCAAGAAGCGAGTTATGATCTCGTCATCGCAGCAAACGTTCTTCATGCGACAGCTAGTCTGCAACAGACGTTGACCAATATACGGCCCTTGCTCAAGTCGGATGGCATGCTCGTCATGACAGAGTTGTGCAGTGTGACCCGATCTCTCAACTACATCTTTGGCAACTTTTCAGGGTGGTGGTTAGGAGAAAAGGACAAACGATTCGACCAACCCTATGTCCCAGTATCACGCTGGGATCAGGAGCTACGAGATGCTGGATTCAGCGGAGCTGACGCTGTTACATATGACGACGAAGAACCACATCGACGCTTCGCCGTAATAGTTGCCAAGAAACAGCCTGCGCCAATCCCTCATCCATCTTGCATCACTCTCCTGACCGGGAAACCCGACGGAGAAATCGTTGCTAAATTAGCTACTACATTGGAAGAAAGGGGCTGGACCATTGCAAAGCGCCAGATCGGGGATGACATTCCCCAAGGTCAGGACATCATTTCCTGTCTTGACCTCGAGTCCAACTTCTTCCAAGACATCTCAGAGGAAGCGTTTGCCACTTTTCAGCAGTTCGCTAGGTCTGTTGGCTCCAGCAAGATTCTTTGGTTAACAGAGCCAATCCAAGTAGAGTGCGACAATCCACGGTCTGCGCAAACGCTCGGTGTAGCTCGTACCTTGCGCTCAGAACTTGGACTCAACTTCTATACACTCGAGGTTGATGGCAAGGAGAACCAATCCAACGCTCTGGTCTCCCAGGTGTTCGAGAAAATCGTTCAGGATGAAGACGATGAGAATCTTGAGCCCGATAGGGAGTTTGTTATCAACCACGGGGTTATCTGTGTGGGACGCTATCAACCCTTCCCCTTGTTAGAGGAAGCCTTCCCTAAAACCAATCAAGTTCAAGGGGAGGTAATGAAAAAGGTGGACATCGACAAACCGGGCATGTTGGAAACGATGGACTGGAGAATTCTCCCTATCCCAGACACCATTCCGGAGCACCACGTTGAGATCGAGGTTCACGCTGCCGGTCTCAACTTTCGAGACGTTGTCTACTCCATGGGCCTCATATCATCCCAATCATCCAATCTCTCCTTGGGAATGGAAGTTTCCGGCACAGTCAAGCGATTTGGGAGTGCCGTGACAGGCCTCAGCGTCGGCGATCGAGTCATGTCCTTCACTTATGAGGGTGGCTTCTCCACGCATGTCATTGTCGCGGACTACTTCGTGCATAAACTTCCAGACACCCTGAGCTTTGAGGAAGCGGCGACAATCCAGGGCTGTTTTGCAACTGTGGTCTACGCATTGCTTGACATTGGAAGACTTCGTAACGGGATGAGTGTGTTGATACACTCTGCTTGTGGTGGTGTCGGATTGTCTGCTATCCAGGTCACGCAGATGATGGGTGCAGAGATTTACGCAACCGTCGGGAGCGAAAAGAAGAAGGACTATCTGGTCGAGACTTACAATATCCCACGAGAACGAATCTTCAACTCGCGAGACGCCTCATTCCTCGATGGAGTGATGCGTCAGACAGCGGGCAAGGGAGTTGATCTTGTCTTGAATTCACTCCCAGGAGAGCTCTTGCATGCCTCTTGGAAGTGTGTTGCAAAGAACGGATCTTTGCTCGAGCTCGGGAAGCGTGACCTCGCTGGATTTGGACAGCTCGACATGAGCCGTTTCCTGGACAACCGATCGTATTGCGGCATCGATGTCATGTACATGATGAAGGAGCAAGGCGAGGTTCTGCGAGAGTGAGTAAACCACGCTGCTTCTACTTGTTTGTGCTGATACTTGTTTCTTATACAGCGTCTTGCAAAGAACTCTGGCTTTCTTTGAGCAGGGAAAACTCCATCCACTGGATCCCATCACGTCGTTCAACGCCGCTGACATCAGACAAGCCTTCCGCTACCTTCAGAGTGGCGACCATATGGGCAAAGTGATCTTGAAACTACCCAGGGACTCGTCGACGCTTGAGGCGAGAGCAATACCCCAGAGTATCAAGTTCGCCCCTGATGCCGCCTACCTTCTCGTCGGTGGCTCGGGGGGTCTTGGAAGGGCTCTGGCAATCTGGATGGCTGAACATGGCGCTAAACACCTTGTCTTTTTGTCAAGAAGTGACACAGCAGGAAACACACTCTCAGCAGAACTTGAATCCATGGGGTGTGCTGTTACCATGATCAAGGGGAGTGTAAACAGGCTTGAGGATGTAAAGGGAGCTATTGACAAGTCACCGGCTCAGATCAGAGGTGTTTTCCACCTTGCAATGGTGCAAAGAGTAAGATGCCCCCCATACAAACAACACTTGACATTTGACTAATGCATGACAGGATTCTCCGTTTCTTGACATGAAGTGGGGTGATTGGAGAGATGCCAATGAGCCAAAGGTCGACGGTACATGGAACCTTCATCAAGCATTCCTTGGACAGCCCCTAGACTACTTCTGGCTAGCCAGCTCTACCGTTACGGTTGTTGATCAGCCTGGGCAGGGGAACTACAAAGCGGGATGTACTTTTATCGAGTCATTCTGTCAGTACCGGCATTCTCTTGGCCTCCCAGCCTCAGTCCTCTCCATCTGCCCCATTGAAGATGTCGGGTTCGTGGCTCAGAACCCGGCGGCGCTTCGGAGCATCAAGCTGCAGGGCCTCTACACGCTGAGGGAGAAGGAGTTCTTGGACAGCGTGGAAGCTTCGCTTGCCAATTCGATGCCCCAGACGAGTCAGGATACGAGAAACTTTACAGACCTGTTGTCAAGTTCCTGGTCTGCATGGGAGAGCAAGGGTCACATCATCATGGGCCTAAGATCAGAGCTTCACCTTGATAATCCCAAGAACCCAACCAACTGGCGTCGAGATCGACGGATGGGAATCTATCACAACCTGGCTGTTGGAGATACATCTGACGCACGAGGCGAAAGTCACAGCCTCAAGGAATTCCTGCAGAGCTTGACAGAAGGCGATGCCGCAGATATCCTTGCGCAAGAGTCAACCGTCGATTTCCTGGCTGTGGAGATTGGAAGAAAGATCAACGATTTCCTGCTCAAGCCGGACACTGAGATCAATACAACCCTTCGGCTTTCCGAGATGGGTCTGGATTCTCTCACGGCGATCGAGCTACGAAGATGGTTCCGCCAGGCTTCAGGGCTTCAGGTTAGCGTGTTGGAGATGATGGGTGCTGCATCGTTGAGACAGCTCGGAGAGACGGTGGTGGCGAGGCTTGGGGAGAAGGTAGCAGCATGATTCATGGATCTAGAATGTCATTTTCAGAATGGGATATGCCGATTTCGAAAGTATATTTCCTATCTACACTTGTTCTTTCTGGAATGTTTCGAGAATAGGGTAGCTACAGTACAATTCGGGATTGTCGGTCAAGGCGGCCCTGGTGTTTTGTGTGGAGTCTCACGATGTAAAATGAGTCTAGACCTAAAGCGAATGCCGATCCTTGGCCTGGACCACGCCACCCGTAGACTAGCCACTGTGTTTCTTATCGTGGAATACAAGAATATGAATTCGAGGAGGAGTGACATCTTTAACAGATGAAGTAACATAGGAACGTGGGCTCTTATATAGCAAAGGAATACGCGTACCTATGTTGTCCGTAACGGAAATAGGAGACGGTGGACCACAGCCTGCCTGATACACACCAAAAGACTTGCCACAAAGTAACCGCTGTTAACCTAGATAGTGTCAGAACTACAGGTAAGCAGACACTGTGCTCCGCCCAACCGCCGGATCTGGTACGGACGGCTTGCCCTAAAACATCACAAGAAATTGCCCAATAAAAACTGGCTCCCCTGTCTCGGATCACGCACTCTCTCCATCCCCGTCCCGATCCTCCGGGTCACCATTTTCCCCGACAACCAGCCCCTCGGGTCGACTGAGTCTTAATCAGCCGGGAGGACCCAGTCTGTCGGTGTCTCTCTCGTTGAAACCCCTCCCCTCTTCCCCCTCTTCACAGACAGAAACGCGCACGCCCACCAACCACTACCTAACAATTCCCTCCCTCTCCTCGCCCCCAACACACAGACAATCTCCCGCCCATGGCCCCTCCTCTCCACTCTTAAAATCCCTGTTGGCCCACCCGACTCGGCTCCTCAAGTTTTCTCATCAGCGATCCACAACTCGGCTGACTCGGACGCTCCCAATGACGGGCAATACTGGGCCGAGAGACAGTCTTTCCGACTATGAATTCAGTTTTGAGGCGTACCTCGACTACACTACTGGGATTGAAGTCGACGTGAGTCTCAGACTTAGCCTTGGCCCTCATTCCGCCTATGCTCACATTCAATAGTCAAATCCTTGGAGTCGTCCTACGCTGTGAGCCTACAGCCCTTTCTCGCCGACATATTTCAGTGCTAATCTATCACAGAGATACCGCATCCGTGGCCGAGAGTATCTACGAGTTTCACAAGGAGAATGGGAGGACATACCACGCTTATCGCGCCGGCTGTACGTTCTACCCTGATAGTTCTAGCCCGACGGAAGCTAACTTTGCAGCCTATTACTATCCTAATGACTTGATCGAAGTCGAGCGGTTGAATACTCAACATGAGACTCTCAAAATCCTCCTAGATGGCAGGAGTTGCCTTGCCCCTTTCGATGACGACCACCCTCCACACAAGGTCCTTGATATCGCCACAGGCTCCGGTCACTGGGCTATCGACCTGGGGGATGAGTTCCCTGAAGCCCGAATCATTGGTACCGACTTGTCTCCTATCCAGAGCGAGTTGGTTCCTCCTAATGTTGAATTCATAATTGACGATGCGTGAGTAACTGCCCACTGATTCCAGCCATTATCCACCTTGAGCACATCAACTAACCGATCTAGAACCGACGAATGGCCTCAAGGTAGGGACTGGTGTAACTTTGACCTGATACACACCAGGGTAACCATGGGCTGCTGGTCTGACATGACGACACAAATCATCGAGCCAGCCTTTGAGCGCCTAAGGCCTGGTGGGTGGATAGAATGTCAAGAACTAGAGGGTCTGTTGGAGTGCGACGACGAATCGGTCACGGAAAACAACCCTTTCAAAAAGTGGTGCAATGATATCGTCGACGCCAGCATAGCCGCCGATCGACCCTTGCCCGGTGCCTCGAGCATAAAGAAAGCCCTCAAGGAGGCGGGATTTGTCGACATCCACGAAAAGATATACAAGATTCCCATCAACGGCTGGCCTAAAAACCGCAGGCTCAAGAGGTTTGGGGAGCTATGGCATGCGAATGTCGCGGAAGGATTACAGGCGCTCAGCTACGGCTTGTTGCATCGCGTCAAAGGCATGACCAAGGAAGAGATCGAGGTGAGTTTCGACTAATTACTCCTGTGCTCGACTAACACTACCAGGTCAACCTCATCGACGTGAGGAGAGCTTTGGCAGATCACAGGATGCATGGTTATCAGAAGTTCTATGTTGTATGGGGCCGCAAGCCAGAGGATGTTGACATGCGTTAGAACGCTTTCTGCCTCGATTGATTCCTATTGACTTTGAAGCACTGGAGTATGTGTGTTGGTATTCAGGCCTTAGATAACTGCTTCAATTATTGCAGCGTTCCGTGATAGCCCTGGGATGCACATTACACCGTCACATGGTCCTGCTTGCGTGCTTTGGATCGAGAAAACGTTTTGAATATATATCAAAGTGGTTTATTGCCGGTATCAATGCTGCTATCACCTAGATATCCTAGACATTCTCGGCTAGGAGCACCCAACGTGAGTAAGGTTTCTTCCTTTTGCTATTCTACCTAGGAGTGCATCAGTGCCCATCTTGTTCCTCCTCTGGTCAACCATCAACACCTCCATCCTCATCCTCGTTTAGCCTTTCTCGCCCTTTCCTGCTTTGGTAAGCTCGTCCTCTGATCACTCCAAAACTCTGGTTAAACGATCTTCGCATTAGAGTTGAATAGCTACGCGCCTCTGGTCAAGCATGGATCTGACTATGTTATAGGATTATGTTGCTAGCTTGTTTACTATTGCTCAACTTCCACTATGCGCAAGTATACACGACAGGGCAATAGGCGATAGGCATATAGCGCGCTGTTATACTATCGCAGTGTAATGATCCGATGCATTTACTCCCCGCACCGGGTCGAGCCCCAAGGTCGCAATACTACTGCTGGCCATCTCGTTCAACTTCCCACTATGATGATTTCATTTTGCCTTTAGACTTCAGCCACATAACCTCTTCGACTCCCGCTGAGGACTCCCCTCGACGTCGAGTCAACTCACAGACCAGTGGCCTAGCTAACGCTGGCGCCACCACAATGGCTTATTCTAGTTCGGCAGTCGAAAACATCTAGAAAGAGGACTTGGGATGACACTCAGCCACTTGAACCATCCAAGACGCCTTTTGTTCCATCAGGGGCAAGCTACCTATACCATCACCCCCTTGAGCGCCTAGACGCAATGTTACTTTGCTCCCCAAAAGTCGAGAGCGTGTATCAAGAACTAAAGTTGCCAATGCACCTATAGGAAAAGGCCGGTGACAATCTGCTAGTCGATACATACAGGAGTGCAAAATTGGAGGATCTCGACGGGAGCCAGCTACGTCGTTGGATGACGCCACCTCCAGAGGCCCCGACCCTGACTGGACGATATTGCCTATCGCATAACCAGATCTACATCAGTTTGGAATGCGGTTTTCGCCGGTGATGTCAATCTCTTGCCCAGAATCGTAGCTCTCCCTTTTAGTCCGTGGCTGACCGGACAGGCACCTCCGAGACGCACGCCTCGAGCTGCAAGGAATGCCGCAACGGGAGTTTCCTTAACCTTGACGCCCGCAAATCGTGTACCGAAACTAAGGCTAATTGTGGCAAGACGGTGTGTAGTAGAATGCCAAGATTAGTAAGAAAGGGTGTGAAGCATGAGACAAGGTGGGAGGTGGCTGCTTTGCCTTATAGTCAGTGTATACTCCGAGCTATCTCGTGCAATTCAGAAGCTGCGGAGCCTATGGCAGCGTAGTATGTTCCTTGCTCTCGCATTCTTCATTCATCCTCTTGCGTGGGCGATAGAAGACCTGTTTTGCTGAACATTCGGTAGTCATCGTATGAACATGGGGGTAATCAACTATAGGCCAACTTGTGCCATTTCCACTTATACTTACGGCTTATTGGACGGCAGCACAATACTACATGCCAGCTCTTTCAGAGAGTAAGATGAGCTTGCTCTATCCTCGATATCCAAATACCCACTGGATGTGATGAATGATCCAATGAAAGGTAGACTGATCAAGGCCAGGACAAACTCCTAGTAGCACTAACGGTACAGCAAGATGAAAGGGAGTATTAATCTTATTCAATAATAAAACGGCTACTTATTCAACGTCTAACGTTCGGAAACTGCGCCTCCTCATCCACATCTGTATCGCGCGCTGCATCTGCTCGGTGAAGCCATAAGTCAGAGCATTAACCATCCCCACGAACTGAGTACAAGCCTGCAACGACGTGAGCCATTGCGGCGAGGTACCCACTGACTCAGCCAGGCGATTCGCCATTCCAGGGATCCAGAGGATGATGTATGCAATCGGATATCCGTTCAAAAGCAGCATCCTCTTCAGGTTCGGTGATGCCGGCGCATGCCGAGACGGCTCCGTATTGTTAGAGGATTGCTGAGTTGTATGTGTGTAGGGGATCTCTGTTGGAGGAGGCTGTTGTATTGAAGAAGCGGACCATTGTCCCTTTCCATTGTTGGACCCCTCTTTGCTCTGATCCTCGTTGGGCATCGACCGAGACTCTAACTCATACGAGGCCTCCACAGTTGTAGTAATCAAGATCTGATGACTATCCGATAGCTCTGGTTCAATCCGGGACCGGTTGCTGGTTGTGCCTTGACCAACTGCAGACGAACTAAGGTCAAGCTTTAGGCGGCTAAACAAGTGTCGGAGCTTGACGTATATGAAAGTGTAGATTATTACCGTGGTCAGGAAAATGGCGATGCGCCAGGCGTGCGTTAGGCCATAACGAAAACCAAGATGCTGCGACTGTATCCAACACCAGTTGCCGCTTACAGGCCCATATACACCTAAGCCAAGGCCAATAAAGCCTGCTTCCTTAGCAAGACCTCGGTTATCAAGACCTCAGTGACACTTACTGGTGACTATACCGGGAATCCACGGCAAGATACACACAACGGCGGTGGTTGTTCTTGATGAGTCGCTGAGAAACTGCTGCCTTTGAACCACCAGAAGCACCGATATTGAGATGATGAGAATGTTGAAGTCGATGGCTTGCACGGAGAACTGGCCAACCCACGCATTAGCGAGGCATCCAGTGCTTGGAGAAGCCCCCGGGTCCGCATAGCCATTTTTTAGTGCAAGGATGCCAGACACGCTATTATTTAAACTGTTGATGAAGTCTTGCCATTTCCATGTTAGCAACGCTTGAATCAGCTTCTGGTGGCTGTCTTGGGCTTCCTACCTGCAACAAGCAGATTGACGATTAGTGCATGTCGAAAATGCCATCGAGGCGGGGGAACAATCGTGTGAAGGCAAAGAGCAAGGAAGCTAGTTATACAGGAGAGCAAAGACCCGACCAAAGTAGGCACCGAGATGGACAAGTTTACTGGAAGGTTGGCCATCTTGACCATGAAAGATGAAGATCGAGAGGCCCGGGGAGTGCGTCACATCGGCTATCTGGTATTTGAGGATTCAGAGGCCATTTAGCAAGATGAACAATGCCTGCAAAGCTTGGCACCCCCGGAGGTGGTGCCATAAATAGTCAATATGCCGTACAATACTGATACAGGTGGAATTAATCTTGGTATCCCAAGTTATTTAAAAGAAGATGTGTGGGTCACATGCTGCGTCATTACAAGACACGTCACTTTGGGCGGGTCTACCACAATATAAAGTTTGTCTTGGCCTGATGGGTAAACCTTTGAAGTTTCATGTCTCCTATAATACAGACTGTATAACTATCATCCCTGTAGATTCTGCTACGCTACTTTACCACCTACCCTTTGGAGTGAGGAGACTCCGAAACCTAGTTAGTTGCCTACGTACACTAGAAGATAGCATGACCAATCAACCAATTTGACCCTCCCATGTGTTCCACCAGAGAGTAGGAAAAAAGTTCGATAACCCTGTCGAAGGTGAAACCCACCTGACACTGGGCCTATTGTAACAGCCGTTTTATAGTGAGATAGACTTTGGCAAGATCCATTTCCCGGATATTCGGGGCTCCCCGCTCATGAACCCCTTGTAGCACTTGCATAGCTCATGCGATCCATGCTGTGCCTCAAGGCACGTCATCACGGATGCCGAGGTTGATGGGGCGCGATAGATTAAATCAGAAGCTAAAGACATGGAGGTTAAAAAGGATATCTTTTCTCAGTCTTTTAGCCGCAAGAAAGGCAGGTCTACCCTTCTCTTATGCTCACTAATGACCTCAGTAAATTTTTTTAATAATAGTCATGGTTATCTTCTGTAAAAGCTTACAAGAGAGCGATATTGAAGTTCCGAGATGTTGATCCTGTGTTAAAGGCTGTGTCCTGAGCCGAGAAGACAAGTCCACATTGTTTTGATGTGAATATTGTGTTCTTTGTTATAGCTGAAACCCGGCCCTTGATGGGATTGCCGTGTATGATAGATAGGTTTGATATGAAGCTGAACAGTGAGGCCTGAGCTTTGCTGCCAATGCTGCAATGCATTCTTGGCACCCGAGCGGTTGGCTCAACTACTCAACCAACAACTTCAGCAGCTTTTTTCTAGTATTCCGATTGGCTTAACAACATGAGCTGATTGGTCGCCAATCATGCAAAAAGAGATCATAAGACGAGTAGAAGCAGTAATTCATGTGCTGATAATGCGGCTAAAAATAGCAGGCGGCGGTTGGGTACTTGTGCATACATAGTAAGACAACCAACGCAGAACTTGATCCTCTCCTCATCTTGGCCACATTCAGATCTGTCACTGAAGCAACGTCATGGACACTTGGAATAATGCCATCCTATCCTCGCTTTACAGCCCTCTCCAAGGCCGTAATCCCCTGAGAGTTCTTCGCCTTGAACCGGGTGCCCGCTCTGAGCCCATCATCTGTCAGCTGACCCCGACCAATCTCGAAGAGATCGACAATGCCTTCATCGCCACGTCCTACACATGGGGTCCCCTTCAAGACCCGCAGCAGATCCAATGCAACAGCCTCACCATGACGGTTCAGAAAAACGCATTCGACCTCTTGACAGATCTTCGTCTTCCAGACCAGCCCCGGACCATCTGGATCGACGCCATCTGCATCAACCAAGGCGACCTCTCTGAGCGTTCGGAGCAAGTACAGATGATGCATATGATCTATTCGCGTGCCCAAAGTGTCATGATCTGGCTCGGCAGGGCGGATGAGCATAGTCACACCGCCATGGTCTTCGCAGCGACGTTGGATGCTGACAAGTATTTGGATGAGTTCATTCGATACCTCCATGCAGGAATACCCGATGATATCGTAGTCTACGGAAAAAAGACGTATCTGCTCGGCCGGCCACTCGAAAGCGATGAGGAGAAGCAGCGTGCAGTGTCCATCGTGCACTTCCTCAACAGGTCGTGGTTCAGTCGCATCTGGGTCCAGCAAGAGGGCTCAGTCAACCGAAACACGCATGTTGTATGTGGCACTAATACAATCGACTGGCATGGAATATTCGCTCTTGGCTGGATCTTGCAACCGCCTCGTACTGCACTCTGGCCCGATTACATGCCACACACATTTGAACAGTCCAGGAACAATCTCATGGCCATCACCAATATCCAGATCTACAAAGTCAAGGCTTTCCCCCTGAGCTATAATTTAAACGGGTACTCGAACAGAGTACGTCGCTTCATCTCACTGCTTCTATACACGCAGCGATTCGCGGCAACGGACCCTCGAGACAAGATCTTTGCCTTGTCGGGTCTCCATCTAGCAGGTCCTGCGTTACGTGACGACAACGATTGGGTCCCGAAAGCAGACTACACCGTTCCGTGGGAGGTTCTCTACACCAACGTCACGTTGCGTAATCTCGAAAAGGGCTGGCTGAATACGATGTCCATTGCTGGAAGAGCGCGCCAGCCACAAGACTGGGTCCTTCCATCATGGGTGCCTGATTACAGACATTTCAACCCTGAAACGCAGGCCAGCATGGCCGAGCTGGTAAGCCACTATGAGTGGATGGCTGGCGGACCTTGCCATTCAACTGGCCAAGGATTGCATCCGAACACACCACTCATGGCCAAGAAACATCAACTACCTACCAACCAACAACGGCCTATTGAGCACGACCTGATGTCACCCGAGCTGCGCCGGTCAAAACGAGGAGTGAAAAATGTTCTCCAAACGTCTATAAGTCTTGCTGGCTTGATGATGGACGAGATTTGTTATGTGGGAAGTACTACATCCTCGTGTAAGAAAGAAGGGCGGCGGACAGAAGAAATGTATCGAGAATTTGTTCTGCAGGATCTGGACTACATTTGCGCGAACTGTTCAGACACATACATGAATGGCGATCCGGCTACAGAGGCCTACAAGCTCACCATTATCTCTGCCGCGGACCATGATCAAGGGCTTGTCGACACCAAGTACACCCTTGACAACTGGAATTCTTGGCTCCGCTGGCTTGGCCAGGATGACAGCGACCTTGACAGCGTCAGCCAAGGCACGCCCGTACTCAACGGGGCAATCCAAAACTCCGGTATCTTTCGGGATTTTCGCTTTGCCGTCACAAAGCACGGCTACTTCTGCCTCGTCCCCAGTATCACACAAGTCAAAGACCGAGTCGCCGTCCTGACCGGGTACATGGCCGCCATCACGCTCCGCCCCTGGCAGGCCGAATACTTTGAGCTCTTGGGAGACGCGTACATCCATGGAATGATGATCAATGAGGCTCCATGTATTGTGTTGGAGCTTGACTGCAAGGCTGATCCGACGCATGAGCAGCAGGAGAGGATATTGCGAGATTCGAAGCGGAATAACGGTGAGGCGTGGAGGACTTTGGGGATTGGAGACTACACACCCATCCTTGATACCCTGGGAAAGCGGCAGATCAATTTTGTTTAGCATCTCACTACGGAGCACTATAACCCCATTCTTCAGCCTGTACTCCCTGTACTCTAAGATACCGCTTATCATACAGGGGACTGTACGAAGACCGGGTCTGTGCCATCCATACTAACGTACTGCGCGTGTCTTCGGCCCGTGCCGTGTCGCGTCGCGTCTCGTGTTGAGGGTGTCACGTGGTAGATCTGTTACAAATAAACAGGTGTCAGTCTCGCCCTCCAAGTTCACACTGTAGAGCCTGTCTCAATTGGCAGGTTTCTGACAGTGCGGATGGGAGCCAGACAACCTAAAGGGTCACTTTGAGCTAGGATCAGGGTATTGGTATGTTGTGTCCTTCCGCCCATAATTACAATTCATGCCATGTATCGCCCGGCAAGCGTGGAACGTTTGAAATAAGCAGGCAAAGAATGCTGATGGGTGATTGTGAATTGTGTGTACCTATGGAGCTACAAGTTGAATATGAACAGGTGACTAATTCTACACATGTTTATAGGGTAGCGTGACTCTTGAGCGCTTCATTCCATTATGACCTCTGTCAGTGAACGGCAAATATGTTAAGTATTCGGTCCTTGGTTATCAAGCCACGATATTTCCTCTATGCCTGGAGATCAGCATTACTTATTTCTTCAAAAACTGATGTGGCTAACTCAAGGGTAGGCGCCGCTGAGGGTTGAGATGAGGCTTAGCCTAATCTAGCATGTGTGATAACTAAACACTAGATAAGATCACGTGCTGATAACGCTTACAAAACTGTGTCTTGTCTTAATGCTCGACCGAATCAACCTTAAGAGCACTTATCATCAACACACCATCTCATGCTGTATCTCTACTTCATGTGACTGGAATTTGGAAGTTGAATTTGGGGCACTTGGCGGCTTCACGGCTAGCGTCGCCATGGATCCGCCTCCTTGGCTGCAAAGAGTCTCCTCACCTCAACTTTGTCCCTCTCAAGACGCTGTTGTCTGAGAGGAGCATTGGCCATGTGAGTGATATATTAAAAGACAAAAAGGAAAAAACCCTGGAGCGTATTGAGGCTACCTGTCTACAACTGTGCTGGCTCTGCCCCGACCTCGATCTGTCCGAGACTCATCGGTAGTCTTGGCGTTAGAAACTCATACGGTGTTTTCTTGCCGCTGAGCATCATCGCATACTTGGCCCTCCCAGACCTTGTGCTGCCGCTGCCGGACAGCGATGCTCTTGTCTGAAAGTGCCTTTTCGTTGTGTTGACAGTGCAGATTTTGTCTCGAACATTTATAAACCCCGCGACCATGATGCTTGTGAACGATTGTGCGCCGAGCCCGAATCTCCTGGGGACAGTGCACGGCCTGGCATCGAGCATCTTGAGCGCTACCCGGATTATGGGGCCGACGGCGGGTAGTATCGTGTTCGGCCGGGGCGTTGGTCACAATCTCGTCGGGTTGCCCTTGTGGCTATTGGGCATTCTGTCAGGGTTCAACTGGTGCATTCTCTGGTGGATTCAAGATGTCAACATGTCTCACTGATCCATTCGTATCGTGGCAATCGAGACACTCTTCGAAATAGTAGAGGCATATACAGATATGGGATGTACTTGGACAACTCTCAGAGAGCCGATGTGTATCTGTTGACGCAAGATAGCTTTACCAAATCTATATTGCCTTGTTCAAATCTACAACCACCAGAGATCTAGAGACCATGCCTCCCAAGCGGGATACATTGCCGCGCAATCAGGTACCCGAGCTATGTCGCATCGGATAAATGATCTGCTGATTGAAGATCAGACTTTTTCCATCCCATCTATCGATCCACAGTAAGCGTAAATTTGTGAAGCCTCGCTTGGCCATGTCCAATCCGTTATCGGATTTGATTCCCGTAAACATGCTCGAGTTGTCATCTCACTGTGAAGAGTCCAAGTAAACTGGAACCCCTGATCCTTGTCGTCTTCGGTTGCCAAAGGCAGTTTTTAATCACTGTGAGAAATTTGGTATGCTCAACATCCCAGTGTGTTACAACCTATCAAGAGAGACGTGGTGGACTCCCTCGCCTTTCTAGCGTCGCATCTCAGCCGATCTCATCCGAGAGAAACAAGCGAGGCTGATTGATAAGAACCGACCTGCCGAGTCTGACGCGTGTTCATGTGGTTTTTACTAGTGCGACTCCCCTATTGCCAAGTGGCCTACCAGTCAAAGTTGATCATGCCGGAGGTCCACGCGCTGGGCGCTTCCACAGCAGCATGACCAGGGTCACAAGACGGTTTTAGGGGGGTCCTTAAGGGGCTTCCGCCCTACTCTTTAAATCGGATCCCGGTTAAACTTATCAATCAGTTCTCGGGTTGATCTTATCAATCAGGAGAGCTCTTTAATCCCTCCATGTTTCCCCTTGGTTAGACAACGAATTTCCCAGCACACCGCCCGTTATACCGAGGATGCAGGGACTCAGGCCCCCAAGTCCCAAACAACTCAAAAATGAAGAGGCATTGAAGAAATACGCCGCTTTTCTTTGTGGTCTCATGCTATGTGCGATCACGGCTCGCTGGCTGCGCAAGCTTTGTATCAAGTCCCCACACCTGAAGACATGGTCGAGTCCTGGACCCAAGACATATCTCCAGGTTTATGAGTAAGTGGAAAACTACATATCAGGCTGGTAGCCTCCTAATATTTCACAGAAGTCTGCAGCGGCGGACATCATGGAAGTGGTTTGGATGGCCTACCTTTGGACTCACCATCCTTGTTGGCGTGTACCTTGTCGGCAATATCGCTTTCTCCTCGAGTATTCTGGCAATCCCTGAGCTACTGAACCACTGGGCTTCTAGATTTGGATGGTAAACTCTTTCTCTCTATGTTGCCTTGGGGCTCAGCTGACATATATCAGGATGGCAGCTGCAAACATGGCGCTATGTGTCTTTTTTGGACTAAAGAACACACCACTGACTCCCTTAGCAGTCGTTTCACACGCGCAACTCAACATCCTACATCGCATCGTTGGTTATACGGCGGTAGTCCTGCTAATTTTGCATGCGGTCGTTTACACAATCCACTTTGGCCGCCAGGGCCGCTGGTCACTCTTTATCGAGAAAGAAAACATTGAAGGCATGGGGGCCGGTGTTGCCATGCTTGTTCTTCTGATGGGCATCTTCAGACATCGACACTATGAGGCATTCTATGCTAGTCACATTGTTGGTTTCGTGGCTGCTGTCATCTTGACGGGGTTGCATAGGCCAAACTGGGCAAAGAAGCTCCCACTGGTGATGAGCGTCATCTTCAGTGTGTGGGTGCTGGATCGACTCATTCGACTGACGAGAATGTGCTACAACCTTGTCAATAACTCTGTCACGTTTCACCCACTTCCTGGTGGAGGAACGAGGCTGATTCTTAAGAAGCCAGGTGTCGGGGCCGCTTTACCTGGATCGCATTGCTATTTGTGGATTCCACGGGTTCGGATGTTCGAGAATCATCCGTTCACAATCGTTAGTAATGGTCCTTCTGGCTTGGAACTCGTGATGAAGTCACGTCAAGGGTTTACCGGAGCTGTTGGCAGCCTTGCAGCTCGAAATCCTCTAGCTACTGCTTGGGCTTCTGTGGATGGGCCATATGGTTCCGTACCAAGTATTGAGGACTATAGTAAGCTGATCCTCATTGCTGGAGGGAGCGGAGCTGCATTTACATTTGGTCTTATGAATCGGATAATGATGCAGCCTGAGAAACTCACGGTCCAATCTATCGAGTTCGTATGGGCTGTGAGGCGCATAGGTAGGTCTGCGCTGAACTTATACTCCTCGGAATAGTTATCTGACTATCTCATAGAGCAGTTGAGCTGGTTCCGCCATCATTTGCACAATCTTATGAATGCGGGGTCTACTCTACGCATAAATGTCTATGTTACAGGCGAGGATTCAACACCAAGCTCGGATACAAGCGTTTGCGATGCGTCTGAATACCAAGACAGCCCAAATCGCGTGGAGAGTCGGCTTCTATCAAGAACAGATGCGTCAAATTACGATACTCTGTCAGAGGAGAGCGAAACCGGTAGACTGCTCAATGAGACTGCCTGCGATGTTGTTGGAACGCCCAATCTCAGATTTGAGAAGCTTGACATTGATGCTGTAATAAGTCAAGCTTTGGGAACAGTTGGTCGCCACCAGAGAGTCCTGGTCGCGACTTGCGGGCCCATCTCGCTCATGGATGCCGTGGGGGATTCGGCCAATGGTTGGCAGAATAAGCGAGGCGTTAGGATAGATGTTCACTGTGAAGATTTCGACGGTTGATGGATAGAGTAACTCGAAGGGAGGTTAGATTAGATAAATATTACGTACCCCACGAATAGAAAGACCTGAATCCTCCGCTGTCTAAACTCCTTCTGTATTACTCCTGACTGAGTCGCCATCAATAACCTCTTGATTGCGCTTCCTCGGGACTATAGTATCGGTAGCCGGCTCGAACCAAGACTCCTTTGCCTTCGTCGTGGCCGATCGAGTCATCATGGGTTTCGGCAGAACGATTATTGAAACTTATACATCCAAGGTATGACCCAGGGAAGAGCATCCATTTTGTGACAAAAGACTAACAAAAATGGGAAATACTCTGACACACTGGTTTTAGTATAGAGGATTTGGTTTAGTGTATGGTTTGGATTTGTCAATTGGTGTGTCTTTCCTACTCAACCCTGATCATGAAACTAGCCGCTGACATTTTTTGGCTTCTCGGAAAACTTATTGCACTCATCGCTAAAGCAACGACTGTTCCAATGCGAGATGCTTCCTCGTTCTGGGGCTGGGCCATTTGGATCCCCGCCATTGTCTGCTTCGCGGACCTGTTTCAGAACATCTTCTAGGGCTGGTGGGCGCAGAGTAGGCCTACATGGAAACCTTATCAAACCTATAACGGTTCCTTGATCTTTGGGCCCCAATAACTGATACTAAAGGCGAGAGCCTGCTCCATACGCTTCCATACATTTCTTGCTCAGTTAAGATTGTAGTATCTTTATCTGGTTGTGGATTAAGGGTTTGAGAATGAGCACTAGAGAACAGCTGGAATGCACATAGGCGTCCTAGATACTTAAAGGCATCACTACTTTTACTTTCTTGATCGAGAAGTGTTATGATGACCAACAATACGAGGAGGGAGGCCCGACCCTGTTCGACGATGGGTGGAAAGGATCAGTGCATGACATCGTGTACCCAAATCCAAATTTGTGGGTTGATTTCACTTACTTCTTGATGAGAACAGAGCCCCTACCAGGATTTCTCTTGTCGTTATCACTAGAGCAAGCGTCGGTTGACTCATATGGCAAGATATTCATGTGGCCTCTATATCGTTGAAGGTGTCTGGCGTATCGACCTGGTTGGGGCCTAGAAAAGTGAGAGACATCTGTTCTACCCGTAGAAAGCTGACAAGCG
The DNA here is from genome assembly GCA_027886205.1 of Fusarium piperis. NCBI lineage: Eukaryota > Fungi > Ascomycota > Sordariomycetes > Hypocreales > Nectriaceae > Fusarium > Fusarium piperis. Next base: position 342,573 of record RZGM01000022.1, on the reverse strand, counting down.
ATGATACATGCACAGGAAGACTTCTGAGCTACTAAAGCAGACCAGCCGACATGCCTGTCAAGTTCTGTTTCCCATCGGGAACTATATGTCCTCAGCTCATTTAAGCCTTGATCAAGGACAGCTCAGCCATCTTTAACAGGACTGCGGCCAAATATCTTCTTACTGGATGAGTGATGGAAGCAAGTCACTCTGCAACATGAAGACGACTGGCCGCTTGGGGAGAGACAAGCACCAGCAGATAACTGTGTTGAAAAATGTACAGGTGAAGGTAAGGAGAAGGGTCTGCCATTGCTGAGGGAGCCAATTCCATCCCCCAGCCACTAATGCCCCCCCAGACCGGCACTAAAGCCTAATGCCGTTAAACACGGTAAGTGAGGCCCATATACATGCCTAAAACGGGTAATGCTGCCGCCTCGCTTGGGGGCTTATTTCCAGTGCATGGGTGCCTTGTCAGGCCGGGGCCTTCAGGGTGCAATTCCATGCGGGAACTCCACCATACCGCAACTAGGATTCCAATCTGGCACTGATCCCCTGTGGCCCGTATAGGCTTGGTCTTGGAGAAGGGCTTATAAGTAACAAGAATCTGTACCTTCTTGGTGTTGACTGTTGCGCATCGTCGACCTTTGAAATCTTGCTCGTGGTCGTGTTCAACAATGGCCAAGTTACATGCTCTTCTCCTTGCCTCTCTGGCCTTGCTTCGCTCAGTCACGGGCCAGACCATAATTGTTGACGGTGTTGAAGTCGGTACGTATAACGCATGCGTAACTAGCCATTGACCCGACTAACATCCTGTCAGATGCCACAGAGGATAATGTTGCTCCAGCCGTTGAGCAGGTCCAAGGTGATCTTCTACCAGAAGAGACCAAGCAATTGACCGAGGATGCACTCTTCAATCTGACTGATCTCGGCCTGACAAACATCTCATACTTTTACTATGATGAGGCCTCTTCTGTCCAGCGTCGGTCCCTCGGACGGTGCAAGACGTACCCTGGCGACCTCTTCTGGCCACACAAGATCGCCTGGCAGGTCTTTGACCTTCTTGTCGGAGGAGCGCTGATCAAGACGACACCTCTGGCTTCGCCATGCTATGATGACTTTGGCAATCAAGATACCGCCAAGTGCGAAGCCATCAACTCCAAATGGACCGATTCAATGATGCAGTGCGTCTTCTTGTAACCCGTGAAAGAGTAATACGCTGACTTGGATAGCATTGCTGACCCCACGTCGGCCATGAGCCCCCTTTACCAGGGACTCACCTGTCTCCCCTCTGGAAACTACACTGATGACTGCACGCTGGGAGGTTATCCAGAATACGTGGTCAAGGCCACTAATGTTGCCCAGATCCAGCTGGCCGTCAACTTTGCTCGCACCTTGAACATCCGCCTCGTGGTAAAGAACACAGGCCACGACTTTATTGGACGATCACTCGGCTCAGGCTCCCTTTCCATCTGGACCAACAAGCTCAAGAGCGTCAAGTTTTACTCCAACTACAAGAGCGGTTCCTACTCTGGACCCGCCATGAGAGTCGGCGCCGGAGTTATTGGCCAGGAGCTCTACGAGGCAGCCGATAAATATGGCGTCACCGTTGTCGGAGGTGAAGGCAAGACAGTCGGCTTCGCAGGAGGCTACATTTCGGGCGGCGGTCACTCTCCACTATCGCCTTTGTACGGCCTCGCCGCCGACCAAGTTCTCAGCGTCGAAGTGGTCACAGCTGATGGCAGATTCGTCACGGCGGACTCGAAGCAGAATTCTGATCTCTTCTGGGCTCTACATGGTGGCGGCGGCAGTACCTTTGGCGTCGTCACTTCGTGGACCGTCAAGGCACACCCCAAGCTCTCCGTCACATCTGTTGCGAGTTTCGCCTTTGGCATCGACGGTGACACCATCACGTATGAAGCCTTCTGGGAGGCTCTTCGTGCGTACTGGGAGATGATCCCTGTGTTCAACGCTCGCGGTAACTACCAGTACTGGTTCGTGTGGCCGGCGGGGCCTCGTAAGGCTACCTTTGTCATGTCACCCTGGTTTGCGCCTGGCATGACTGTCTCAGAGGCCGAGGAGCTCACCACACCCTTGTTCAAGAAATGGGCATCCCTGGGCATCAAGGTCGAGCCAAACTGGTCTCAGCACTCGAGCTTCCTCTCTGCTTGGTCTACCGGCTTCCCTGTCGAGCCGGTCGGCTCTTACGGCTACAAGATGGCCTCGCGCCTGGTCCCAGAGGAGAACCTCCAAGACCCTGCCAAGTTCAACGCCACCTTTGGAGCTCTCAAGGGCCTCTCGGACCGAGGCGGCACGCTCATTGGCTTCGGTATCACAGGCGGCCCCGGGCCCCATCCAGACAATGCCGTGAACCCAGCCTGGCGCGACGCAGCCATGTTTGTCATCTCGTGGGTTACGTGGGCCGCTGACACGCCGCTGCAGCGCATCGCCGAGCTGAGCAGGGAGCTGACCGAGGTGTGGATGCAGCCCTGGCGCGACGCGGCACCAAACTCGGGTGCGTACGCTAGTGAAGGCGATGTGACGGAGCCCGAGTTCCAGAAGTCCTTCTACGGTAGCAAGTATGCGCGTCTGTACCAGATTAAGAAAAAGTACGATCCCCGGGGCTTGTTCTACGCCCAGGTTGGCGTCGGTAGCGAGGATTGGTACGCCGAGGGGCAGATCAAGGGCCTCCCTACGCAGAATGGTCGATTATGTAGTGTTAAATGATAGGGGGTTGTGTGATGGAGCCGAGATACAGGAGAACCTTGGCACCGAGGATCTAATGGGGAAATAGAGTAGAGTAGACGGAACCAATATCATCCAAGTGTGTACCAGGTTCTCGGGAAGTCATCTGTTCGATGCTTGCCTCTCGAAGCCCAATCTCCCGCATCATCTAACGCCTAGCTAGTGCTGACATTTGTATTCACTGGGAATTATCAGAATTGTTATGCTTTGTACGGCTCCATTAATCTAGACCTGGTGTTTTCTTGCTGATTATAACCATGCTTCTCGTTAAAGAGCCACTTCACAGTGGGGAGAGCCCAGCTCCAGAGGACATGACTCAATCAGAGGAGATCTAGCTCGTAATATCAAAGCTGCAGTTTCTTCATGAACTGCTGCAGCTCACCCTTCATCCATGATTGACTTGGCTCCTTTCTAGCTCTTTCTACACCCTGGTATCCTACATCCTGGTACTGAAAATAAAGTTTAAAATCAACCATGTCTGATCAATCACATAGAAGTTGACAAGGTCCACCGACGATGCACATTCAATTGGTGGCCCCGTACTTCAAGCAAGGTACAACAGCCTGATCGGTTGTCCCCAACTTCACCGTCGAGATGATGCAGTTGCCCTGAAGCTATTCCGTTAAAGGTTACAAACCGCAGCATGGATCCACATCCTCGGATTCACAAGGACTAACGGATTGTCGCCAGGGCTATCTCCTGCCGCCTTCTACAATAGGACCAGGCATTAGTAGGGCCCCCCCCCTTTACGTAGCGTCCCCATATTTAAGGTCGTTGCATAGTCAAGTATTCTAATTCGCACGGTATATAAAAGTCACTAATTTATCTTATCCCTCTATTAATATGCGGATAAGCTTAATAAGATAAAGAAGGATCCTCTGAGAGCCCTATGGTTAAAGCTCTCGAACAGTAAAGTGACAAAAAAAACGGGGCTCGCTTCGTAAAGGGGGGCCCCTACTTATGCCTGGTGCCGTAGTGCATGGCAGCGGACAGATCTAAGACCCCGAGGAATCCCCGAAAGTGCCTTTCCGGTCAAGATCGACAGTCTAGCATGGGATATCCTTGCCCGGAAGAGCTTCAGGATCCCCCGGACCTAACCCCTGCATTTGCTTCATGCTAGGGCCAACAAAGGTGAATCTTAGGTTCGAGACTTCGAGTAATCGATGGGGGGGAAGAATTTTTTCAGAGGTCATCCTGAAGGATCTGTCAGGAGGCCAGCTAGGCCCGTCTGGGGTGTATTAGATAACATTGTAGGTTGGTTGGTAGAATTTCTCTACCTGAGAGTAAATGATATTCTGTTCGTCTGCGTTCTCGTCTTGTCCAGTAACTCGGTGATCAGCGGTGTCACTGTGATACGCGAGATCGTCAAAGCCCACCGATCTTCCGGCAACCATGGCAGCTCCATCAACAGCTGGAGTCCTCGTGCGTCGATCAGCTCTCCTTCTGTGGATGAATATTGACCGACATTGACTTAACAACTTTAGGCCTGCTTCTGGATCCTCCTCTGTGTCTCCGCCATCCTCATCGTCGCCCGTCTCTGGCTCCGTCTCAAGATCCAACATCGATCCCTTCTCCTCAGCGATTCCCTACTACTTATTGCATGGTGTAGCTCCTTCACTCATGCCGTTTTCGTCATCATCTTCGCCGTCAAAGGCGCCCTGCACCCCGATATCGATTATACCTTGATCAATTGGAAGGTGGACGTCACAGAGGTGGAATTCATCACCAGGGTAATATCCAGACCATCCTTTAGAGTGCCTTTACTGACACTTGCCAACGTAGATGATATGGGCGAGCGTATTCCCCTTCTTTACGTCTCTGTACTTTTGCAAGTTTGCACTTCTGGCAACATATCTTCAACTGTTCCCGAGATTCATGAAGAAGCTTCGCGTGGCTCTCTATGTCGCCATCGCTTACTGTGTCTCTGGTTATCTTGTCTCCATGTCTGTGCAGTTGTTCCTCTGCTGGCCAATCGAGGGTAACTGGTATGAGCCGTGCTCAATTGCATTCTAGGCTTCAGCTAACTTGCCAGGTCTTTCGCTTCGAATCCAGCCGTCGTCTGCAAACCCAAGATCATTAGCACCATTTTCTACATTGCTTGGTCACTTCACTTTAGTGCAAACCTTTCCAGTACGAGACGCCGATGTCTTCCAAAGTCCAACTACTTACCTCTTGAACAGTCATCATTCTACCATTTTTCATCCTTAAGGATCTGCAGGTGAAGAAAAAGACAATGGTAGGAATATGCGCAATATTTAGTCTCGGAATCATCGATATAGCATTCAGCCTTACGAGGTTTCTCACCATTCATCTTGGATCCAGCGGGTTCAAGCCTCTCACTTTGATCCGTGAGTGCCGACCTACCTAATAACCCCTATTGTTACTAACATACTTTGGGCAGAGATTTGGTCCATCCTCGACGAGAATATGGCACTCATAATCGCTTGCCTTCCCTCCTTGCGCCCATACCTCCGTCGCGGTTTCAAAAACTCTTCAGCCGAAGCATCCTACGGTTACGGCAACCGTTCCACAGGGCATATTACCGGTACTCGCAAGACACAAACCACGTCGGGATTCGAGGTTATCGACGACCCAGTCCCAGTGTTTGATGGTGGTCTACATAAAAATACGCGACGGAGAAATGACTCGGAGGATGACGCATGGTCAGATGGCAAGAAGAGTAATAGGAGTGATATTGAGTTGGTGACGATACAAGCGCAACGAGGAGACAGGACGTCGGCGGTCCGCCAAGGGCAGATCCGGGTAGAGCAGGAGTTTATCGTTTCAGGATAGCGCAGTATTAGTGGTTGCTTTCGGCCTCCTAGGCCCGCTTCAGATACCATACTTAAGGAGAGAAGCTTGATGAAATGCCCTGGGAGAAGTTCTGAAAAGCAGCTCTGAGGTCTATTAGTCCCGAGCTTTTCTCAACATACATATAATAATCGGCAGAAAGTCAAGTCAAATTCCTCCTAAAGCGAACCTTGATGCGGTTTGAATCGGACGAGACATGTCAATTAGGACAATGGGGAATAAGAGCCATTGATGGACAACTACATCCGATATTCTATAATACCAGAGTAACCTGACCATATTGAGTCTCTTTTATATTCCCTTAACCACCTGGGGCAACAAGAGATCATTAAACCACCAAAGATGAGTCTGGAAATTAGCAACCCACGCTCCACCAGTCCACCAAGTCGACCGCAGACCCTGTAGAGCGTATAGATCCTGAATAAAGCCCTGTCTCATCTCTTCGGCTGAGACGTGCATATGCATGGGACCATGCTGCGCATAAGCAACAAACTTGATCTTGGTCCAACCAGACACCTCAACGGCACCGCTTTTAACAAGGGTATCAAAGTTTGTCTGAACCAGCTTCTTCGCGTCCTTGCCATCCAGGTGTCTGTCACCAATGACCATGATCCGGAAGAGTTCCTCGTTTCCGCCTGTTCCAATCCATTCGAAGCGGGCGAGGAAAGGGACGTCGGGGAAGGCGAGAAAGTTGTTGGGGGCGGCAGCCTCGGGCAAGTTGGTGAGAGAGTAGTTCTTGGGTAGCGCTGGATTGGAAACGATACCGGCGTAAAGGCGGGTATAGTCAAACTTGGAGAAGACTTCATTTTCTGTCGTGTCAAGGTCGAATGGAGCGAGATTGCTCTTGGTGGGCTCAATGGACAGTAGCAGACGTTTGGCCTTGATCTTGACGAGTCTGCCTGACAATGTTTTGACTGTGAGGTCAACGCCTTTTTTGGTGCGTTTAGAATTGATAACTGTGGACGAATATAGCACGTCTTTACCCAGCTTCTCGGCAAATGCATCGTATATGTCCTGGTTGCGTTCAGAGGCCGGGGCGAAAGAAGACATTTGGCCAAGAAATGATCGTGCCATGGGCCCGCCAAACGCTTGCATCACGACAAGCGTCATTTGACCGGTCACATCGCCGACGCCAAGTCCAGTGACCTGGAACAACATGGGAACGATGGCCTCAATGCTGTGCTTCCTGGCAAAGTCGCCAAAGGAAATGAGTAGATCCTCGGGAATATCCTTGGGGGCCGGAAAGTCACGGAAGCTTGGAAGAATCATGTCCTCATATAGGGAGCAGAGTTCAGCGTACTTTACCAGGGCTGCCGATAGAGCTGCTGGGGCAGGACCGGTATAGTTGACTTCTTTGCCGGTTTCAAAGTCCACATAGCGGGTTAATCGGGATACCCGACCGGGGGCTTTGATCTTGACTCCAAGGCGCCGCGTGACAAAGTCGGAGGCACCGTTGACATCAATGAAGGACTGGACGCCGTAGTCATATGCCTTGCCTGAGCTTGCATCAACGTATGAGTCGACGTGACCTCCCTAGGGATGTTAGGCAATGATGCATAGATTTGTCTTTATGAGCATCTCACCAGAATGGCTTCCTTCTCAATCAAGATGATGCTCTTCCCAAAGTCTTCTCTCAGACGGAACGCAGCGTGAGCACCAGAGCCGCCACCTCCAATGATGACGACATCCTTTTCGATGACAGAATTGTACGCGCTGGCGGCAGCGACAGAGGCCGTTGCGAGAAGGCTTATGAGTGAGCGAGTGAGTGAGGTCATGACGATAAGTATGAAAGAATAGAGAGAAAGGCAGAGAAATATCTCAAGAAATATCTCAAGAAAGTCTCTGGAACTCTGTTTTATTAATTGTTAGCCCCCTGCATATAACGCTCATCAGCCGATGTCTGCATATAGATGAGGGAAAAAGCCAGCAAGAGATGCATTGGGACGGGGATTGAAGATGGAGGTGGTCAGCTCGGACAAGGACCAGGGGGCTTAGGTACCCATCCAGAGCATGCCCAACCTCTATTCACTAATCTGCCAAGAGTAGTTTTATTTACTGTTTTGAAGTCCCTACTGGGGGGATACTCTTACCCCTAATATCGTATTGCGATAGTTAATCATTAGGTATATACTAGACTATTTAGAGTTGTCTATTTAACTCGTTGAAACCTCGTCCAATTGCCGCCGTTGAGATCCGATCCGTCTCCGCGGGAAGCCGGTGCCGACCTGATTTGCCGTCGGAGCCTGGAAACTGACCCCGCTCTCGGATCCGAGCATACAAGGTATAAGATGTCAAGTATCATTGACGCTTGATTATCGACTATCACCTCCCTTGTATAGTCCCAAAGATGGAGCCCGAAACTGTCCAAGTCGTCATCTGCGGCGGTGGTTCTGCCGGCCTCACAGCTGCCATCTGGCTGGCCCGTTTCGGCATCGACTTCAAGATCCTTGAACGACGCCCAGGACCTCTTGAGATCGGTCAAGCCGACGGCGTTCAATGTCGCACTGTCGAGATCTTTGAGAATCTCGGCATTTCTGATCCTCTTTTGAAAGAAGCCTATCACGTCATGGAAGTGGCATTCTGGTCCCCGGATGAGCAGGGTCAACTAAAGAGGAAACATGTTGCGCCCGATACGAGGGTGGGATTGAGCCATCAGCCCCACGTCATTCTCAACCAGGCACGGATCAACGAGATGATGCTTCAGGAGATGATTCGTCTGCGAGGGAATGGGTCCAGCGGCGTCGTGTACAACTCTCAGGTCGAGAGCGTGCGCATTCTGGAGAATGTCAGTGACTACCCTGTCGAGGTGGTGGCTTTGCAAAATGGGACACCGTTTCGATACAGGGCAAAATACGCAATCGTGAGACTCACAGCGCCCTAATCTCCAAGTTTACTGCTAACCGGTCCATCCTCAGGGCTGCGATGGCGCTCATAGCACTGTCCGCAAATCACTGGGCTTCAACATGGTCGGCGATTCGAGCGACTCAGTCTGGGGTGTCATGGACGTCTTTCCTGACACAAACTTCCCTGACATCCGTAAGAAGGCCATGCTCCACAGCGACGCTGGAAACCTCATGATCATCCCAAGGGAAGGGGATGAACTTGTCCGCTTCTACATCGAGCTACCAGGAAAAACAGCTCGAGAAGTGACCGAGCAAGACCTTATTGACAAGGTCAAGCGCATTTTTGATCCCTACAAGCTCGATATCTCCTATACGGTGTGGTGGTCGGCATATGTTATTGGCCAGCGTGTCGCAGATCACTTCACAAAGGACTTTCGCATCTTCCTCACAGGCGATGCATGCCACACACACTCCCCCAAGGCTGGTCAGGGCATGAATGTGAGTCTCCAGGACGGCTTCAACATTGGATGGAAGATGGCCCACGTCCTGGCCGGCCGAGCTCCCCCTCAAGTACTGGAGACGTATGTCCTTGAGCGTCATCAGACGGCACAGCAGCTCATCGACTTTGACCGTTCGTTCAGCAAGCTATTCTCTACAGAACATCAGAAGAAGAATGGAATCACTGCCGACCATTTCCGTGACAAGTTCGTGCAGGCCGGACAGTATACTGCTGGCTTGGCTACCGAGTATAGCTCCTCAATCCTCACTTGTCCGGGCAGTGAAGATGGTATCATCGCGTCAGGGCTCAATGTTGGAATGAGGTTTCCTAGCACCCCCGCCGTGAGGCTTTCTGATGCAAAGCCTATGCATCTAAACAAGGCTCTACTGGCAGACGGACGATGGCACGTCTTGATATTCTGTAGTGCAGATAAGGCAGCCAACAAGTTGACACAGGTACGTACGCGAGAGTTGGTTGACATGATGTCACTTGCTCACCGTTCCAGGTCGCTTCGCAGCTCGAAAACATGGTTCAGATGTTTACGCCATTTGGGGCGCCAGCGGATGAAATCATCAACCCTCTCCTAGTGATAAGGGGTGAGCGAAAGAGTCTCGAGATCGAAAAACTACCAGGATTCTTCTTTCCCAGAACTGGAAGGTATATGTTGAGAAGTAAGTCATGAACAAATCCCAAAGGAGCTACTTATCTGCATCATGCTGACTCTGCCATGCCTAGATGTCCACAGAGTGTTTGTCGACGAACAGAATCCGTATATGCTAGACTGCGGACGTGTCTTTTCAACTTTGGGCATTGATACAGATCGAGGTGCAATCGTCATTGTTCGACCTGATCTATGTAAGCTCCCCATATCCGCCATCTCAATCTTGTATTTTAAGGCCCGTGATACTGACTACGCGAAACAGATGTAGCCAAGATAAGTGGCTTGGAGGACGTTGAGTCTGTCTTTTCGTTTTTCAAAGGCTGCTTAACCTTTACTGGATAGGTCTGCAGTAGAAACAATGGTCTCATAGTTGGAGGAGATTGGGTGAAATTCTAAGCAGCTTGATAATCCTACAAGATGTCCTGTCCCCTAGAAATTCACAGGATCTTGAAGAACAGCGAGATCCCTCCAGTTCGCTATCGCCATCCATCTGCACCAGGGGGCTCTAAAGTCAAGGTCACCTTGATCCACTCAGGTACAGCTCTAACCCAAGCAGCTTCGTCGACAGGCCCTGCTCCAACACGGTGCGCAACCAGCTGTTCCTCATCATCCCACTCGATGACGAGGACATGCAATTTTGGTAGCACCTTTTCCACTTGTAATTCGTCATGAACGCGGGAGACCACAATCAGATAATGGTCCCCTTAATTGATGCTACTTGGAATTGGAAATTTAAAGAACCTCCCTAAACCGGCATGCTCAAAGTCCCAGCCTAGCCAGGACCAACCTGGAAATCCCACATGATGAGACGATCCGTCTCGGTTATACACACATTGCTCTACTACACGACAAGCACAGTCGCCCCCACCCAAGCTAGTGATTTCTCAAAACGAAGGAAAAGAAGATGACCCCAATTGCTTTTTAGCAAACGTATCCTTCAGGCGGAGCCGCTCCAGATAGCCCTGGATAGCATTTAGGGAGTCGGATTGGTTCGTTATGCTGCGCTTTGCGTACTGCTGGATTACCCTGTAAGCATACTCTGGCCTGAACGCTTTGCTTGGCTCTACCTCCATCAGGTCATAACATCCAAACAGCTGGGGAGAGATGACTGTGAGCTGTCTTCGCTGTGTTGAGCAAGGTTCGAGTGCGAGGCTCTCGCACCAGGTGGCCTTCTAGCATTGCCAAAAAACCTCGTCATCGGTGAACATTATAAGCCGGCGGGAAAGGAGTGACTCCTGCATGGTCCAGGCACGGCGCTTCCAAGACTACTTTTCGTATGCTGAGCCAGTGTAGAGATATGTGCTGCGAATCAGCTTTATAGAGGACGAAACCGAGACCATGTCTTGTTGAAGATCCCGTGTCAGAGATTCTCGCACGCCAGCGATGCCCATGTCGGCATGCAAAGCGCTGACAGCAGCAATTTTGCAATACACATTGGCATATACGCAGTCCATGTTAGAAAGCTGCCTCCGCTTGTCATCATCGTCGTCCTGGATAATGCATAGAGAGTCGACCCAGAGATACTTGAATCCAATAGGCCAAGCCACTTTGATGGCATCGAAGATGGTCTTGGGGACAACATCTTTTTGCAGACAGCCAGGACCGCGTAGCCATTGAGCCGTTCTCTATGTGTTCGTCAAGTGGTTGTGAGCTGGTGATTTCCATACATAGCTCAGTGCAGCATACTGGCAGCCTTTTGGCCCTCGACGATACAGAGTTTCTCAGTATCGACAAACCTGAGCCTTTAGGATCGGCGCTTCTCGGTTGATTGCCATGCTGGAATGTGACACGCATATCCATGGCGCTCGTAGCAGCAGGACATCCACTGATGGAGGAGATGCGGCTGATAGTCCGGAGCTATCAACCGGCCAGAGGGCTGCTCATGACACGCAGGCTCCGGGGCGAAGTAGGAAGTGTTGGATATATGGGGGACTGGATCACTGCATGGATGAAGTGACAACACGGTCCTAGGGAAATGGGTGCCTTGCTTGACGAGGCATACACCCAGCTTGTTGAAGTTGATAATCGCTCCAGCTCCCAGGTGGCTGGGGAGTTTTGCGTAGCAATCTGAACCAATGTAACATTGTAACCTTTCTGTGTCGTCTTCTACATTCTGTCGCATGAGGGAACTGGCAATGGGCGTACAAAGAGGCTTGCACCGTGCCCAAGGAAGGGCGATACTGGCTCGACTTGGCTTGATTGCAAAGTCGTGAAAAGTCGATATTTCTGCACATGTTGCAAAGCGGCTCAACAGGGGGCATATATAGAGTGGCCTGGGCCATGGTTGGAAATGGCGCGTACAGACGAGGGCGATATGATGATGTTGGGTTGAAAATGAGGGGCCACCCTCAGGTGGGAGTCCTGAGCCTAGCAAACGCCACACTTTCAGCCTGATCACCTGAGACGACGTGGTTGTAAGGAGCTTTGGGACTGATGTCCTTCCAAGGTCTTAGTTGGGAAGACTTGTTCGGTGCTGCTATCCTTGCTGTCCCCTTTATGGCTTTGTTCCATGTAATAGGTTGAATACAGCCGTGGTAATAACATTCAAGCTCATTGCACGTGCCGTTTCAACCCCTATGCCCCACGAGCAGCCAGTCAGTGCTAAGATAAGATTGTAATTTGCTTCTGCCTAATTAGGATGAGCCGCCTGTAATCCCCTGTGAGTACGCCTCCTCCCTACCTCCAAGTATCATGCCAGTTAAGACGTTTTTTCTCGTCTGCACTCTCGCCATCTGTTTGTAGCTTCCAATACCTCTGGATAGCCTTGAAGTAACCAGCCGAATTTTGAAGAAATGAATTGGATGCTTCCCAGCCGCTAGGATCACAAGCTCCCCCAAAACGAGCAGCCTTGGCCTCGCCGTGCCGTCGTAGTTCATTTCCGCTATGTCAGCGCACAGTTCATCGTCGTCCATAATACTCGTGTTGGCTGCCTGTATGACAGTGTTTCTGAACCTGGGGAATGGAAATACACCAAGCCAAGGATGGTGCGTGATCTTGCTGGACAGAGGTGGGTGATAGATTCTGGGGGCATACGGGTGAATACTGAGAGGGCCCGAGCTGATTAAACGGCGATATGCATTCCTCAAGACACATGATCCCAGGATGACACATCTTGGCATGGCGACGACTTCATGTCTGAAGGTATTGACTGGCGTGTGACTTCGGCCCTACCCATCATGGCCACTATTCGCATGTCAGCGATAATACCGATGAGTAGAACCACGATAGCTATAAAAGTGCCAAGATGTAGCCTCACCTAGAACAGCAACATTTCTCACAGACAGACCACCATCAAGTCACTTTAGAGGTCCCAAGCCGATTGCCAATGCGTCTCTTCATCCATAACCAAGCTACGATATCTTCACTAGAATGCCAGTCGTGCAATGCAATCCAACCGATCAAGTCTGACGGGCGAACTCGAAGCTTAGACTTCTGGCTTCCTTCCCCAGATAAAGTATAGCTGCTGGTACAGATGGATTTTCGGATCATTCAAGTCACGCTTGACCTTGGCGATAAAAACTTGGATCTCCAGCTCACTCCAACCGAGGACCCGGCCAAAGAGTCCGGGAGTGTACGAGTCGATGACCTGTGCTTCCTGAAAAGCTTGGAACTTGCCGATTTCCTTAAGTTTCGGGTCTTTTGGCCAGGGACCCATGGGAACCTACAACTATTAGTACATCTCTCTTGTTTGCAGTTCAAGAACGCCCGACCTTACGAATCTCCTGTTGAACATCGACGAACCCGGCCTCTTCTAACTTGGCCTTCCACCCCGGTGCACAGGTCAAGGGCTTTCCAAACCTAGTAGAGGCGTCGCAAATGGTGTTTACCCACTCATGAAAGTCTGTAGCCTTGTCTCCCGTATCGTCGTCAGATTTGAGCGGCGGGTAAGCGGCTTGTAGCTCGATATATCCTCCGGGGTTCAGATGCTCAAAGGCTTGTTTGAATAGCTTCTTGTCGTCAGAGAGGCACCCCCCGAGCTCGCGGCCGTGAATGAAATCGAATGGCCGGCGATAAAGCCAATCTTCTTCAAAGTCATCTACTTCAAAGGAGCAATTTGGGGGTGTCCTGCGGTCGGTGTTAGTAGCACTCTATCAATACACAGATTTCTCAGACCATTTAGGTTGAATAGGGCTCAGATCCGTGCCTCGAACATCAGCTGATGGATATTCGCTGGAAGTGTTAGACGATCACCAAGTTCTTTGCCTCGCACTCACTCTGCAAAGTCCATGGCCCAGATGCCTGTCCCAGTACCAAGATCCAGAACCCGCTGAGGGTTTTGACCAATTGGAGCAAGATGGAGCTTTCCACCGATGAGCAGTCGATAAATGTGATGTGCTAGATCCATGCGATCTTGTTCTTCGTCATCATTGGGCTTACAATGTCAGTATTAGAGAAACCAAAGCGATTGATGACATTACCACTAGGTATGCCCCCTCACGGAATGCATGGTAACGGCGTCCGTTCTGCAGGTTTGTCAATGTCAATAGTCATCTGGTCTCTGCGACTTGACTTGCTTCATATCTGGATTGCGTCAGTGTCATTAGGCCAGAGGTAGAAAGAAAATTCATGGCATTGACTCACTTATAGTTGAAAATGCTAGACTTTAATGATGACAAGAAGCTGCTGGAGGCCTCACTGCAGTCAATTAACAAGGGTTACTCACGCTGCCAACCTGTACTCACGGGTCGCCGTAGCTCGAGTCTTGATCGTGAAGATTATCCTTCAACCAGCATCAACAAATGCACACATCTTTGCCTGTGGCTGTCACTCACGTCAACTTCGACTGGATGATCGGCTAACTGAGGCTCTGCCTGCGCAGTAAGAGGCTGTGCTCCCTCGACGGGTTCTTGCGACTGATGACACATGGCTGCGGATGAGGATGAGAACAGCACGCACCTTGGGAGGGTTACCTGCGCTGTTTATCAATTGCGCGACCGAACCCCTCACTGCATGATCCCATCACGAGATACTCGCATTGAAAACCTGCCCCATATGCCCCGCAAATCGAACACGAGCTGTTGGTTAAACCTTGTCAGTGCAACGCAACAGAAGCCAAACCAGGCCACCTGGCCTGCAATTGGCAGCTCGATACGTGTTAGCTGAGGCCCAGCTTGACGGCCGGAAGCCTCGGAAAGAAGCATGTGTGCCCGAGTAACTTGGTTGAGTAGATACACCCAGTCAAACAACCCGATATCTCTTCTATTTGTCCATCTGAGCTTGTACCTACTGAGCCCACACCCACGTCCACAAGTTCACGCGAGCCCAACTGGCAGATCTTGACGATCATTTGCTGTCCCATCCATATTGCGAACTCAAAGGTCGTGATAGGCTCGGTTTATGCGTTCCAGGAGATTTAACCTTTGCGCGCCCTGGATGAATACGGTAGATTCATATGTATAGTCCCTAAGTTGCTTGCATCAAAAATTCAATGTACTGGAACTCTAAAAGAAAAGTTGCAACCTCTAACAATGTAGCTCACTGTTCGCGTCATTCAGATGCATTAGACTGGTGGTAACATGCAGTTCCTGTATTACTCCTGGCCTGCCTAGTTCCCTCACACCACCTAAATGTATGTATATTCCCCCCTCCTTCCGCAAAGGTGTCCTCAGCCGCTGGACCAAGTCCCCTGAGGATCCCTCTCATCGTCTTCCATATTAGTCCACTGCAGGCCGACATTGAATTCTTGAAGGTCGTCATAGTGTCGGGCAGCCAGGTATGGCAGGTAGCCGTTCATTGCCCCCAGGCCATGGTCAGCAACGATGGTATAGTCGGAGGGGCCGGAAACGTAGCTGAGCTCGCTCATGGTCTTGATGGGGATACTGTGCAGCGGATCAGACCCTGTTCCGCGAACCGTAATTCGACCGCTGCCGACGGACCAGCGGGTGTCGTGTTCAACAACCTTGAGCTGGTTGACCTTGGGTTCCCACTAAAGTCCCTTGCCCGTTGACAAAGGGTAGGCTTTGATCTCGTAGGCGGTGTTCTCCCTTACGTAAGGAGGCTGGTCATCACCGAATTCTCCCTGGAGCTCGACCAAACGGATGCTGTCGCGCTAAGCGACTGCATAGCGGTAGTTTCCTGACCACCAGATATTGCAGGTGTCCGATTTCTTGACCTCGCCCCAGACCTCGCGGCCCCAGGTGACAGGCATATCGCCGCTAACTATAAGTTCTAGTAGGTAGGTACCCGGGAGATTATTAAACTTGACGTCGATAGAGACCATTGCACAATCGAATTCGCCACAAAGTTTACTCTCGAACGTGCTGACACTGATGTGGCCGGCAGTCGAGTCAACGACCTCAAAGTTGGGGGCCAACACGCTCTTGATGAACTCAGGTGTAGTGGTAAAGCGGAGTGTCGGGAGCTCTTGGGAGAAGCATGGCTTGGAAGAGAGCTCTTGGAAAGCCTCAACCTTCTCTGGGGTAGCTACAAATGACATCTTTGTCACATGCCTGGCTGGAGATTCTCGAAAGCAGACCGCCGGTGACGTCTTTGTCAGTCTCTCCAACATTTCTGGCTGGCAGAATGGCATCGCCATCGTGATCGAACTGAACTCGAGGGCTTGGTCGTTTTAATGTCTCGACGCCATCACCCATATTGCGGACGAAATTCCAGCCCCTCACATGAACATCCCCAAAGCTCTGTTGTGTACCGTTGCATTGAGGTTTTCCACTCTTGTGTTCTTTGGTATAGCTTGAACCCGGCGCTTGATGGGATAACCGTGTACGACAGATAGCATTGCATGGCACTTTTGTGATGACAGAGTATTCATAGATGGCAATAAATGTACTAGAGTTTCGTCTAGCAAAGTGCTGGCCTCTACATGATTCCGTCAGCTCTTTCCTGGGGTGTATATGGCGTCAACGGGTGTTGGTTGGCATTACCTGTAGCAGCTGTGGCAGCGCTTTCTACAATGTGAGCTAGCACCTTGTCTCGGAGGTATACGGTGAAGCCATTTCCAAAACCACGAAGACGCTTTGACCTGCTCACGCCGCGGCCCAAGCTCTCATATGCGGGAAATTGCACTACAAAGTTCATAATAAGTCAAGGGATATGTAATTAATACTCACCGAGATCCTTGAGCGCGGGGGGCTGAATATGGCTAACGACCCTGCTTCTCCTTCAAGCTTAACAAAGCGGACACATTTCCCAATGCTAGACAAAAGTCTGGGAAATAGACTGCGTGCTTCTCCTAGGAAAGCTCGGGTTTGCTTCCGAAAAGCATCAAGCTTTCTATCTATGTCGTATCCCGCGGCATTAAGCATCACCTGCATGTCGTAGCCATCCTTGTAGATGACAGCATGCTTTGTTATGCTGGGGGGCGAACCCTAGAAACACAGACTCTACCACATGGCTGACCACCTGAGGCTACGCGCAAGGTATGATTGGGCATGACTCGTGGCTCAAAGTTTCGATCTCGCCGTGCCCCGTGCTCGATGGAAGCTTCAGCGTTTCCTCCAAATAGCCAGTTCGGTCTTGTTTCCGAAGGTCATCTCTCAAGGTGTGTGCTCCAAGGCAAGGCCTAGAATCGAGTTCCTCGGCGATCGTTCCCACTGGTGAATTCCGGCAGTGGGGATGATGATACCCTGTCTCTGACTCGGCTAGACTGCCTGGTGTGAGTATAGCTCCGAAGAAGAAGGGCAATCTCTGTGGGCTAGTGACATTGAGTCGGGCCATCTCCAGGGTTCCCCGCATCCATCCCTTTCCCCAGACCCCGTCGTTGAACGGGAATTGCCCCCGCCATTTCCCCAGACTGGCCGTCCATCAACACCTTCTCTGACCTTGATTTGGGTTCATCCTGATAGTTACTTATAGGTTAATGGCTCCCCCGTAGCAACTCTCACAGAAGTCCATCAGCAGAGGTCTTGTCTTCTACAACACAGTCCTCCACTCTTCTACATCACATCCTCTACTACATCGACTCTGCGTCTAGGACTCAACCAAAATGTCTCGCAGAAGCGACATCTCCGGCGAGAAGGACTTGGAGGCGATTGGTTCCAAGGCCGATGTTGTCCACGAGGAACTCACCAACCGAGGTGGTCTCACCGACGAGGAACTCGCCTTTGTGCAGAACTTTCCCGAGGACAAGAGAAAGAAGCTGCTGGCCAAAGTTGACGTGAGTCTATTCTGTTCCTGCTGAGGTGAATAGTTAATACTGACTTGTGGAATAGTGGCGTCTCATGCCCATTCTCGTCATCCTCTACCTCGTCGCGTACATCGACAAAGCCAACATCGGAAACGCCAAGATCGAAGGAATGCTTCCTGATCTCGGCATGACGGGCGACCAGTACAACATTGCCCTGTCCATCTACTTTATTCCTTGTAAGTTTGACCGTGTACTTTCATGTCATAACAAGCATGACTGACTGATAATCAAGACATTCTCGGCGAGGTTCCTAGCAATATGATTCTCGACAAGTTCCGCAAACCATCGCAATACATGGCAAGCATCATGATCATCTGGGGTGGCATCGTTATTGCAACAGGTTTTATTGAGAACTTTGGCCAGCTGCTCGCAGTACGAACTCTTCTAGGCTTGTTCGAGTGAGTTTTGCCACCGGTGATGCCACTGAAAAATACTAACCAGACTCCCAGGTCCGGCTTCTTCCCCGGCGCGATCTTGATCATCTCCAAGTGGTTCCTCCCCAACGAGACGCAGACCCGAGTCGCTATCCTCTACACCTCGGCAGCCACCGGTGGCGCCTTTTCCGGTCTTTTCGCATATGCCATCGCCAAGCTCGACGGTGCAGGCGGCATCGAAGGATGGCGGTGGATCTTCATCATCGAGGGAATCTTCACCGTCATCGGCGCCTTTGCCACCTGGTTCCTTCTCGTCGACTCCCCTGAGCTCTCCAGCTGGCTCACCGACGAGGAGAAGCGATACCTCATACTGCGCCAGGCCACTCGACGCGTCACCAACTCAGGCGAGTACCGCGAGAAGACGGACAAGGGCGCCCTTTGGGCTGTCGTGAAGGACTGGAAGGTCTACCTCCTCACCATCTGCTCCTGGTCCAACGCTGCACCCAACTATGGCCTCAAGTTCTCCATGCCCTCCATCACCAAGGGCATGGGTTTCACCTCCAGCAACGCCCAGCTCATGACCATCCCTCCTTATTTCTGTGGCGCGATCTCGTCGTACCTGTTGGCCCGCTGCGCCGACAAGTTCAAGTGGAGAATGCCCTTCCTGATCGGCCCTCAGACTTGTGTCCTCATCGCCTTCTCCATCTTGATGGCCAAGGCCGAGTTCATCAAGAAGAACCTCGGAGCCTGCTACTTCGCCGTGTGCCTCGCCTGCGCTGGCATGTACCCTATTCTCCCCGGCGTCAGCGCTTGGAATATCGACAACAACCCTCTCCCTACGAGGCGCGCCATTAGTATTGCGTATCTCAACTGTGCTGGCACCATTGGCGGTATCTACGGTAGTTACATCTACAAGGATAACGAGAAGCCCAAGTACACCACTGGCTACGGCGCATCCCTTGGCTTTGCTATCGGTGGTATCTTGAGCGCCGTCATTCTCGAGACGTCTCTGATGTACTTGAACAAGAAGCGAGCTAAGCTCACTGAGGCTGAGATTAGGGAGAAGTATACTGACGAAGAGCTCGAGTCTATGGGTGACCGCAGCCCGCTCTTCAAGTACAGCCTGTGAGGAGCCAAGAAGCGTTGGGAAGACAGTCTTGGAGTTGATTATGGCTTGTTCTGGTTTCTGTTCAGGGCTTTGGATGGTACGCAGAGTGTAGCTTAGGCGTAAGATCTAACAAGTTGAATATGATGATCAATCAGTACACCATACATATGAGTCCACATTTGCGAGCAAACTCTTCAATATTATGTGACTTTTTGTATGGAGACGGGCTCTCTGGCCGCATCAGTGGACATTAGGTTTCATCTTTGTGTGAAGCTGAGTGTGTTATTCTATATTGTGCCCGACAACTCCTCTTGAAGCGGTCATTGAGATCAATAGAGCTGTTGCACTCTTCTACCCCAATCTAAGCTTCACTTTTGGCCATGACAGCCAGCTAAGGATCTACAGGAGCACAAGGGTCAGCACATTAACAAAAGTGACATGATAGTTGGACGACGATAGCGCAAATACGGTAGTCAGATCCAAGTGTCAAAAAGTACCATTTTCTACTCAAGCTAGGTTATCTATATGGACCGCTTCTCCTCAATATCCGCCAAAACACCAAGAGTATCGAGACTCCAAGTCTTCATCTTTTCGTCCAAAGGCTGGTAAGGCCGTCGCATCTCCCAAGATGACTCTTGATCCACGCCAATCTTGCGACCAAGGAAGTGCCATGCACCATACTTGGTACAGGCAATACCCTTCTTACAAGCCCACTCTGCGTGGGCTACCACGTCTTGAAGCTTCTTAGCCTCTCCCACCTTGCCAGCCTTCCACAGGTCGTAGACGGCCGAAGTAGACCAAGGGAAGACGTTACCCATTCCCGTCACACAACCACTTCCACCAGCCTGCAGCGTTGGCAACAGATAATCACTGCTACCACCAAAAACGCCGAATTGCTCATGTGAGAACAAACTCGTCAAGCGTGTAAGCTTGCCTACGTTTCCGCAGGTCAGCTTCACTGCTGAAATATTGGGATGAGTGGCCAAAGCAGCCAACTGATCCGAGTCCAGGTCAATCCCCGATGTGACATTGGGGAAGTTGTATATCACAATGGGAATGGGAGACCGATCTGCAACCTCGCGAAAATAGGCGAGAAGGGCGGGAGAAGGGAGAGCCTTTGCCCAGTAGTTGGGCGGCAGGAGGAGGGCAAAGTTGGCACCGGCGGCGGCAGCATCTTTGGCATTGAGGACAGTCTCATATGTGGATTGCGCCGAGATGCCAGCCACAATAGGGTAGTCAGAGCCAACAACCTCAGAGGCCGCACGAGAAACGTTCTCAAGGATGGCCTTGCGCTCGTCGCGCGTGAGAAGGGCAAGTTCGCCGTTGGTACCCAGGTACACCAGGCCGTGCATGCCTGCCTTGATCAGGGCCTGGCATTGTGTGAACATGGCCTGGTGGTCCACGGACTGGTCTGCATCGCCGGCCTTGTAAAGTGTGACGACCGGAGTGTACACTCCTGCGGGAAGAGGCTTGGCCTTGGGTTGGATGGTAGATCTGTTCATGGTTGTGGATGGTGGTGAAGACTGAATAGAGACTAGGGTAGTGGTGATAAGGGATGCAGTCAGTAATGTCCGAGTGATGGATGGTGTTCTTGTTTTGTGCTGGCGCGAATAAAATACGAGTCTGAAGCAAGGGTTTTCCACGCCGAGTCGCCCGCACCGAACTAACTAGTCCATAAGATCAGCGGGGAAGTCCGGGGTGATTTCGGAACCAAGACCGACATAGCCCATGGTCCAATAGGAAACATGACCGAGGCTTGGGTGCGTCCAAGGATGGGGCAAATGGAACGCTGATCCCGGTGCCATCTAGCCACCTTTGAGGTCGGTGTCAATTCTTGGTTGCTTTTGATCTTCTTTCTTGGAGGTCTACTCCATCTGTTGGCCAAATCAGTCAGCTGAGACTTTATCTTTGCAAGTCATTGTTCCCTTGAAGCAGCACGACTCGTCAACAGCCATGGATGTGCCAACTCGGTCGAAAATAACCATCACACTGAATGACCTCAGAAAGCACAACACATCGACAGATTGTTGGATTGCTATCCACTCCAAGGTCTGGGACATTACCGAGTTCATTGATGAGCATCCCGGGGGGCCAGACAGTGAGTATCTTTTTATCGACAAAGAATGACTACTGTGCTGACATGACCTGCCAGTCCTTCTTGAGCATGCTGGATCTGATGCCACAGGCCTCTATGATGGAGTGCATGCCCCAGACATCATTGAGGAGCTTTCGGATGACAAGCTGATTGGATACCTTGATAATCCAACGCCAGATGCACCTATAACCGCATCCCAAGTCACCAAGCAAGAACCCACCTCTTCCGCGGACACTACTGCCAAGGCTGCATCTGTACCCGAGACAGAGAGTTCCTTCGACTCTCTTGACTCCATCCTCAGCGCTCCTGACTTTGAACAAGCCGCCAAGAAAGGACTCACGGCCAAGACATGGGCATTTTACTCATCGGCGGCAACAGATCTAGTGACGCTCAAAAACAACAAGGAGCTTGTCCGGAGAATCATGATCAGGCCCAGGATCTTGAGGAATGTCACCAACATCAACCTCGAGAGAAGCATTCTGGGTTTCAAATGCTCGGCCCCGTTCTTCATTGCACCAGCTGCCATGGGACGACTCGCCCATCCAGACGGGGAACTTGCCCTTTCACGGGCCGCAGCTAACGAAGGCATCATCCAATGTGTAAGTATTCTTGGCTCTTGACGCAATTCGCTTCCATACTCAGGTCAATATCCTAACATGTCGTAGATCTCAAGCAACGCGTCTTTCTCACTACGTTCCATCGTCAAAGCAGCTCCGCCATCACAGCCCTTCTTCTTCCAACTCTACGTCAACTCAGATCACCAGAAGACAGTAGAGCTTCTCAAGACTGTTCGCGAACTCGGCGTCAAAGCCATCTTCGTCACAGTCGACGCTCCTGTCCCCGGTAAGCGCGAAGCTGATGAACGTGCCGCCCAGGAGGGCACAGTCAAGTCAGCTATTAGCGGAGGCGAAAGCAGCAAGGATAAGAAGGGAAGTGGGTTCGGCCGTCTCATGGCCCAATACATTGACAAGTCACTCTGCTGGGAAGATCTTGCTTGGATCCGTGAGGCAAGTGGTGGCGTGCCTATTATTCTGAAGGGTGTTCAGACCGCCGAGGATGTGAAGAAGGCTGTCGAGTATGGTGTGGAGGGCGTACTGCTTAGCAACCACGGCGGTCGGTCCCTTGATGGGTAAGTCATGTTCAATCCATGAAAGAGGGAGTGTGCTAATCTGTCCGCTTAGATCCCAAGCCAGCATTCTAGTCCTACTTGAGCTGCGGAAGAACTGCCCCGAAGTTTTTGATCAACTCGAGGTCTATATCGATGGTGGCTTTGAACGAGGATCTGATATCCTCAAGGCAATCGCCCTTGGAGCAACGGCTGTCGGTATCGGTCGACCATTCTTATACTCTCTCCTTTTTGGCCAGGATGGAGTCGAGCATCTGTCGCGTAGTATGTCTAACCTCACTCACAAGTATGAAATGGCATGATGCTAACCCCCAACAGTTTTAAAGGATGAGCTTGAAACGTCAATGAGGCTGTGCGGCATCACGAGTTTCGAGGAAGCAAGGCCTCGTCTCGTCAATACGTTAGACGTAAACCACTTGGTTGTTTCCGACGAGGAGGAAACCCCGAGGCGACGGGCGTGCAAGTTGTAGATTATGGAGCACTGGGCTTCGATTTGGAGCATTAGACTGTGAATTTTGGACAAACCACTTGGTGATGCAGATATAAATAGGTAGCATCTTTAAACTCTTACAATATGGCAATTCGTTATATATTGCGCGTCACAAGTTTTTCCCTGCAAGTTATTCATCTTGCCAGCAATAAACAGAGACGCAACACCATTGTTGTTGATATGCATGACGCCTCCAAGAGGAGTTGTCGGGCAAAATATCAAAGAAAACAGTAATAAACATATGACAGCATTAAAACACAATGCTTTGAAGCACCGTAACCTGAAGATATAAGCTTCTTTGGCTGCCGGCAGTAGATAAATGGAGTCGTATCGGATGTCTTGTAATTCAAAAAATCTAGATTCTATGAAAGAGGCTCAAGTATTTCAGTTTAGTGTTGCATGAAACGCCTGGACAGTCTCCAAAATCCCCTCGGGTTCTACCAAGCCCAGCCCATAAGCCCTGGAAACGTCAAATCTAGCAGGCCAGCTTCCTACAATTGCTTCAATAGCCGGATCCCTCTGCTCTTCGATCTGAGCTATGGCCTCATCGCCACCAACTGTCTTGAGTGCCTCCAGCATCTCCTGAACGCTGACCGTAATTCCAGGCAGATTGACGACTCGCGAGTCCCCAAACTTCTCAGCTGGGATATCTTTGACCTTGACAAGGTTCTTGACCACAGTTGCTGGGCTGCATACCCAGAGCTCGAGATCTCGACTCACTGGCAAGGTATTTCGAATGCCCTTTAGTGATTCGCGGATGATGCCCGAGGCGAAACTTGAGGCCGCAGCAGACGGAGCCCCAGGTCGGACGACAACAGTCGGAAGTCTCACAATCCGACCATCAAGAAGACCACGACGGGAAAAGTCATTCAACAGCAGCTCAATCATGATTTTCTCCATTCCGTATGAACTCTTGGGCTGCGGCAGGGTCTCAAACTCGCGCACAATCTCTGCCTTGCCATAGATGGCGCACGAGCTTGCAAACACGACTGCCGTTCCAGGATGCCGATTCCTCAGCTCATCAAGGATATTCCTGATGGAGTCAAAG
This sequence comes from Fusarium piperis, assembly GCA_027886205.1. Lineage (NCBI taxonomy): Eukaryota > Fungi > Ascomycota > Sordariomycetes > Hypocreales > Nectriaceae > Fusarium > Fusarium piperis. The sequence continues at coordinate 318,654 of RZGM01000022.1, read as the reverse complement.
TTGACCTTGATGCCAAGGTCGAGATTTGCCTCGGCTCCACCAGACATCAGCCCGTGGAGGAGATAAACATGGGTGTACGATGGAGAGAGGAGCTCTGAGACGGCTGAGGGGTCGGTGAGGTCTGCAGCGAGGGATGTGATGCGGTGGGCATCTTGTGCTACTTTGGACGGGATGACTGGGGGGGCAATGTCGGTGAGGGTAAATCTGTCGTTGGGGCTTGAGCTGGCAATGAGGGATGTGATCAGCTCTTGGCCGATGAAGCCGCCGGCACCGGTGATGAGAATGTTCTGTGCCATGGTTGGGGAATGTGATGAGATGCGATTGGGTGCTTGATGCAGGGTGATGGTTGCTAGAGGATTGCTGTATACAATTCCCGTGTTTTTAACTAGAACGTTGTGTAACAGTGGCCTGGAGGCATGGAAGGCCCTGGTCAGTCATCTCGGCCGACGGCTTGTGGTCCTTGAGACTAAGGTTGCAGGTCACGGTCTTTTGACCGATTGGCTAGATTTCATTACTCGCGACCCAACGAGGTTGATTGATCAAATCAAGAATACGTCAACTTTGTGTTACTTTGACGTCAACTGGCCTGTCTCGATCTCAATCTATAGATGCGACTTGTCCATAGTTTACAGCTGTCATACAGCTTCCATGTTCCTCCCAGGGCATGCAGAATATCTGGGCATGACAGTGCTGTATGAGGGCGAAGGCAGCTATTTTCACTGAAGGATTTACTTCACTTGCTGTGTTTATTAGAAATGCCATACCATTCAAGGCAAGTGGCGTTTAATACTTGAAGAGAGAAATTGTAACAGTGCTCAACTAGCAACAATTGGCCTTTCATTTCCTGCTGCGCATCTCATCACATACAATCTAGCAAATATAACTCTAACCCTTAACCCACTCCTCGATATCCTCAACCCGGACATACTTGATAAACTGCCGGTGGAATGTAAACGCAATGTGCGTAATTTCAGGTCCGTCCCCGTTTTGTACGAGAATACTGGGATAGCTCAGTTCCCTATTCTCCTTCCCCGTGGAGCTGTTTGTCCCGCAGAACCCATCGCCGTCCTCTAGCACACGCTCAGTCCAAGTCAAGCCATCATCATCTGACACGCCGACTGTGAGCGCCTTCCGGGGAGTTCCCCATATCGCACTCCTCTGGCCAACGGCAGCCTGGTTTGGTCGCTTATCGTCTTCAGGGGTGATATCGTCGTAGAGCCCTTCCCGTCTCAACGAGTCGGGGGAAGCAGCAGATCGGTTGAACACTAGCACCAACTTTCCAGAGCGAAGGCGGGCAGCACAGATGCCGCTGTTGGGGTTCGGCAGAGTGAGAGCTTCTGGCTTTGCCCAGTCAAGGCCGTTGGTGGATGTTGAGCGGTAGACGTTGTCTGCCCAGCGGCTGCGGTAGAAAGCGACCCAAGGAGACTGTTCCGAGGCTGGAGGGACTATGTTCATGTGAACTGCGCCAGAGCTCTCTTCAAACTGCTTCTCGGTCCAGGTCTTGCCGCCGTCTTGAGAGTAAAAGAGTCCCGATATGTCGTTGTTTCCGATCCACCGGTGACCAGGCGTGCCTCGGCAGTAGAAGACTGGCAATACCCAAGTCCCATCCTTGAGCACGACGATCGGTTGGCGGGTGAAGATGCCCGTCTTGCCCGGGAGAAGCTGACTAGCCTCAGACCAGGTGATGCCCTGGTCAGACGACTTGCGGACCAAGACGTAGGCTCCGTCTTGGTTTCCGGCGTCTTGTGAGGTATGAAGAAGCCATATTTCACCGCTGTCTGGCGCTCTGAACAGAACAGGGTTCTGGCAACTCCGGTTCTCCTCGTAAGAGATCTTCTTGGGAGATGTCCAGGACGATGAGCCCGGCTCTAGACGAGAGAGCCAGATGCTGATATCTGGAAGGCCCTCTTGCGAGCCGCCAAACCAGGTGCAGAGTAGCGTCTTGTCTGGCAGCTGAAGCAGGTTTGATGCATGGGACTGAACCGTCGCTGCGGGGATCGGCGTGCTCTGAAGGGTGGTGGGCGCCATGGTGTATGAGTGCTGATGAAGGTTTATGTTTGAACAAGTATCTTGCTATGAGATTGAATCAACTTGCCCTCGTGTATCAATCGGCTTTACCATGACTGGTATTCGCATGGCCTTGAACACTTTAAGAGCTTGATCCTGTAACCAACTCGGCCAAAGATCTCCGCTTCGTTTTCATGCCCCGCTTGCTCGGCCGCGTACATGTTTCCGAGTCTCGGGAGGGGGTGGCATGGTTCTCCTCAGAAGCCACCCATGGGTGGACCAACCGGAGGGTAGACCGACCCTCCACAAGCCCTGGAGATGGCTTCAACTTGAAGTCGGTGCGGGGGTTACCCACTCGCCCTGCTCGGGCACATCGACGACGAGACATGGCGAGCGGGGCAAATTGACAAGATAAAAAGCATCAAATAATACCAGGGAGAGAGATTCGGAGTAGTCATCATCACATTCACCTGACACACTAAAATGGAGTACACACGGTGAGCAACGTTCCCTCACTCGCCTCCCCCATGCAGCCTCACTAACCGGATCTGCCTCTAGCCTTGGAAACACCGGTCTCAAGATCTCCAAGATCATTCTTGGCTGCATGACCTTTGGCTCAAGCAACTGGGAGAGCTCGCCATGGACGCTGGACGAGGAGCAAGGCCTCGAGCTGCTCAAGGCGGCGTATGACAGCGGCATAAACACCTGGGACACGGCCGACACCTATTCGAACGGCAAGTCAGAGGTCATCGTGGGCAAGGCGCTCAAGAAGTTCAACATTCCCCGGCAAAAGGTGGTCATCCTGTCCAAGATCTTCAACCCTGTCATGGACGACGACTCCAGGCCGCCAAGCGTCAACGATGGACCTTTGGTTAACCAGATGGGCTTGAGCCGGAAGCACGTCTTGCACGCCGTGGACAAGTGCCTGGAGAGACTTGGCACAGACTACATCGGTAAGAAGATGTCGGTTACCCGCAGACACTTTGAAGCTTACTCTTCATAGACGTACTCCAGATCCATCGTCTGGACCGTGAGACTCCACCCGAGGAAATCATGAGGGCCCTACACGACGTGGTCCAATCAGGAAAGGTCCGCTATATCGGTGCCTCATCCATGTACACATGGGAGTTTGCACGGCTGCAGTACATCGCTCGGTCCAACGGCTGGACCGAGTTTATCTCCATGCAGCCCTTCTACAACCTCCTCTACCGCGAAGAGGAGCGCGAGATGCTCCCCTTCTGCCAAGCCACAGGTACGTGTGCCTTGGTTTCAATGGTGGTGCAAGTCATGCTGATCATCTTCTAGGAGTCGGTGTCATCCCCTGGAGTCCCATCGCAAGAGGCCTCCTCGCCAAGCCCCTGCCCTCAGAAGGTAACACCGAAGGCCAGTCGCTACGAAGCCAGATGGACAAGAAGAAGGACGCGTGGTTCGCCGACGCCAACCTTGAGATCGTGAACCGCGTGCAAAAGGTCGCGGCCGACAAGGGAGTCAGCATGGCCCTCGTCGCAACGGCCTGGGTGCTGCAGAAGGGATGCTGGCCCATTTTGGGGCTGAACTCGGAGAAGCGAGTCAGGGAGGCTGTTGACGCGCTCAAGATTCAGTTCACGGACAAGGAGCTGGAGTATCTTGAGAGCGAGTACCGACCGAGGAATATTCAAGGCATGTAAATTGTTTGGTCAGACTGAGGCATAGAAGGTATAAATAGAGATTCCCATTTTTCATACAACATTGATTCTCGTACAGGACAATTATTGCGTTTCGCCGTTGGGGAACATGGCTATTGACTGCAAATACCCATCAACGTCAAGATATGCTGGATCAAAACCAAAGATTGGCGAGAGCCCGAAAGTCGTGTCCCATGTCGGACACGGGTTTCCATCTACACGCGGGAGCATATGCTCTGTGCCCATTGCGTCTCCGAACCCATGACTGTGGTCACCGTTAAGGATCACATCGAGAATAGCATCATCTACGCCATTCGTAGGTGCAAGTAGTGTCAACACCTTGACGAGGCCACCAATCATCAGACTGGCCAAGTGCCACTTCCCCATTGACAGTGAACGGAGATGGTCTATGAGCTGGGTAATCTTATCTCTGGCCTGGTCGCGTCTCATTAGGTTGTCGCCGTACTTGTGGGCCACCTTGGCCAGGAACATGCAGCAGAAGGCTGTCATGGAGATGAGATAGGATGGCATGCCGACGATGCCTGACGAGATGTCAGGGTCAGTCACGAGCATGTCTATTATAGCCGATGCAGCCGTGACAGCCATCGATGCCGAGTCAAGGAAATGGCCAGGAATTGCGTCTGATTGGCCACGAAAGACGTGGGAGAAGAGGTATAGCTGTGCAAAGTGAAAGTGAAGGAGAGCCCCTTTCCGGGGGAACCCTCCAATAGCAGGGTGTTGCTCTAAACGGGATCAGTTTCCTTGCACAAGATCCTACAAACCTGGTCACTTACCTGGAAGTCGTGTAGTCCACTTTGCGATCCATTGATCCAGTTGTCGGTTATAATGACCTATCTGGCTGACATAGACTCGTGGTATCGCCTCGCCTTTGTCTGGGCCAAACAGCTGCCTGATACTCCTCACAACCCCCATCAGCTCAACCTGGCTCATGAGCCGTTCATCCTGGGCTGTCGCGAACGGAGCCTGTAGAAAGCCTTCCCAGTCCTGCGTCGACCACTCATCCTGGATGATGGCGGGCCGGTCGTAGAGTATGGCGAGATGTTGGTCACATATGAAGAGAATGGACCAGATGCGGGCGTAGTCGATAGCATCTTCCGTCTGCTCCTTGATGGCCCGGCTGAAACTGTTGTGCACGTTACATTCTGTAGCTCTGCGGATAGCGTGTCCTGACAGAGTCCACGATAGATCGCTCAGCCAGTATGAAGCAATGCTCAGGGCTCTAAAGTAGTCCCGATCTCCTGACCGTTGAAGCATCGACTTTTCAGTCAACCTACGCAGCTCGGAGCTGCAAATTCCATAGACCTTGTCGGCGTGTGGATCATGCAAGGCGGCAACCGTCAAGGTTGCAGCGGATAGGATGGAGCTTTTCCGACGCAGCTCGTCCAGAGACTTGTATCTGCAACCGATGGAGTAGATGAAGCCATCAAGTCGATCGCGGTACAGGGCAAAGAGACGCTCCGCATCGGCTTGTTGGATCAACCCTCGCGAGATGAAGTCATCGATTGGCTTGATTTGCCCGTCCTTGGGATCCTCGGGCGAGCGCAACGCCCTCATCTTGGTCAACGCGTACAGGGAATGAATCGGCGCATGTGGCAGCCTGTCGTCCTCTGGCGTTAACTTGGGCGAGTTATCGCAGGAGGGCCCGGTGACTTCATCCAGGGAGTACTGAAAGTTAGCGACGGGTGGTTGCGACGTTGATGAGTCTCGGGCCTCTGAGAGGAGTGAGGTTCGAAGTGGTGGAAGGTCGGCCATTCCCGCGACGCTTCTCATTTCTTTGACGGCTGAGTGGAGGAACTCCAGATCCGCCAGCACCGCCTCTGATAATCTAGGTTGATCAAGTCAGTTATGGTTTCCATAGCTAAACAAGTAGGACCTCACTCTGTCTTTTCGTCGATAATGGTCTGGAGGTTCTTGCTAACGACACAGCTGAGCTTCTTGTCAGTGCACCTTCGACACGGCGGTCCTATATCGTCCATGAGGCATTTGATCTGTTGACGGTTATTGGAAGTCTTTCTCTATTAAGACGTGACATGCCCGTACCTTGTGCTTGCGGCACGTCGTGCATGCCCTGATATTCCTCGAGATATGCGCCACAGGCTGATCGTAGTGTGCCCCTATCGCCACCCTCTTTGGGGTGTTCTACCCCGGGTCAGTAGCCAGCAGATAGCCAAGAACAAGTGGAGACGTACAAAGGAGGCCTCGGGCACTTCATGGTTACTGTTGCCCCTGGAGCGCTTCGACATTGGTGATGCGAGTGAGACAGGCTTGAACGTGTGACGACAAAGTCTGGATGAGCCGCATGACCGTACAGGAGATCCATGCGGGGTACGGGGTACGGGGTACAGCATGGGGAATGGTGTGCGTGATTAGTCAGTTTGAATTAAGGAGATCTCATTGGATGATTCCTTGTCCACCATCATCTCGGCTCAATCTACCCTACAAGATACATTTCACCAGCTTATTAACCTTCATCCACATCTCAAGGGGACATAGAAAGCAACCAGTTTTGTTTTGAAGCGAGAAGGAAAAAGTTTTTATAAGACGAGGAAGCCTAGTGCGGGCCATTTCTAGCTACTTACGCGTTCCCATATACCTTACTCTCCGCAACGCTCGAGTTTAAGCATTGACAGACATTATCATTGTCCGCTCACATTGCAGCAGCATAATATTCAATACCTTTACTAAATTTACCTTGGTTAACATAAGGCAATCTTCCCTCTTTGATGTGACATCTGCCATTATCTAACCAGCAACTTGCCGAAGCCTTGCCTGGAATTATCTGTCAGTGAAGACTGGCTCTTGATGGTGGATTCAACCAATCGGCGTGAAGACCGCCCAGACGACATGCCAGCCAATCACATGTAGTGGCATCTCCGCGGCGGCCGGAGCGATGGCCGAGCCCGCCGTCTTGACGAAACCGCGCCTCTGGGGCTGGCCGCCCAGTCTAGCATGACAATGCAAATGCACTTGATGCACTACAAAGTTTCACGAGAAAGATCGGTCAATCTGCAATTATTGGCTTATCTCTGCTCATAGTTCATAAGTTGTTGCGAGATATTCCATCTCTTCAACCCAATCTCACCCCTATCATTCACAACCCCTGCTTCCCCATCGCCGGCCTCACCCCCAGACACAATGGCCGTTTCAGGGGTGCTTGACCTGGATGCAACCCTCTCATCGCTTCCTCCGATCAAACCTGAGAGCCTCAAACTCCGCCATGAGATCCGATCAGACATTCATAACCCTGCGGCCAAGACCCCTCTACTGGTTATCCTCGACGACGATCCCACAGGAACTCAGACCTGCCACGACGTCGTCATCCTCACAGTCTGGGACGTCCAAAGCATAATTTCCACTTTCAACGCCGTCGGCACCGGCGGCGGCTTCTTCATCCTGACCAATTCGCGAGCCCTTCACCCGCCACAGGCTCGTGAGCTCATGATAGAAATCTGCACCAATCTCCAATCTGCGTCTCAACAGACAGGCCTCCAGTATGAAATCGTGCTTCGCGGCGACTCTATCTTGAGGGGCCACTTCCCCCTCGAGCCCGAGGCCGTGGAGGAGGTGCTTGGACCTGTCGATGCCTGGATCCTCTGCCCCTTCTTCCTTCAGGGCGGAAGATATACCATTGGCGATATTCACTACGTCTGTGAGAACAACAAGTTGATTCCGGCTGCAGAGACGCCATTCGCAAAAGACGCAACTTTCGGCTACAAGAGCTCTGATCTGAGAGACTACATCGTCGAGAAGAGCCAGGGGCAGATTTCACATCAGGACATAGCATCGGTGGATCTGGACACCATTCGTACTGGAGGGCCAGCCGCGGTCCTCGAGAAAGTCATGCAGAGGCTCAACAACTCGATGTCTCGAGTGGTCTTTGTTATCAACGCCGCCGCCGACGAGGACATGGATGTCGTCGTCGCTGCCCTTCTCCAGGCGTCACAGCTAGGAAAGCGATTCCTCTTCCGCACAGGCGCTGCCTTTGTGTCGTCACGACTGGGCATTTCATCGATTCCTCCGCTGTCTGCTCAGCAACTGGGCTTGTCAGGGAAGCTTGGAGGATTGGTCATTGCCGGATCGTACGTGCCCAAGACGACGGCGCAACTCGAGGTACTCGTCGAGAAAGCTGGCGATAGGATCACGACTATCACATTAGATGTGCAACGGCTGTTGAAATCCCCGGAAGAAGGCGACGCAGACATCCAACGTGCCATTGAGCTCGCCTCGGAAGAGATCCGGCGCGGTCAGGATGTCCTGGTAATGACGAGTAGGAAGCTCATTGTTGGCCAAGATGCTGTTGAGAGCTTGGATATCGGGTCGACAGTTGCCAAAGCTTTAGTGTCATTCCTTCAGAAACTCGACCAAAAGCCGCGATACATCATCGCGAAAGGAGGCATAACATCGTCCGATATGGCAACAAAGGGCTTGAGGATGAAACAGGCCATGATTCTCGGCCAGGCTGCACCAGGCGTCCCGATCTGGCGATGCGATGAGGCTACCTCAAAATGGCCCGGGTTAACTTATGTTGTGTTTCCAGGTAACGTGGGTTCGAATGAAGGGCTGTATGAGGTTGTTAGCCAGTGGAGGAGCAACGAGAAGCAGAATTAATTACGGTGACGATAAAATGAAAGATCACCGCCTCTGCTTAGCAAATGAGCCCAAGTTCGCGCGTAACTGTGCCCGAGAAGTCATGATTGTGAGCTTCGTGAGACCACCAAGTGTCCTTGGGATGTAGTTGTATCAATGCTTTACGACCTTTCGGTCTTTGCGCCCTCTTGGATGCTCCCTTTTTTCCTATCCAAGACCTTTGTCAAGTCGAAAACGTCAAGTACCGTTAATAGCCGTTGCCGTCAAACGAAGGTGCACTTACCGTCTTGTTTCCTTGCGCGTCGTTGCAATACACTTCCACTCATGCCCCTGTACAATAACCTCTGGTAGAAACGCTAGATTGTCGACCGCCTTTCCGGTCTGCTCCTCAAGGAATGACCATTGCGCGGCTTGCCAGGCTGCCATCTGGACGTCAGCCCTTCTCCCGTCCCCGCCATGACTCTGAGTCTCGATGCTGACGGAGATGGGGTGCGACGCCAGGGGCGTGAAGGACGTGTAGTTGACTGATCCTTTTGTCTTTTCGAGTTTGGTGAGCGCATTTTTTGTGTAGGTGTCTTCCGCGCCTGCGTCCAGATAGGGAACATAATCTACCTTGGTGGCCGGGATGGGAAAGTAGGGGTGGCGTGGGCTGACTGATGCCATTATGCTGTTTGTGTTAGTGATTGCGAATAGCCGAGTTTTTAATACCTAGGATACGCACCATGGAGAAAAGTCGACCAGCTGGGTCTCGTTTGGATCTCCATCATTGAATACGGCGTCAAGTAATGGGGTGTACACCAAGTTGTTCCACCCTGCTTCATCGTATTGCAAGTGATGGCATTGATCTGCTCATTGGACAAGTTTCCTGGCTGTGAGCATGAGCCTTGAAGCCGATGTCATGCCAATAGATGCTGTGCCATCTGTGGTCGAGCTCTAGGAGGCATCATTCCGAAGCCGTCGGAGCGACCGGTCAGATGTAGACTACTTTATAATCTGGCTCTAGCGGGTGTGGGCATATATCAAGAAGAAAGAGAAAGCATCCAAGCACTCACCTCAAGGATATCAGGGATGATGTACCTGCCTGTTGAGAAATCATACATATCGTCCAGGAGATTGGCCAAGTCAGAAGGCATATCCTGATTACCTGGGTCAATGGTCACGGAATCAAGATGGTGTATTGTTGTACCCATGGACTGGGAAGGCCTTTATCGGCGAGCCCCGTCCTGAAGTTTGGCTGACATTACTTTCCGAAGACAAGCTAGGTGTGTTCTTGAAGATGGCACTACTGGAGGCCGCCTTTGTTGGCTGTGGTGTTTCCTTGGCATCGACAGGCTCATCGTCAAGTTGTTCATTGCGATGAAGCCTTTCGCGTCGACAAATTCTCTGATGCATGGGTTCTATTAAGCTATTGAAGTCTTTATCCCGGCCTTTGAGCATTTGGAAGAATGCAGCGGCGAGATGAGAGGTCCGATCTTTCGTCTCTTTGTTGATCTCCCTCTGGCTCATCACGTGAGGGGCACAACAGCCGGTGATAAGTTGGAGAAGAAAGGAATAGTTTGATTCAGTCAGTTCTCTATGAATTTATCAAGCTGAAGTGGCATTCTCTCCTGCTTATTCCTAATACTGAGAATTCATCAGCGTCACAGTCTGGTGCTTGGTTGCGCGTCACGTCACGCATTGTGATGACTGGTCGGCGGGGTGATGAGGCGGGGTCGGTATAAAGTTCTTCCGATTTCCTCTTTACCTCACATTGATTCTATTAGTCTATAGGGCTCGGATCTTGGCGTGTCCGTCATTCTTACAGTACCAGACAGATCCATCTGGCTCGCATCTGCTCCTAGATTCTCACAAAAAATGGCGACCTCAGTATCATCTGACTCTATGAGTGACTCTCAGAGAGCAGTCACCAAGCCTGAGTACAGTCTACACTCTCTAGTAACCCCCATGCCTCTGACTGCGGCTTGCTAATGTCTCGATAGAGACTGGACTGAGTTGCACTGGGCCGTTTGGTGCCAGGACCTCGATCAGGTCAAAGCCCTCGCCACTGCGGATCAGCACAACATCAATACGCAGGACCGCAGGGGCTGGACGCCGCTTCACCTTGCCTCGACTTCCAAGGACTGTAACCTCTTTTCTAAGGAACAGGTCCTTATTAGGTATCCGAAAGACAGTCAGCTTGCTTCCCAGTTTAACTCCAGACCAGGAGCCTACCAGAGATATTCGCAACTTGCCTATACATACTCTATGTATGGCAGTTGTCATGATCCCGAGCAAACCATCTCGTTCTTTATCTTACTGGATCTATTGCATGCTGGAGGAGACGCCGCTATTAGAACCCATAGCCACTTCACGGCGCTACATTTCGCTGCAAGTTCTGGTTGGCTGGACCATTTTGAAGCTCTCCGATTCTGGGGAGCTTCGATTCACGACTCTCTTCCAGCATCGCCCGCGTTCTTGGCAGTGGAGCCTGTTAGGGGCTACTTGATGTCGAGGCTTGGCCCTGAGGCATGGCAACGATTACAACTTGATACAGAGAGTGGAGGGCAACTACCACATTTCGACTGGCAACACTCTGTCCCGGAGTCTCAGAAGGGTATTAGTTCTCTTTTGCCCGGATCATGCCATGCCGTGGCAGCAGATATGACGCCGCCGACTTGCGCGTCCTGCACAGCCATGTCTTTGGAAGCCCTGCGATCCGACGCTGGATACTGCCATTCCGAATCCTTTCATGATCTTCAGTCTTCGGCCAGGACATGTTCTGGATGTCATTTCTTATATTCTTTGTTATCGAGGCTTCGTATGCCAACGGCCGATGACGGAAACACTCGTATTGTGTTACAGTCAAGTAGGCAGATGTTGCAGGAGCCTTCAAGTAAATTGAGAGTACAGCTGGTCAGCCTCACCAGACAAGGGGTAGTCCAAGGTGTTATGGAGGAAATTGCTGTCGACATGTTTACGAGTGACAGTGAGTCCTTGATTACGTCAATATTTTAATTTTCTGATGCTAACGAGATGCAAAGAAGAGGCCTCTGTCGTGAACAAGGTTCGATTCGGTCGCATACCACTTCATGACACACGAACAGCAAAAACCGTCGATATATGTGCGACGTGGCTGCGCCAATGTGAGGCAACTCATACAGAATGTTGCAAGGCAAGGCAGGACTCACAAACTGGCCTGGAAGCCCCTGCCCGGCTGCTAGATGTTTCAGCCTCTGATGGAGGATGGGTCCGGCTTGTCTCTGGGAGTCCATTATCGGAACGCTACGCGGCTCTAAGTCATCGATGGGTTTCTGGTCCAACCCCTTCCTGGGCGACCACAACGTCGAACATCGAAGAGCGGCAATCTGGATTTGAAATCAAGGACCTCCCAGCATCTTGCCAGGACGCAATACTGATTACCAAGAGTCTGGGCATTCGGTTTCTCTGGATCGACTCACTCTGCATTATCCAGGACTCCCGCACAGACTGGAAATCAGAGTCAGCGAAGATGCTTCAAGTCTTCGGGAGTGCCGCTGTGACTATTTTCTCAGACAGCGCAGTCAACGATGACGATAACTTCTTGAAAGGGAGAGCGTTTTGTGAGTACCAACAAAGGTTAGGCGTGAGATTCAGTGTTTCAGGATTCGGAAACGACTTTGACCTATGCTTTGTCGAGCAATACTCAAGATATTCGAAACAGCTGCCCGCCAAAACAACAGATTTCTTCCAGACCGATGTTGTCCAGTCCGATCTATCAAGCCGAGGCTGGATCTTCCAGGAGCAAGTCGTGTCAGCGCGGCGACTTCACTTCGGGTCCCACCAAATGTACTGGGGCTGTAGAAGGGTCTTTGAGGCCGAAGACGGCACCAACCTAAGAGTTACCACCCCACGCTGGCTCAACTGGCTGGCCAGGGGGGAAAATATGGTTGGTGTCGACTGGCTGGTGAGATGGAACAAGATGACTGGCGTCGACTGGGCGTACCTTGTGGAGAACTATACCAGTCGCTCTCTCTCACGCGCCGAGGATAGATATATCGCCATCTCCTCCCTCGCCGAGTTCTTTGGCCAGCGGATGCGTTATAGCCCTCGAGACTACCTAGTCGGCTCCTGGTCTGCTCACATGCATTTGGACTTGTTGTGGGCTGCGAAGCCAAAGAGCGGATTGGATCTCCTTCCAGCCAAGTCCCCAACCGGGCCAACTGCCACCGACCAAGGAGCGGTACCATCGTGGTCATGGGTCGGCGCCGCCGGCCCTGTAGAATACCCATATTTGAAAGAGAGAACCAGCACCACATTTGGGATACAATTCGATCTGCAAGCACCCGTACAGACGACCCAAGCCCCCGGCGCACGGCATTTCAGTGATACCTCGATATTCCGCTCACCCTTGTCACTCACCATCCGCGGCGTCCTTGAACGAGACGTCCGCGTCGGTAGGAGACAAGTCTTTGATCCCAACCTGGGCAATGTTCCTCCCTGGGCTCGAAGTTGCGGGAGTCTTGTCGGTGAAACTATACTACTGACCGACAGCCGCGGCGAGCTGGTAGTACACATGATTCCCGATGTGCCGCGAGCCGAGATTCCTGCGAGTTTAGCTCTTTTGACGGCTTGGACCTCATATGGCCTCTGCCCCTGCTCCTGTCAATCGATGAAGCCGAGAGACAGACACTGCATTGTTCTGGTACCTTGCCCTGACAAGGTAGCCACGTATAGGCGGATTGGCTACGCGTGGTATCATTGTAGAACCACGGCAGGCTCTTCTTCGCACTATGAACCTACACGCCTCTATTATGAAAAATGGACCAGCCCAAAAGAGACGTTTCGAATTGTATAGTCTACGATGTTTCAAGCATTGGGTTTTAATGCTGTCCTGTGTTTACTACTGTGTTCTTTTGTATCGTGCCCGACAAATCCTCTTGGAGGCGTCATGGAGGTCAACAACAAATTGTATAGTCTAGGATCCTGACCCTAACCTTAATACGTCCTTGGACTTTATGCTTAGTACTTCTATTACACATTCGGCGTCTAGTGTGAGTTGGGTACAAGATGACCGCGCTCTTCCATGGCTCCCCATTTGCGCCGTCTTGCGATTTTAGTCAACTCCCAGCTCACATCTGCCAAGAATTCTTCACTATTGTGAGGTGTAAGATAACTATCGTGTTTGGCTGTAATGCCCGGCTCATACTCTCGTTTGCGTTTACGTGACCATGAGGCAGCCGAGTCATCGTCCATAGGTTTGTCGCTTGGAGATCTGGATAAATCCGTGTAATGGTTGGTCAACTCAGGGATGTGTTGTACTTCAGATTGCCTCGGCCGTTTAGAGGGGTCGCCGTCAGGACCTTGTCCCTCTTGGCCCTGGTTCTGCTCGGAAGGCGACGCCAATACCCTCTGGCTTGCTAACCCAACCAACGTGGGTCGAATTTCGAGCGGAGTATTGATACCCGATGTCGATACAACACTCCCCGGCCTGGGCAGCTGCTCCACGAAAGGCATCTTGGCGGCCATGTTCTCAATGCAGCACATGTCATAGTGATGGCGTAGCGCAGCCCTGTCCACTCGACGCTGCACTTTGGCTTTGCGTCCATGGTGGGCGAGGAGGATATCGTATGGCATAAAAGCGCGGACCTTAAGCGTTTCAGGGTGTATCGAGAAGAGCCGCTGGTCGAACATGTCGTGGAGATGGCTAAAGAGGAGGATCCCATTCTCTGATGCCCAAGTGCGTTCCCAAGCCTGCTCTAAACGACGTGGACTCGCCCTCTCGCCGCCGTCTTGTGTTTCGTCGGAATCAGATTCCGGGTCGGGGTATGTATGATACTGCAGCTGAGACACGATGTGACACGCCTGCAGCGCAGGACCGGTGGTTGGGCTATCGCACCACGAGCGTCCCATGCCAGTGACTGCACATTGCTTGGCTGATGTAAGGCAAGAGTTACGAAAGTTGGCCATGGTCATTTTGGCTCTTTCATCCGAGATATTGCATTCCGGGGGTGCGACCATGTTGGCGAAATCCTCAACGGCCTGATCTATATCTGGGTCCTTGCGTGGTGACACAGAACCAGATGCTGATCGCTTCGAGGGAGATCCGGGTTTCCTTCCACGGACTGTTTTGCGGAGTGGGAAAGCTGCGTACCGAGGGTCGTTTGAGGCCTTCTTGGGAGGCAGGTAGCGTGGCTCTAACCGGCGGACAGGCTTGGAAATGCGCTGCGCACATCCAGCTAGAAAGGGTTAGTAAGAGTTGCCATGAGAAGACAATGCTCTCCGAACATACCCTCAAAGTGGCACTTGGATGGCTGATCAGCTGATAGGTTGCAATCGTGGTGCTTGAAAACGCGGTACTGGAGGATGGCACGGTCTTCAGGAGCATCAGGTTCGAGCTCAGGAAGGGCGGGAACTGGTTGATTCATGCCATTGCCATACACGAACTTGGGAGCGGGGCATTCGTCCTCGGACACATTCAGCATATCCAGAAGGCCGAAGGCAACTTCATTCCATATGTCCGAGCTCTCATCCTGGAACTCGAAACTCAGACGCATCTCGTTGATGATGTCGCGAAACGTCATAAACACATCCTTTGCCGGTTGGAAGACTCCAGCGAACGGAACATCCCCAGGCGCTGTGAGGAGCTCAATGTTCCATCCGTGTGACCGCATCGTTGGATTTACGGCTGCGCTGGTCATGTTGGGCAGTTTAGTGATGCTGAATATTGGGTACCGCGATGTCAACATTACGAGATGACAGAACTGAAGCAAGAGTAGCCCGCAATAATATTAATCCGAAGTGGTTATCAAGGGGTAGGCTGGTTAACCGGGCAACTGGAAAAGTGGAGCAGATGATCAACTCCACCATAATTGATATTGTCATTAAATGCTGGAGTCAGCAGCTTCGCTGGATAATTGAAGGCACCGCAAGGGATCATAGGACTATATAAGTAGAGTATTAAAAAGTCAAGACGTAGCTTGCCGGCTAAACCTTGATCCATGAACTAATTGTTGACTTCGATGACGCATCCAAGGGATTTGTCGTGCACGATATGAACCAACTTCGACAGGGGCACGGGGGCAGTGGCTTTATACTCGTCGAGTTGCAGATAGGTGTAGGCACATTTGGGCAAAGTATTTGATAAGACTTATCGCTCAGAGAGGATCCTTTAATTAGATCTCGTTTATTATATGACTTCCTCCTGGTGGCATCTCCGAGCACCAAGAGGGAGGCCTGGTAGTCATCTCAGCGCGTCTATTAGGCGACAATCGGCTGATGTTGAAAAGTCAAGCTATCTACCTCGTCCAGCCCATGTCTAGGCCAACAGCCTCGCTCCAGCTCTAATTTAAAACAGTTTCGAGACCAATAACGATGCTGGTTTTCGGCTAGTTCTAAGCCATTCACCTTAGTTCCCGTGGCGTGAAACAGAGGGTGGAGAGGATCCTCTAGGGAACAGTGGTGACAGACCAGACGTTGGGTTGGGCATTATCCAATCAATCCCTCTGGCTCAGACCTTCATACTGTTTTGGCCCCAGAGAGTGTGTCTCCTGCACATAGGGATAACTGGCCTGGCTGTCGAGCTGGCCAGGGCCTAGACGCTGTGCCGGTTCTACCTCGGTCTTTGCCGCCAGACCGTTGATTTCATAGACCAACACAGCCCGAGTGAAGATAGCGGCGAATACAAAGCTATAAATGACTGGCAGAGAGTCGCCCAAGGGAACTAGAACGATACTGCCGATAAGAACAGTGCCGAGGATGATGTGAAGGCCGGCAATGAGTCGGGTGAGGGCTCCGAGAAGGCGCTGCTGAGCGTCCCTCGTCCCTCGACGTTGAAGTCTGAGGTCCGGGCCTTGACCACAGGGGGTCAGTTCAGCAATGATAAACTCGACCAGGCGGTTTCTCCTTCTCTTGTATCCCGGTCGAGGCGTTGCTCTGCGGAAGCCCAAGGCGAAGACGGCAAAACTGAGCAGGTATAGTGGCAAGTTCAAAAAACCCCATCCAAACAGCGTGGCCGTTTCGGGAATGCCAGGAACATAGGCAACCAACGGAGCTAGGGAAATGGCGAGATATGTGAACCGGTAAAGCTGGTAGAAGTAGTTCGCCGTTGCCAACATGGCAATGACATACTCGACAAGAGAGACGAGAACCTTGGCGATAAAATGTGTCCCATCTAAAGCCCTTATCTGTGGGAGTGGCGCAGAGGCTGCTTTCTGCAGAATGCCTTCAAAATCGAACTCGGCTGGGTTTGGTGACATCAACCCAAAGCCCAGAAACGTGGCGAGAAACGGTCTTCGGCTGCTCAGGATGCTGATCTCGGCCATACTGGGTCCGAACTGGACAAGGCCCGCTGGTAGAAGTGCCAGCAGGATAGCTGTTACGGCCATGTTTGCCTTGTTGAGCTCGCCCCATTCCTCTAGAAGACACCCCATCAGCTCACCCGAATACTTGTGCCCCCATCCTGGATCAGGGAGGCTCTCGTTGAAGTAATTTTCAAACTGCTCGGGGCACTTCTCATGGAAGTTTTCTTTGGCATATTTATCGACAGTCGGAAAGAAGTTTCTGAACTGGGAACGAGAGCGGTCGAGGACCGCAGTAGAGGGATATATATATAGAGTGTGAGCTGCCAGAAGGCAGAGTGCCTTTGAAGGGCGCATTTCTGGGGGTTTGGCGATGATGGACTGATGCTTTCAAGGTGTCAAGATATTGGCTGAAGAGAATGGAAGAAAGAATGGTCATGAGAAAGAAAAGGAAACTCGGGTAGAAAAGAGGAAACCTATCGGAGAACCAGCCCCTGCATAATCCCGGCATGACAAGGCCACCATCACACAACCGAAGTCATTTCTTAGACGCTTACTGGAGGAATTACGACATTGTGGGCTGAAACCTAGTCTGGGCTATCTTGGTCCAATTAGAGCTTTTGCCGTCATCCATCACTTGTGGATAAATGCATCTTGAGGGCACGGGGTGGAGAAGAAGTAAGCAAAGTTGCTGTTTATGGACAGCTGATGCGGATCTGTTACTCTTTTAGATGCAGCCTTATGAGGAGATTCGACTCGTCGCTTAAAAAATTCGCGCGTGCCTTGCTTGACTTGTGGTGTCTAGTCAATGTAACACTGACAAGGGGGCCTGCGTGCTCTTCAAGTACCGCAAAACCTGCACCCATAACATTATCTTACTGGCTATTCGTAGGTGCTGAAAAAAGAAGCTGCTTATGTGTGCATTAAAGTGGACGGTTCTGCGGGCTCAAATGATACAGGGTGAGTCTGAAGAAGTGAGGTAAAACACACAGGGATCCTGGTTTGTGTTTGCGTCATCCTTGCCCACGACCTCTTCGACCAAGTTGACACCGGTGACATGGAGCAATGAGTCACTCCATCAACGTGATTCTCGCCTGAGGGGATGGACATGCCCGAGGGCTGGGAACAGCCATACCTTACATTACTTGGTTAAATACCTGACTAGGCGAAGAGGGCTTCATGCGATAAAACTGCTATTCTGACAGGGGTGCAGATCTTTTTATTGCACTGTAGAGTACTGATAGATATCAGTCGAGACATGGCCATCAGGTAGGTATTCGACCTGTGACTTGTGACCATTCCTGGGGAGAATGGCAAAAACTAGGGGCGTCATCCGAGCCAGGAAAGTAAGTTGACAATGTGTAACTGAAGAGAGCCAAGACATACTTGTGATGCAGGGTGCGTGATAAGCACATGCAACCCAGCCTCCTTACTGTATGGCCTCATTGTCTCGTACCGCAGACCACCACACAGACCACGAGCGAGCGCGTTGTAATAATAACTAGATTCTCTGCTCTCTGGAATAGTATCCTAAGTCATATAGAAGATCATCTTGAAAGGCGTACCGAGTAGGGGGGGTATGAGAGACTCATCCGATTGTTAAACGCGCCCGGGTTCCTTTCAGACACGATGTAGTCGACAAAGTTCAGTCAACCACCTGGACTCGGCTCGGCAACATGGGGCTTATAATTAGAACCCCAGAGAACTCGCTTACGAGGAACTTTATGCAACCAACCTGACCCATCCTTGGATCCAGGAGGGATGGTGCAAGCAAAAACAGGGTATCTAAAGTTGGGGGCGAAAAATGCGTCCAATAGTTTTCACCTTGTTGCGCCGTACCACCGGCTGCTGCGGTGGAATAACCCGCCAAGAATCAGTTGAGGGGCAGCCTGGCCGATCATCGTTCTCGTTGATGCCCGACAGGTAGACCGATAGAACATTGTGAGCTGGTTTGAAGAACAACAGTCGCGAGAAGCCACGGTCCGTGGAGTTCACCTATCGAGACGGTGCAAGTCCCGACCGTCCCCATGTTTTGTTCGTGGCATCAACTCCTTTCCTAGAGGTTAATGCTGCATTGCCTGGGTGACTGGTCAACTGATCATCATGGTAGCATCAACCTGGAGCATTACAACGCGAAAAGCGTGTACAAGGCTCTGCTCATTGGACGACAGCAGCCAGAGTGTCAGCTGTAGAGACTAGGGCTACATCTAATGTCTCACCCCCTGTCAGAATGCTTTATGGGGGCCAGTAGAGGAAAAGATCACACATAGCAGTGCGATGAATGAGGAGCTGGGGTTTGAAGGTTCGCCCACTTATAATTATTCCGAATTATGCAGGGTATCAGATTCTTGGCAGCCTTGATTGCTGAGTCCACAATGTTCGACATAGCGGCCACAACTGCGACATTACATCCTAGAATGGAGGGTTTCTTATTAGGTATGTACGTTTAACGATGATGGTGGCGATAATGAAAATAAGGGTGATGATTAAATGATGAAATGACCGGGAGAAACTCGATGTGGATGACCCGGACACAATGGAGTGAACTAAAAGGTGGCGTTGATCGTACGAAGCTTTTTTTATTGGCGAGTAGGAAATCTATATGTGAAGCCATGGTGTACTGTCCACAACGTACATATATTGCTATCCGCCCTATCCTCGCCACTACCCTTTATCAACGTCACTCAAACTATAGTTGCCTCCGTCGAGAATCATTACTTCCCCTAATTGACCGGCAAACATTCCAACAGACGAGCCTTGTCCCTCTTCACGGACGCTTCAAGTGGTGTAAAGGGAATGCCGTACTCTTCCTGGACCTTCTTGGCATGGGCAGGCGTGAAGCTAAGATCCTTGATGTTTGCAAAAAGCTGAAATTTCTGGCCAAAGACGCTGGCACCTAGTTTCTCCAGTTCATCCGTCGTACGCTTGACGACACGGACCTCCCTGCCACTGACGTTTACAAGGACATTCTTTACTTCTTCAAACGTGAGGAGCTCATTTCCAAGGTCGATCTCGTGTCCAGAAAATCTCGCAGGATCTTGCAGAGCGGCCGCTGCGTACTTTCCGAGGTCGTATGCGTCCGTGTAAGGCAATCTTGCACCCTGGATGAGGAGGTCGTCCAGCTCTCCGTGAGTTGGGAGTCGAGGAAAGTTTCCCAAAGCCCCTGGCATGAAGAAATCGTGATGAAGGACCGAGGGCCGAAGGATGGTATAAGACTTGAATCCGCCGGTGCGTACAATGTCCTCAACCTCTGCCTTGGACGAAAAGTACCCATCAAGATGAATTTCCTTGGTTGCGTTGTCGTTCCACATGTCTTTGTTTCCCGTGCAAAAGGTGGTTGCTGCAACAATGGTTTGAACGCCGGCCTTTTGGCAGGCCTGAACGATAGTTTTGGCTTGGAGAGCCTCCAGACCGGGGTAGGGTACAGTGTTGAGGAAAGCGCCCTGGCAGCCTTGAGCCGCGGCAAGTATCTCGTCCAAGTTCTTGCTCTCTCCTTGAAAGAGGGTAATACCTGGTTCTTTCAAGACGGGCGGGATCTTTTGGAGGTCGCGCACGACGGCATGGATCTTGCCGCCAGCTTCGAGGAGGTGCTTGATGACCCACTGGCTTTGCTGGCCGGTTGCCTGTGTGATGAGGTAGGTAAACATGGTGAACAGGACTCGTGGATGAGAGAGTGGGTCGATAAAGTTGTTAGGAAGATGAAGGAGCTGATGATGTAGTGTGAGCTGTGATGTTGTGTTTGATATCGTTGTTGAGGTAGGTAGAGAGGGTGGTTTATATACAGTTCAAGGCAACACGGACCGGCCACACGATTATTCAGATCGGACATTGATTTATAATTCAATTTGAGTAAGGCCGCGTATTCTAATCCTTCAATGATGCCGGAGAGTCCGGCTTTTCAGAAAGGCATGACGAAGCAGACTGAGTGAATCAACCTCATTGCACGAAGAAGCTCAAGTTGACGCCCTGGCTTCGGCCAAAGTTGTCTCCTGTGGGTCAAATGATGATGAACCAATTAAGGGGAGCTGCTTGCTGGGCCGTGAGCTTCAGATCTGTCTTCAAAGGGTCTAGTGCTTACTCCTACGTCCATGTTGCATTTCTACAGTCATCTCACCTCTCCTGCTCCACCAAAGACAACTTTGTCCGATTGGGGTTCATCAGATGATTTCCTGCCTCTCAACGCATCCACTCTGGCTCCAAAATAATCATTTGACCGTCACCGATATGAAACCTCGAAAGGGCTGCTGGAATTGCGCAGGTGAGTGCCAACCATGTTGAAGACCCCTTTTCTCTGACAAGACTGCATTAGCCCGTAAGATCAAGTGCGACGGAGGCTTGCCCTCGTGTGACAAGTGCGTTCAATCTCAGCTGCGTTGCCGAGGATATGAACCTCGCCTGTCATGGCCCAAGAACAATGATAACAGACGCGCCATGGTCGCATACCCAGTTGGCATGCCTACAAATGAGTCGAGCGAAAGGCCAAGCACTCTCTTTTTGATCAACACCACCTTCAACGACATGAAACCATATAGCCATTCAGCCTTGCGCATGCATCTCGATCGTTTGGCTCCATTCTTCCCAATTCTGCCCAACCAGCTTGAAGTACAAGCAGGGAATGCAGGTTTGTTGCATTATTGTATGTGGCAATCCTCGATATATTGTTCACCGGCTTTGCTACGGCTGACTCTCCTTACAGTTCAAAACACAGCCTACCACTCCCTCGCCACCTTTAGTGAGACGACTGAGCAGATCCGAGATGCACTCATGACAATGGCTGTCGCATCCAATGCCCCATCAGGCCTCGCTCTCCTTCACGCAATACTGGCATATTCTTCGCTCCACTATCAGGGACTCAACAAGGACGCGATGAAGCTCAAGATACAAGCCCTTCGGTTTCTGTCACTCTCCATACAGGAGGGGCCAATGACGGCAGCGAAGGCTGCCCAACACGTGGCTGCCTCGATGCTTCTTGGAGCCTTTGAGGTATTTACAATCTCGGATCAAGATACAAGCGATCTCTAACTTTTCCTTATAGACGCTTCTTCCATCAGACAGCTCTGGTGAATGGCTGTGGCATGTATGGGGAGCTATGGACACAATACATGCGGCCCAGCTCAATGATGACTTACTCGAAAGCGATATCAGGCATCTGCTTGATTGGGTCTACTACCACGGAGTACTTTCCAAGTTTGCTGTGCATCATTGGCGTCATCGGTCGTTGATCCAGAATAGTTCAAGCATGAGAGGCTACCCCCCTAATGATCAGTATCTACAACCATCTCGACATAGACCGGTATGTATACGTAAACGCGTTTTTTGTAATAGTTCCCTTACTGACGTGTTTATTGACAGACGCCTCCTTCTCCGAACCCTACTCATGCCATATTGAATCTGCTTTCTGAGGTATGCGAGACACTAGTTGATCCACGAGGCTCTCAAAGCCACCATCTGGACTACGTGTGCCGCGTCAAGGCCCTAGAGAGTAGAATAGATGCGGTCTCTATCACACCGGCATCAGAAAATCTAAGTAATGACGCCACCTTTGCCATAGAGTTATATCAGGTGGCAACGCGCATATATCTCGCGAGGGCTTCGCAAAGCCCTTGGGAACCACCAGCAAATTTGGATTCCCTGATAGAAGTGGGGCTCTCTGGTCCCGGCAAGACATGTACTTCCGGGTGTGAGCACTTCTTCCCCCTGTTGATTCTCGCCTGCGAAGCACGGAGAGAAGATCAAAGAGTAGCAATCCTCAATCTGGTGGAAAGGACTCAGAGGGATTCCCGTATCAGAAGTGTCCGAGGGGTCATGGACGCAATCCAGTCCATTTGGGTGCAGCAAGACCTGCACGCTGATGGCGATGTCTTGGTCAATTATCTTGATGTTTTGAGCGCTGGTATTAGCTCAACTAGTTCTATCACGTCGTTTGCATAGAACCAGCTCATGTTCTCTTGTCAACCTTTGACAAGGGAACTTTTAATAACCTAGTAGACAGCGCAAGCCCAAATGGAATCGCCATATCGGAAATAATGGGCTTGAAGGGTGAGGTGTTGGGATGATTCATTGAGGACCGCAAGAATTGAGCACTGGTTGCTGTTAAAGAACTGGCTGCTCCGTTTTATAGCTCTTCTAACTATGCATGTTCCAAAATTCTGCGTTGCTCACTCGAGGTAGCGTTAAGTGAACTTGTCGAAAGTACCGTAGTACCCTTTGGAAAAGGTCTCCCCAGTTCTGGCCTGGTGGTGGCATGTTATGAATGTTGCCAACAGTCAGCAACATGAAGTGAGAGAATTTGATATCCAGATCACATGCACAATAACTGGGACTGGATATGGCTCGGTTAGCGAGAGGGTCCTTGGTGCCGTCGATTCGGCTCCCGGCTTTTCGTCGTAGTTCAGCTTGTTGAGAGAGGAGACTCCTTCTTTTGCGCCCGTAATTCTCGTTGGATTGTGGGATAGTTCTTTCAGCCACGAGCCTGCAACACACGAACATGATAGACCAGATCTTTTGTCATGAATATCTCCCTAGATAGGAACTACACCCATGCCCTCGGGTGACCAAAACATCAGATTTGTACGGCCATGTGGTATGAGCACGTCCAAAGACTTGCCATCAACGTTTCGGTTAGCAAGCTCGTTTGCGCTGCATCCGGTTAGTTCTTCTGAACTAGCAATGAAGACGAGGAGACTAGCCCGCAATCCCCGGGCCTACTATAGTGACTATTGGTCAACCAAGTTCCACGAACAGTCACTAAACCTTGCTGGGTAATTGCCCGGGTCCACTCCATCCTTGAGCTGGGATTCCCTGGGTATGAATGGTTTCCCGTCGGTCCGGGCACACTTGACCACATACAGTAAATAGCCGCTGAGGTGAAGCGGGAAGCTCTCAACTCCTGGACAAGCTACCACCATTGTCTCTTTGGGCAAGACAAACATGGGGTTGCGGGGATAGAGTTGGCACAACCCCAGCTTTCGGCTGCGCTCTTAAGCGCTTTGATGATCAAATGATGGGGCTCAAATTCTAGGCTGGGCGGATCCATGCCACATTCCGGCTAGTTGCCTCTTGCATCCAAGGAAACAGTGGGTTGTTGGACTTGTTGTGATGCCTTCTCCGGTGGTTTACTGATGCACTATTAAAGAGGCCATTCCCAGCCAAGTCAAGGTAACTGACATCCTACCATCCTCACATCAATCTCCCTGTTATACACATCCATACCTCTCTGGCTCTTTCAACTCATTTCTGTCAAACATGGTTTCCTCTCTTGAACCGGTAACCTCGGCAAAAGGGAACGTCGACACGGTGGAATCCCTCGCCGTGGATCCTGCCGATCGCAACGACTTCGTTCAGACCATCCAAGATGCCCAGGTTGCCACCAGCAAGGAGCACTCCATGTCTGTTTGGAAAGGCATCAAGCTGTATCCAAAGGCAATTGGATGGTCTGTGTTGCTGTCAACGGCCATTATCATGGAAGGCTACGATGTTGTTCTGATGAGCTCTTTCTATGCCATGGAGCCCTTCAACAAAAGATACGGACAACAACAACCGGACGGATCTTACTCGCTCACTGCTGCTTGGCAGGCTGGCCTGTCTAATGCTATGAACGTCGGCCAGATTCTGGGATTGTTCCTGACGGGCTTTATCTCTGAGCGCCTTGGCTATCGAAAGACCATGATGTCGGCTCTCGCTGCGGTCACGAGCTTTATCTTCGTCCTCTTCTTCGCTCCCAACCTCCCAGCTCTTTGCGCTGGTGAGATTCTGATGGGAATCCCGCTGGGTGTATTTCAGACTTTGACCGTCACATACGCCTCCGAAGTCTGTCCTGTGGTTTTACGATGCTATCTGACCACCTACGTCAACCTCTGCTGGGTCATGGGCCAGCTCATCGCGTCTGGAGTTCTTCGCGGCCTCGTCACCAGGTCAGATGAGTGGGCCTATCGCATCCCATTTGCGATTCAATGGATGTGGCCGGTTCCCATCATGGTTGGCGTTTTCCTTGCCCCCGAAAGCCCTTGGTGGCTTGTCCGGCAAGGGCGTGAAAAGGATGCCGTGGCTGCTCTGAAACGCTTGACGAGCAAGGCCGACACCGACTTCAACCCTGACGAGACTGTGGCCATGATGATCCATACAAATGAGCTCGAGAAGGAAATTGAACAAGGCACCACCTATTTCGATTGTTTCAAAGACGTCGATCTTCGCCGCACAGAGGTGGTCTGCTTCACTTGGGCTGCTCAGAACCTCTGCGGTGCAGGCATCATGGGGTACTCAACCTACTTCTATACCCAAGCCGGTTTGGCCACAGAGAACGCCTTCAACATGTCTCTGGGCCAGTATGCTCTAGGCTTCTTCGGCACCATATTCTCCTGGTATCTTATGACCCATCTCGGACGACGTACACTCTATGTCGGAGGCTTGGCCATTCTGTTTGTCATTCTCCTGGCTATCGGATTCACTTCGCTAGCCGGGAATCACAACATCGCTGCTTCATGGGCCACGGGTTCATTGTTGCTAGTGTATACCTTCTTCTACGATTCGACTGTAGGACCTGTGTGTTACTCACTCGTCTCGGAGCTCTCATCAACTCGTTTGCGAGCCAAGACGATTGTCCTGGCCCGAAATCTTTACAACATGTTTAGTATCGTCAACGGAGTCATCATTCCCTACATGCTCAATCCAACAGCGTGGAACTGGCGTGGAAAGGCCGGTTTCTTTTGGTCGGGTCTTTGCTTCCTCTGCCTTATCTGGGCGTATTTTCGCCTCCCCGAGCCCAAGGGTCGTACTTATGGAGAACTGGACGTTTTGTTCCAACAGGGTGTCAGTGCTAGGAAGTTCAAAGAAACATCAGTTGATCCTTTTGAAAATAGCACACACGAGAAGAAGGAGAAATTCGATGAGTAGGTGTAGGCATTGAGGATGATGGTGAGGCTTGTTGATGAGACTGGGAGCGATGGAATGTGTGGGTCAGATTGCAACCATATCATCACTAGCATTGTTAATTGAGAATGTTTTGCCTACTCTATTCTTCACTATAGCGAATAGACATGGTGATCACCTCTAATGCGTTCTTTGACGTTGTGACCGATAACTTTTCTTGGAGTTGTCATTAAATTGATCGTGGTGATCATCTCACATGAGTAGAAAGAGAGTGGAAGGACTTAGCTTTGGGGGTTCCGAGTTCCGTGGTGCCAAACATGTGCTCCATAGCAGCCAGCCCATAGCACGGATACAGCCAGTCGGTTTCACATTCTCAGGGGGATTAGAGTCCGCTCCAACTCGGTTGCTCGACCCGGGGCTCATGTTTGGTCCACAAGCTGGAGAAGCTGGGGTCGGCTATTTACCGAATGCGGCATAGTCACCAGGATGAACCAGGATATCAGACGACGGAAGATCTAACTCGGAGCCATCTCATTCGTCATGACATTGCGGGGGAAGCAAAGCCTAAGTTCTAGACTCATGTTCGGGCCGAATCATCAGTTCAGTTCGCTGCAAAACCTACCTCTGTAAAAACCTCTCAAGTCTATCTTCCAAATCAGTCTTGTGATACTGCTCGCTCTTTGGACAAAACCAAACGCCCCCGCTTGTTGACCCATTATACGACTTTGCGATAATGATCTCCTTCAAACTGTTCCACCCCAGGGTCGGCTCCTCACTGCAGCCAGCTCCAGGTGCAGCATGTGACCAATGTCGACGCAGGAAAGCAAGGTGTAACCGCCAACAGCCCTGCCAATCTTGCAAGAAGAGCCTGGAAACCTGTTCATACTCGGTCCCCAAAACTAGAGGACGAAGGCCGAGAGCTCGTCCCAACTCTGAGCCCTCTATCACACCACGTCCCAACACAACGTGCAACACCGTCTCGAACAAAGATGGGCCAGCGCAGCCAGTATTCCTAGGATCCACCCATCTGCTTGGCACCTCTCCACAGGTTGGTCACGATTCGGACGCGACATCCACCACGATAACGCACACCAGCCCACCTCAGCGGAGCGATACGCAGACTCCTTGCGACACTGATCTGTCGTGGATTGCTCGCAGCCCTGTCAGTCCGAACCCACATCACACTTCGGAGCCATTTATGGACGACGTGATTAATATCGAATGCAACCTCCAACTGGATGAATCAACTGCAGAACTGTGGCCAAGTCCCGTTCCTACTTCCATTGGTTATGGGTCTTCACCATTTGTCCTTCAATATCCAACCTTTGTCCCTTACATACGCATCTATCTTGAACGACTATATTCAGTCTTTCCAGTCGTTGATCGAGAATTCTTGTCGTCTTTACTTGATCCTGAGAGGCAAGATCTACACATTCCCGAATGGCTATACGCGTTCCTTTCGGCACTCTCAGCTGCAGTCATCGTCCAGCTGAATGTTACAGACCTGAAGGTTTCGGATATGGGATTTCCAGTCGAAAATGACCATGGCGATAGCACCCATGTCTGTGATTCGATTCCAGGCTTTTCGTCCCAGTTCTTCATCAACCAATGTATGCAAGCCCGGCAGCAGCACGCCTTTATCGAAGAAGCCGACGAATGGACCATCCTTACCTCATTCTTCTTGTTTGTGGCTCACGACAATCTGAATAATCCAAAGTCGGCCTCATATTACCTTCGAGAGGCCATTGGATTTGTTGAAGCCTTACAGCTGGGGGAGCCAGAGTCATACGTGGGTCTTGATCCAGACACGGAACAGCGACGTAAGCGGCTCTTCTGGCTCATGTTTGTCACTGAGAGGTAGGTCTGTAGCTCGCTTGGTCCATGGAGTGACTTGACAATTTGCAGAGCATATGCTGTCCAGCACCGACGAAGAGCCATTCTCAGGCCAACGATTGATCCTCCTCGCATTTTCGAATCCCGAGACCCAAGACTAGCATACGGTTTTGCCTCCCTCGTAAAGGTGTTTGCTACTATTGACGAGCCTTTTATCACGGCAAGGATGAATGATCAGACCAGCGATAATGCCGACCTCTCGCCGCATGCGAACCAATCCATTGCCAGGCTTCTCGATGACACCGAAACAGGAGGGGTACTCTCCATGTCAGAAATAGATGAGACACAGCGCCTGGATATCACGGTAACACAGCATTGGATTCGTATGCTTGCGTGCCAATTGCGAATGTCGTATTCTCTGCCGCCTGATTCTTCCAAAAGTCAATACGTGGGTTGTTCTGAATCGTGTGTTCAACGCGTCCTCGATACATCAAAAAGTTTACTGAGCCTCATTTCTACTGCCACACCGGCATCACTAGAATGTCACGGTCTTGGAATGGTATGCATCATATGATTAGCGACTCGACACCCTTCTCTGTTGAAGACAGTTGCTAATTTCGTTCCCATGTTCTAGGAGCGGAAAATAGCTGACGCTGCAGACTGTCTTTGTGATGTAATCGCAAAGATTGATGTTCAAGACTTTGCCGGATTCTTCACTGCACCCGAGTATCTCCATTATTTCATGATGTTTTTATCTGATTTCCGCAACCGCGAGTCGCAATGTCTTCAGCCTCTGGCTCAAAGGGCGACTATTATCTTGGCTGCTAGGCTTGACCCTATGAACTTTCTAGCGGCCCGGAAAGAGGAGGCGGATATGTCACGAAGCAGAGACTTGGATGGGGGTTATGGGTGAAACAAGAAGTACAATGCTTTATTTAGGATGTTGAGATGGAGTCTTCGTTTCCTTGGGAGAGTCACTGCTCTACGAAGGTGTGCAAGAAACCTCGATCAGACGTACCGACATAACAGCCAGAAAAGAGTCAACTGATGATTTATGGAAGACTTAACGGCTTATCATTTGTCCAAGTGCCCGAGGAGGCTTATTTAGAGCAATTTATACACCTTGGCCGCCCTCGGGACTTGGGATCCCTCGTAGATGATATGGCCCGGCGTATGAACTTGATGATGCCAAGCATGAGGCAGAGGTAACACAAGAAGATTGAGACGGTAATTACACCTCGATCGTAAGCAAAGATGCTAAAATGCTCAGGACAGAAGGCAGTGTAAAGGGGGAAGGAAAAAGACGGGAGTAAGGCCGAAAGAGCAATTAATAAACACGCATCGGCGTGGCCAATGCTTCTTTGCCGATCCATTACGAGTTAGCCAGTAACCCATGGTGAGCAAGGTATTGTCAGACCTCGTATCTGGGCTCTTGCACCGTAAAATTGCGTACGAGCTGCGAGGAACTTGCTTATAGTTTTCTCAACAGTAAACATTCTACTGTACGATATCTGAGTTACTATGTTTTCATTAGGGCTCAACCGACAGCACTTATTGCATTATGGGGGGAAAAAAGCCCATCGACCCTCAATGACGAACATACGTCCCCGAGGAGCGAACAGCGAGATGGTCTTGCTTGATGATTTTGATGATTGTGGGGCCGGACTTTCGGGGGCAAGAGAACCCGCCGAGATCCCGTGTGGGTCTCGCTCTTCCGGATCCTGAAAAGCCGAAAACGCGGCTGGCGGAAAAGCGGAGGTCTCGGCCCCCGGCAGATCAACGGCATGTTGATCCGTTTTGTTAAATTGAAGCAGTTTCCAAAAGCAGTCATCAGCCACAATAAGAAAGAATATACGTTGATTCCTTTAAGGATTTCACAGAGCAGGGGCGAGCAGGCCCTAAGAGCTGAGAAGGGGGTGTGACCGGAGGTACTCTTAAAAGACATGTTATAATGGCGAAGAAGATCTCATCTTGTAGCGAGTGGGGGTGAGCTATATTCAAAATTATTTGTACTGGCCTCTACTGACATATAACGACTAGGTATGTAACTTCATAGTATGGTGTTGTACAAGTTTGAAGGCTTATTAACCGTTTCGTACGCTCAGCACTTTTAGTGGCCATAGTAAGTATCTTTAGAATAATTCCTCTCCGTCTGTATCATTAATAAATCTAATTACTATACATATATATCCTACTATCCTTACCTTCGTGCAAGGGGAACTGCATTGATTGATATCTACTTCTACGCAAGGGACTCTGCCTAACGTGACCTGCTCGTGTCTTTCTCCAAGAGAGCTGCAAGCTTTGTATAGTGTATTGATATCGACATATAATTAAGATGTCTCTCAAAGCAGTTCAAACATTTCCAGGGCCCGACACTGCACAATAGTCGCGCCGGGTCCCTAGATAAACTACATCTACTAGCCATCTTTGTTTTTTGGTGTTATATTGCCGGTAAAAATTCCTACTACCAGGCCTCTCTTCTTTATCAATATCATAATCATCATTATGGACTTGCGTCGATGGTGGTCATTGGTGGTGCCAAATGCCGCACAGGTTGGCATATTCGTAATGCCCCCTCCCCCTCCCTAGCCCTTCCGGCCCTTGTTCGTAGAATAGGTTCACTTCAATGAATCATTCGATGTGTCACACATGTCGGTCCTGCTCTCGAGGTGCTTCAACTATTGGTCCCCTCGACGCCATGGTCCTGGAGTCCTGCATGATAGAACTTTATCTCATTGAGGAACGGCAAAAAGAAATCATCTTGCCGTCAGCAAGACTCGAACTTGCGTTTTCAGTGCTTCGAGAGACCACAAACTGATGTACTAACCCCTATACGATGACGGCTTTTTGCTGGTGAAGGCTCAAGCCTAACTATCTGTTACATACTTAACTCCTCAGATGCACGCAGCATAAACCACGATCCGATTCTCCCTGTCTCGGAATAGCTTAACGTAGGTACCTCTAAACATTGACCTATAGAGGCTTGGCCCCTCATTTATTAAAGCCCTAACCTGATTTAAGAGCGTTTTAGGAGCTCTTCTAGAGATACAATTAAGGTGCCCCTATGAACCTTTCCCATACTGGGCCCAATGGGTGTACTTACCTGGGAGTTGAGTATAGATGTCGGAATGAACCCTCATCAGCATCCATGAATGTCTAATGGTATATTCTAGTACCTCTGAGTAGAAGAGTTTGGCATATGGAACATTTTAATGCCCGCATTTTGAGTCTTGAGCGTATCTTCATTAGAAACCCCAAGGACTTAACGCAGGTGTTTAGTCAGTATATGATAACTATAAAGCGCCCTTTTATGAACCATTAATGACGACCAGAATGAGAAAGAAAAGAAGAAATGAGATTTCAATATTAATATTCAAGATGCTATCTATGCGAATAGGGATTCTTGTCATGGCCCATGTCACAATGCTTAACTTGGTGTGTAATGGTTTAATGGTGATCACGTGGACACGTGTCAAGCTTGTCTTATTATGTGAAATGTTTTTGACCAAGAGATGTTTTTGCATTGTATCTCACACTAACGATCCTAGTTCCCAACCGTTCCGAGAAGCAACTGGACGACGGTTTATGAGACCACGAGCGATTGGGGCCCAAACTGGTATATCGATCATACCTCATCGCCATCAGTGGATGTATATATCAAGAAGTCATCCTTGCCTGAACACAACTAATGTAATTTGCAGGGACTCTACGGCCTTGTCTATGTGGCACCGAGCCCATCACGCCGGCGTCCCTGTCATCTGATCACAAATGATACCCTTGAACTACGCCAGATCGAAGAGGCGGAGCGCGCCATACAACATGCTGCAATTTAGGACCATCAGCACCGTGATACCGTCTGGAAACTGCTTCGGGTGAAGGCTGAGGGGTCCGAGTACTATTGCTATGATTCCATTCTGGTCAATGGTGGCTTTGTCGTTCCCGAACAAGCTGATGGACGAACAAACCTACGTAGTCCAGAGTAGAAGCTAACCGGATGAAGTGTTCTACTCTTCCAGGTCACTTCCAAGGCCGCCAACATGTTACACTCGGCCAAGATGGGATACTTTCTGGTATGCGACATCGCCTACCTACCGTTTCCTATATGCTAAGACTTTTTAGCTTTGCATGACAGCACCTATTCTGGAGGATATCAAGGTCGAAAACCCAGTTGAGGTCCCCGAATATGTCCTTAACGGACCGCACATTGAGTTTGAGCCAAAGAACAACGGTATTTTTGGACGATGAATTGTAGGACATGTGTGATAAGATGGTGGAGTGGTAGATGGTTAGCTGTATTGTGTAGGATGCCTTTAGCTGAGATGGCAATAAGTGGGTGCCAGGTTACCCACAGTCGATCTGCTTTGCAAGCTAGACAGCCAATGCCTTAAACATAACTGGGACTTCTTCACCTCCACAGGATAGTGGCACCCTTCTCATGAGACTCTCGGGCCAGCTCAATGACCCTGATGGTGTCCCTGGATTGAGTTGCTTTGACGGCAAGCTCCTCCTTGCCATTGATGGCGTTGGCCACATTTTCATAAAGGTCAATCCATCGGCCAGTGATTGTAGGATACCTTCCGGTATACTTGTTGGTTTCCGGGTCAAGCTTTTGATAGCGCTCATCAAAGGCCTTGTATGTAGTCAGTGTGCCCTGCAAAGCCTTGGGCTCTTTGCCAAAGTCTGGGTCCAGAGGCTTGATGCCCTTCTGGATCTGTTCTTCCTGTGGGCACGTACTACGTTGCTGCCACTGTGGTTGCACAATCAGTATCTAATTGCGTCACGATACTAATGGGCACGACTTACCTTGATAAAAGAACCTTCTGTTCCCCTCACTAGCAGCTTGAGCTGCTGTGCGAGTGGAGTTATCACACTGGTTTTCACCGTGACCAATAAATCCTTCTGTTCACCCTCATACTGGAGAATTATAGTGAAGGAATCTTCGACCTCGCTTTCGATTCCGCGCTGAGCACGGAAAAAGCCAGTGACTGACTTGGGGAGTCCGAAGAGCACAACAGCCTGATCAACACTGTGGGTTCCTGAGGTGTTATTAGTCAAATGCTTCTGTGATGGAGTTGGGATGAGGAAAGACTGACCTAGACCAAACGCCATTCCAGCTCCCGGAGTATACCTCTTCTCATTCATGTGTGATAGCCACGGCGGCGATTCAAAGTCGTAGTGGATTTCAGCCTCCATGATCTTCCCCAGAGCATTCTTGGATACCAAACTACGCAGAGTTTGAAAGTCGCCATCCTTTGAGCTATCTTTAGCTTGCGTACTTGTCGTGGAGAAGTACTGTACAAACTCACCCATCGTCTGTTTTGAAAGCAGGTCAAGATCAATCCCTTTTCATCTGCCAGCTTGATGACATGGTCTGCCTCTTCGGCTGATCTAGCAAAAGGCTTATCGACAATAACTGTGATATTGACAGGTTAGACAGTGCCCAGCTACTCTGTTCATTCAAGGCGTACCGTGTTTTCCCGATTGCAAAGCCTTCTCTGCAAACGATGCATGGGTGTCGGTGTGAGTCGCAACAACAACAAATGCAATCTCAGAATCGGCAAAGAAATCCTCGGCCGTGCGATGGTGCCTGATGCCCGGAAAGTCAACCGTGCAGTGAGATCCCGGTGCTGCTGATGCGGGATCAGCTGGTGCCTCCGCTCTCTGAAGAACCGCGACGATCTCGTAATCTGGGTTCACCGAGATGAATGGGATGTGGAAGTTCTTTGCGGCAAAGCCGTATCCGACGATTCCGACCTTGATAGGCGCCATGTTTGCTTGAGGATGAGTGGTAAACCAAATAGCTTTGTGTTGGTACTAAATATGTGCTGGAATAACCCCTTTCAGTGAGGCCTCCACACCACGTCCGCAAACAGAAGCTCACGTTCAGGAGAAAACTTGTGAAAAGAACAAAATCGCTGGAGAAAATGGGTGTTGTAAGATCACTTCAAGGTTGTCTGACTAATCTGACCTGTCCCGCATCTTGACCCCTCATTCATGCACACGCAGTTGACAAATTTAGGCTGTGGAAGTCAGCGGGGAATATCAGTCCTCAACCGCGGAGTGTCGGGACCGTTCGACGACTTGGATGGCGTGACTTCACTCCAGGATTGCCAAGCCACTGATTGAGTTGAACATTAGTTCCCTAACCTTGGCGTATAAACTATTGGGCGAAGTAAAGCCGTACCGGGTGCCTTTGCCGACTCGACAAGTTAAAGCTTGCGAGAGCGTAAAAGGTTCCTCCCCTTTCGTACTAATGTTCTGTTGTGTTGCTGATTGCAAGAACCCTCTCGATTACCAAATGGGGGATGGGTCGATCTTTGAAGGTTTCTTGGCTGGGTAGCTGTAGACGATGTAGAATGCCCAGAGCGAGTAGATGAACATGAAACAGCCAGCGCAGTAGTACATGGGCTGGGCAAAGATCTCGGGAAGAGTGAGAGCCCACATGCTGAAGGGCGTAAATGTCCAGATAGCGCAGATAATGTTGACGACGCAAAATCCGAGTGCGAGGCCATCTCGTGAACCACGCCGGAGATACTCGTGGGTTGGACCGACGATGATGAGGACGTTTGTCAAGCAGAACCACTGCATAACGCAACCGTCGCCCATCAAAATGATCCCAAACCAAACAAGGCAGTACATCGCGATTTGCAGAAACGCAGCATAGGGAAGAACAGCGGCCAGAGCAGGATTCGGTCCAAGGACAGAAGCGAAGCATGCATGGCGGGTCTTTGTGATAGAACGATGGATGCAGAAAATCTCGAGGGTGGTCCAGACAAACAAAGCCGTTGAAGTTCCCCGCAGATACCAATGTTCACCATATCTTGATGCAGCGCGTCCAAGGATAACAGCCCAGGTGGAGTCGTGGGCGAGGTAGAAGGAATGCATCCAGAAAGGGATGGGCCCATTGCCTTCACGTAGCAAGATCCTGATGGCGTAAACATATTGCATATATCCCACAGCAAAGCTGGCTCCGGAGGCGACAAGAAGAGGCATGTTGTTGAAATTGTACTCTTCAATCAGTCTTTGGTAGTAATCGATAGTTGCCATGGTTGTCGTCAAAGGCCAATCAGTCCCTCTAAAAGATGTTTGTTGCTTTATAGATATCTAAATTTAAGGAAGATGATGTGGTATTTGAATGGATCCAGCATCATAATATAGGGGCTTTAAAACTGGTCTTCGGTTTGGGAAACGTTGGCGTGAAAGCCGGGAGTGAGTGGTACCCGGGAACCCGAGTCATGAGCCCGCCCTCGGCGCCGAACTTCCCCAGGCGGCCTAAACTCCACAGGAAGATAACACGATATTTGATACCCGCGGATCCGAACTGCTTGCTTCAAAGCATAGCTCCGGTATCCCCGTTTATTATGGTACGGCAATTGGGAAATATGACACGATCTGCGGGTCATTGAGACGCTCCATGGCCACAATGGGTTCAGGGCGGCGCATGCAGCTGAAGGATAACCGCGTAAAACAGATAGTCGAAAACTTAGTTATGCCACACCCATGGTGCCTGAATTGAGTCGTGGAAATACTTTCACGTCCAGGGATGTACGCAATGACGCGTTGTTGACCTAGACTATTCGATGGATTGCCGTGCTGCGTCTAGAGCTATTGCCTCTACACCTTCCGAAAAGCATCTATCAGTTATTTCAGTAACACAGTGACTAATTCTATTCCACATTTGCCATACCTGATATCAACTTTAGCAAGGTGGGTTGCTCACAGCTTATCCAATAGCAAATACGATTAAATAGGAAACATCAAGTGGATATCAACAACTAGTTTAATATTGGGCTTGGTATTTCCAGTTCTTAGACTGCTCTCCGTATCTTTGTAGTAATACATGCAATCGCTTTAATAGAAGCGAACTCTTTTTCCAGTGTGTGTACATCTGGGGAGACCCCAATTGCTAGGTTAACTACAACTTTCAAGACACTATGGAGTAGAAGGGAGAATGCTGCTCCAAAACGCACTCTCTTAGCAGGCATTCCCTCCATCATCTCATAAACGAGTTTGGAGTACGTCTGCTCCCAGAACTGCAGGCAGCCGAGGATCTGTGTCCTCTTCGCCTTCAGCTCGGCTACCTGGTAATGCTTTTTCAAGCCTGTCAATCCATTTAGGAACTCAAGTACTTCCACAGAAAGCACGCTCAGGTCGCTGCGCGCTTGATCACACAAAAGGGCGTTAGTGTCGGTTGTCATGGAGCTATACGCTCTGTCGCAGGTTGACAGGTGCTTGGAACCAGGATAGCCGGATGCAAAGAGTTTGATGGCAAACTCATCTAGATGAGGAAACCTGGGGTTATGACAAGGAAGTAGCCGGCCGCTGTCGTTCACACCTGGGCGATTTCGATATTGGTACATGATACGAAGGCCCAGCAGGAAATGTTGAAAGGCAGTACTGTAGTCACCCATCATGACCTCTATGCTGATAAACATCTGACAGCACACAAGGGCAGCCTGGGCAGACGTTCGGTTGGGTTCCTCTCTGAGCCGAGACGCAAGGCTAGAGACTGCTGCGTTGTACGCGTCCAAACTGCGTTGATTGATTAATTCTCCACGACTATTAAAAACTTGAGTGTGTCCTTTTGTCTCGAGTCCATCGTGCAGAGCGATCAGAGAGTCGAGTCCGTGGCGGACAGCAGGATCTGAGAGATTTGCCAATATCGCCTGCGCTTCGTTCTTGTAGGATACGCTCGCTTGGTGCTTGCGGTGGAAGTAATAGGCTATCTTTTCGACTTGATCTGCTGTGACTATGGAAGGCTTTGGTTGGTATAGAGAGAGGGTTGGCTGAAACCAGGTGGTGGGCGCTGAGGTTGATGATTGGGGGCCGTTGAGAGTCAAGACTCGGAATAAGGACGGATACCCATCACACACTCTGTCAGTGGATAGGCAACGATGGCATGATGGACGTGTTTCATCACATTTGACTCTTCGAATTCTGTTTAGGAATGAATCTGGGTTAGCATCAAGCTGACAGGGAGCGGGGGGAATGACCCTGTCCCTCACCTGCAAGTGTGGCAGCCCGTCTTGGCCTTTGGTTTGAATTTTCGCCTGAACGGTGGCCCGAAAGGTTCCAGTGACCGTTGGTCTTCTTGACGGGCCAGGAACGACATGTTTGCCAGTACTCCAACTCCACGCATGGGTGAATTAGTTTGTCGTGTTCCTGGAAGTAAGACCTAACACTACTGCCCTTAAATAGGAAAAGGGAACGAGGACTCCACTTCGTTTGCTGGGTAGCCCCTACTTCTGTATGGGGAAAAGATTAACCAGCCACCTTGACGTTTTGCTAGAAGAATAGTGTCATCGGCGACCTTGGAACGAATCATTTGTGCAGAACGTTATAACCGACATAACAAAGGTGCCATTGACGTGATTTATATGGTTAGGCAAGCTAGCGCAACACCCCGAAAAAATGGAACGTCCTGTGCCAGACGAAGCAGCCCTATATGCCACAATGTAACTCGGTGCTGCAACCCCTACCTCAGTCGTTACGACTAGACCGAGTTAGGAAATTTGAACGACAGGCCCAATCACCTCACCTTGCAGAGTCTCTGCCTTCATCTCGATATCGCCACGACACCTTATGCACTAAGCTCACAATGCCCCTTTGCTTCTCTGTGCTGTCTACGTGGTCTGTTGCTGGCATGCCTCCCGGTTGTTTGCTCAAAGAAGTATTTAAGTAGAGTCGTCTCCCTCCGACCACCATATCAAACTTGACATGCTCGCAATCGGTCTCCTTCATCCTCCATCACCATGCCCTCTACGTTTAGCTTGTCTACTCTATTCATATGGCTGCACTTTCTGGTGCACGTAGCCAGAGCTGTTTCAGAACCAACACTCCTCACTCAGTTCCCACCTTCAGTTCGCATTGAAAACCTGACGATTCTTCCCAACGGAACCATTGTGGTATGCAACGCCTACACTGGGGATCTCTACAGCATCAACCCTCTCAGCCGTCTACCAAACAAGGCTCCCCATTTATTCACTTCTTTCGCACCGTATTCTTCGGCCGTCTTTGGCCTGGCATCCCCGTTGCCAAACACAATCGTTGCTACTGCTAGTAACTTCTCGTGGGACAAGGGGCTGGTAGAGCCAGGTTCCAATGTTGTCCAGCATGTCACGCTCACCAAATCTGGAGCCAAGACCAAGGCGTTCCCCATTCCATCGGCAGCATGGCTGAACGGCTTGACACCTGTACCTCGCTCGCCGCATTATCTACTAGTTGCGGATTGTGCTGCTGGCTCTCTACTCCGGCTCGACACAAGAACAGGGTGCGTCCAAACCGTCATCTCGGATCCACTCTTCGCCCCAATACCCGAGCCCGGGTCGAACCTCTTGCTCGGTATCAACGGAGTTCACGCCCAGGGCGGATGGCTGTACTTTACCAACACGAATCAGGGCTTGTACGGTCGTCTGGCCATTACATCAGATGGTCTAGCAGTCGGGACACCAGCAGAGGTTATTGCACGGGGTCTCAACGGGTCGACATTCGATGACTTTGCCCTGAGACAAGACGGCGTTGCATTCCTTGCCACAGGGCTAGGAAACCTCAACGGTATCGAGAAGATCGCTGCTTCGGGTGAGGGTCTTATGCTGACTTCCTGGGACTATGGTTCCCTGGTCATTAGCCAACCAGTTTCAGCCGTATTTGGTCAAACACGAAAAGATCAGAGTACTCTGTACTTTGCAACCGCGGGATCGTACTTGGGTAGCAACGTGGCGTCAACTGGGGGTCAGCTATTTTCGCTCAAGGTCAAGTGTTAGTGGAGATGAGGGTAGCTCCCTGAGAGTTCTTGCAACTATTGAGACACAAGGTGACGGCGTGCTTGGCAGTATCGTTCTAGTAACCGGCGCGAGCTAACTAGTGAAAGCCTTTATACCCACGCAACTAGACCCTTGCTTCTTAATCGCCTACGAGAGCTGAACAGCAGGGTTAGTGGGTATGGGAGGACGGAAGATGGGGGGTAGGGTTGGCAATAAAGTAGGCGGCATTATCTCAAACTGAGTCTCAGCGGCGACACGCGTGGTTGATAGTCCAGCTTGTTCATTTTGTCACATTTTAGTTTCTCCAATATCATGATTTTTCATCGGTCACTAATAGCCATCCGTCAGAGTACGGCTTGATGATGTATCAATAAGAACGAAGCACGAGCAAGTCTGCAGACATGTACTCAAGTATATATATCTACACAAGAACTTAAATATTATGGGTAGTGTACTATGCGGGGCGACAAGGTGCTCTTCTAGATGTTGTCAGGGTTGTCATTGTAGAGTCGAGGGTAGATGTGGCGGTGACCTGGGACGTCGTTGTGGTGAAGGTCTCGGTCGAGACGCTTGAGGAAGACTCAGAGGATGTAGCCGTTGTGGCAGAAGGATCGGTACTAGGGGCGGTTGTAGAGGCTGTTGAGGCCGTGGTTGTGACTGTCGAACTATCGCTGGCAGCAGTTGTTGTGGCAGACGACTCCGTTGAGGCCTCAGTGGATCTTGTCGAATCCTCACTTGATGTAGATGAATATTCAGTGGGGGAAGCTTCGGTCGATGTAGCTGTGGTAGGCAGCTCGCTGGACGAGGTTGTCGGGGCTTCGCTGGACGTGGCTGTTGTCGTTGGGTCCGCCGTCACACCGATCAAGACAGTGCCAGCAGACGAGCTGACTGGCTCAATGGTCGAAGTAAAAGTCGACGCGGCTGTGGTGGTCTGCGTGAGATAGTGAATCTTAACGTCTGCCACACAGTCTTTGCAGGCTTTAGCCCTCACAAAGAGCGCCGAGTCATGCTGTCCGTCGATGTGGTCACAGATGGCAAAGACCATCGTGTGCGCGCCAGGCGCCGCGGCAATGCCCATGATCAGCGGCTTCGACGTTGCTGCATAGGTGGACCAAGAGGGATAGTTGAGAAATTGATTCGGATTCACGATGGCGCGTTCGGGGGATAGATAATACGATGTGGCCGTTATTCTGCTTCCGTCCGGGTTTAGGGCGTATTGCTCGCCGTCAAGATATATGCCAATCGGGTCCGGGCGATGACTGATTGTGTAAGTAAAGACATATAGTGAATGGGCAATAGGTGGCGGCTTACTATGTGTACTCCTCTGACGCGAGGACAAACTCGACTTCGACTCCATTGAAGCCCTGCTGGACTTCGATATCGACAGTCAAGACAACAGCATCCATGGAATCTTCTCCGCAGTAGTCCTGGGACGCGCCTCCTCCGTTCTCTATATTGACAGAATACGCTTGGTATGCTGCTGCGTCCTGCGCATAGCCTGTCGTCAAGAGAGCACCAGATGCGAGGCCCAAGGGGCCATTGGTGAAGGTGCCCATGGCCCTCTCATTATTTTCAGGGTTCCAAGAGGCGCTGACGACATTCACACCGCTCGTGAAAATGGCATTGGCGATTGTGCCAGGATCATTGTTGGTCGAAATGGAGGCGCCCATGGTGATGGCTGAAGTCGACCGTTCGGTGGAGGAGGAGATAAAGGAATGTATGAAGTAAGTCGTGAGGAACTGAGGAATGCAGCACAGCTTAAGGTATATATCAGTACGCGTCGCGGATTACGGACACGGGAAACGGGCAACTTACCCGCAAGCCACCGTTGAGCTAACAAATGGCGTCTTTGCCACAGCCGCTGTCTCCCAACCGAAGCCGTGGTTCTGGCGAATAACATGGACGGGCTCCTGAGTTCTCCTGGCCCTAACGATACGGTTGTTGCGGGAGAGGCACTGTGGAATGCGCTATCGACCGCACTATTGAGGCACTATCGCTGTGGAAATTAGCTAGCAATCTTAGGGGGCCCACAGCATGGGGGAAAGAAGAAGAACTCTGTGAAGTATTTCACAACCTCGTCTTTTCACCTTAAGATAGTTCGAAAAAGCAACATGGAGAACTGCATTTGATCAAGCTGTTAGATCGCTCTTAGTCTACTCCTCCCACGGGAAGCTGAGCTGCACAACATGTATATTCGATTGTCTTCCCCGGCAAAAAGAGAGGAATTGGAGGGCGTATGGGAACTG
Source organism: Fusarium piperis (assembly GCA_027886205.1). Classification (NCBI taxonomy): domain Eukaryota; kingdom Fungi; phylum Ascomycota; class Sordariomycetes; order Hypocreales; family Nectriaceae; genus Fusarium; species Fusarium piperis. Next base: position 278,407 of record RZGM01000022.1, on the reverse strand, counting down.
CTCCCGCCTGGGCTTGAACCAGAGGCCTTCGCATTACTAAACACTCAGTGTGAAGTATTAGTACGACGCTCTAACCAACTGAGCTACGGAAGCCATCCAATTCGTCGGACACCGAAGTTGGCTTCCACCACTGAGTGGGCACGAACAGAAATTAGTGGCCGACCAGCACTACGATGCCGATGAGACGCATATCGAGACGGTTTTAAATAAGCTACAAAGGCAAAGCAGCGACTAAGAGTACCATGTACTTAGATCCAGAGTTGATCAACAATAATGTTGTCTGTGATACCCTGTTTAAACCATCCCAGTTACCTCCTATCCCACAGGGTAGGTCGAGCTATGATCCCGCTTTCGAAGACAGCATAGATAAGGCTATGCAATTGCCCTCTCTCACTCGATAGGCAGGCCCAAGATGATACCAAGGTATTGTGAACAGGACTGGGCTATAAATGTGTAGAGAGATTAGCTTTGCACACATATCGGTGTTCGAGTGTTCACATGCCCCTATGAGAGACGGTGATTTAACCGGAGGGATTCTTGTTTGATGAGGTATTCCTGAGTGGTCGGCATTAGTCAAAGGAGCGATTTTCTCGAATTGAATAGGACATAACGACGGGGATACTCGCCATTATGGACTCATGACATTTAAGATACTAAGATACCATGTTAGGTTCAATCAAAACAAAAGGGGACACCCGACTGAGATTATTCACTCCTCTGTAGTTACCTCAAATTGCTTGATGTTTGAGATTCTAGTGTGTCGATGGTCTTGCGGAGCGCATTCTCATGCTTGAATGGCTCTCTAACTCTCAGTAGAGAGGCTATCTCTCACATACGACCATACCCACTGGAGAACTCGGGATCCCGTCCGCTCTCCCATAGATAAGCCAGTGAGGGGCGGATTAGTAGTTGGGTCGGTGACGACCAGCGAATCCCCGCTGTTGTATGTTTTTTTTTGGGATCCTGTCTTTTTGCTAATCGTTTGTAGAGTATTGAGCATCAAGGTCAGAGATTTGTGCGTATGGGACACAATAGACAGCCCTCATACATTTCTAATTGCAGCGCCTACTCGACCAAACTTGTGAGAACTTCTCAGATCACGTTGGATGGGCGAAGACCGGTTGCTTCGAGCAGGTTACTCTATATTATGTCGAGCTTTACATATCAATATTCTTCAATGTTTATATCATGCCTCCTTGTCCCTTATCAACAGTCTTCTCCTTACCCCACGCCAAGACTGAGGAGCACTAGACCCTTTTCGGGCATAGACTCTGCCCATCAAAACAGGCACATTTCCGCGTTGAAACGGAAAGGCTTGCCACTTCGGCACCTAATCACCGGAACAGCGGCTCTCTCAACTTCGGTTGAGAACCCGAAGGATGTACTGATTTCCCCCGCGTGACCCCAACTTTGGCTTTACTAGGAAAGCCACCGCGTTGACAAGGGTGAATCTTCAAGGCCAGGTTGGTCCCAAGATGCCATGTGGGTCATACCCATCCACAATAGGCACTCCTCTGTTTAGTTTGAGCCGTCGTGGAGCACAAAAAGCAACAGGCGAACTAAGCTGGACTTGAGGGTCGTCAGCTGGTTCACTCAGTCCTTCTCGAACGAGCATGTAATTGCGGCGTGGCTAATCAGCGGTTGTGAGTTGTCAGAACCCACTATATGAATAACTGACATTTAAGTCTGTCTCGTTCCTTGTAGTAGTCCGACTGGCAGACCAACAAGGCGGACCGCGTACATACCCCCCTCCAATCTATATCTCCCGCGGTAGTACTTCAAGATGACCAATACCGTTGTTGTTGTCGGGTAAGTGAATTAATCTCTTGCGACTCGATGTAGTACAGCTAACATTATCAGTGCTGGTGTGATTGGCCTCACATCAGCTTTGCTACTGGCCAAGGAAAAAGGCAATGATGTGACCGTGATCGCCAAACACATGCCTGGTGACTATGACGCCGAATATGCCTCGCCTTGGGCAGGAGCCAATGTCATTCCGTGAGTAGTTGGACTTGTGATACTCAGGTTGTGTCTAGTCTAACATGTATGCAGCTTAGCCCCTCAGGAAAGAAGTCGCTGGGAACGAAGAACTTGGGTCGCTCTCAAGAAATTGACCGAGGTAACCCCTGAAGCGGGCATTCACTTCCAGAGTGCGTTGCCGGCCTCTCTACATCCACCCTAATCAGCATGACTGACGCGACATCTATAGCGACCCATGTCATCCGCCGAAACAAGGACATGGAGGCCGGCGCGTCTGGCTTCTCATCTCACTTCTACCAAGACAACCCTTGGTTCAAGGAGATTTTCAACAACTTCCGTGAAAGCCACCCGTCGGAAGTAGCTCCCGGATACGACTCGGGGTTCCAGTATGAAGGTATCTGTATGAACACAGCAATCTTTCTCCCATGGATCCTCGGCCAGTGCCTCAAGCACGGCGTCGTGTTAAAGCGCGGCATCATCTTCCACATCAAAGAGGCCAAGCACCTGAGTCACACAGGCAGAACAGCTAATATCATTGTTAATGCCACTGGTCTCGGCTCTCTGAAGCTTGGCGGCGTCGAGGATACAACAGTGGCTCCCGCCCGCGGCCAGATCGTGGTTGTGAGAAATGAGACACCCAAACAGCTTCCTCTTTTCATGTGCTCTAGCACCCTCGACGGGAGCGGCGAGGAGATTTACGCCATGCAAAGAGCAGCTGGCGGCGGTACAGTCATTGGAGGCACATACCAAATCGGCAACTGGGACTCTCAGCCGGACCCCAACACCGCCAACCGGATCATGGAACGGATTGTGACCCTTTGCCCGGAGATGGCTGATGGCAAGGGTGTCGCAGGGCTGAGTGTCATCCGGCATGGTGTTGGTTTCCGTCCGTGGAGGAAGGGTGGTCTGAGGCTTGAGGAGGAAAAGTTGGACGATGAGACATGGATTATCCATAACTACGGACACTCGGGTTGGGGCTACATGGGGTCATTTGGCTGTGCAGAGGGAGTTGTTGAGTTGGTTGAAAAGGTGACCAAGGCTCGAGCCAAGTTGTAAGATGTCTATGTAATAATAGTTCTGGTCTTTTCTCTTACACAATTATTGAGTGTCATTGCTGGTTCTCATTCCTTGTTGCCCCTTGAGAGATTAGCAGTCTTGTTCTTATTTATGTCAGCATCATTGAGTGAGTTCATCACAGCTGGTCAACAGAGCACTCATATTCTTCAACACATTTCATGACAAAGCGATGGACAATCACTTAAACCAATAGTTAGATTTTCGGGAGAATTTCTTTAATCTTCCTGTCTTCTATAGCCTAAAGTAAAAACCCTGTTTGAAATGGATCTTCTGGATCAAGATGCACATTCTTCTCCGCAGTGATCCAAGCCCTACCCTTGATTGTCGGCAACACCGCATCTAGGTCCCCGACCTTTGCCGTGCCTCTGATGTGGCCTATGAACTGGGTATTGATGATGCTCCTAAACTTGACAGGCTCCCCAACCTTGACAAGCCCTCTGGCATGGAAAATGGCAAGGCGAGAAGAGCTACCTGTACCACATGGGCTTCTATCTAGCCTTCCTGGTGTGACAATGACAGTATGTTTGACCGTCTTCCCCTCAGGTCCGTCGACCAGCGGCTCGGTAATAATGACGTTGTTGATGCCGCAGATGGCTGGGTTCTCGGGGTGCGTGGGCATGCATTCAGCCAGCACGGCGCTCTTCAACCGCTTGCCGAGGTCGATGAGGCGATCCGCGTTGACAGTTTCCACCATGACACCCAGTGCGTCTGCTTGGATGAGGACATACCATTGGCCTCCATATGCAATATCCACGACGACCTTTCCAAGACCGGGTACGTTGATCTCCTTGTCGAGAGCGTAGATAAAGGCGGGGACATTGTCAAAAGACACAGACTTGCATTTGCCATCCTGACATTCTGCAGTTGCAACAACCAAGCCAGCCGCAGTATCAAGTCTGACTTCGGTGACAGGCTCCTTCATCGGGACGATGCCTGTCTCGAGAAGAACCGTCGTAGTGCACACACAGTTGGAGCCAGACATTGGCACCCAGTCGCCGGGGGCCATGATGAGAAACCCGGCGTCAGCATCGGGACGACACGGCGGCACAATGAGATTTACACTCATTTCCAGACGTCCCCGCGGTTCTTGGAGAAGCAGCTGACGCAGGTCGTCCTTCTCGGCCATGTAGCGGACGAGCTTGTCATGCATCGTCTTTGCGGGCACGTCAATCACGCCGCCAATGACCACATCGCCTACTTCACCTTCAGCGTGACAGCAGACGATGGAGATGACCCGGTTTGACCTCATGGCGATTGATGTGAGAAGAGGATGGGGGAGGGATGTGCTGGTCTTGGTAGATGGGATGAGTTAATGTCAACCCCGAGACTGAAGAGAAGGGATCACAAAGGTGGTCAAATACTCGTCTATCTGTCTTCTCGTCAATGTGTGCCACGCATTACAACCCTCTTATCATTGAAGGGGATATCGGGATCGCATGCCGTTCGCGGAAACCTGCCTGGTTGCGAATCAGCTAATGGGTCTGGACCCCATCCCGCCTTTTTTAGTAATTTAGCAAGTAATACCGACCCCGAGAGTTGAGAGGTCGATAGCGTTTCTGACACATGTCAGTACAGTCCCCGTGGGATAATCCAAGTTTGTCACATCTGGGAGAGCAGACGAAGCCAAGACAATAGCCTTATCTCGACCGTTCTCTTATGCAACGTGTCATGTTATCTTTGAGCTGGCAGAATCGCATCACACATCGCACCATGCTTCAATGCCATTTAACAAAGACGCTGGACAGCAAGGTGGAAGGTCAAGGCTGAGGAGAGAGACACGTCATATTGGGGAGGAAGAGAAACGGCAAAGTTGCTGCTGCTGCTGCCTGCTGGCAATTTATCGCCGTTTGAAGGTGGAGAACAGACGGCAACACGCATGCAATTGCTAGATGAGATGATGCTTGGGGATAGCTGAGTGAATAAAGAAAGGGAAGGGAGCCGACTAGAGAGCAGCCGCGAGAATGGCTCTCTGGAGAATAAATATCGATTATTGTCGAGAGAAAGAATATACATCACGAGGATTGAAATAGAAAATTAATCAAGATATGACTTTTAGAGTAAAGTCAGAGCGAAGGGCAAGTGTTTGTAGCATTTGTCGTTTGAGGTTGTCGTTAGAGGTTGTCGTTTGAGGTTATCGTCAGGAGGTACCCCGGCCCTCGACTGTGCTGGTGACGCTTCCATGGTAAAAAACAAACATATTTCTCTTCTCAAAAAGAAAGAATTAGCCATAGTAAAATTGAACGTAGAACGCAGTTGCTCATGCTTCACGTCAATAAAACCCAATTCTGCAAAACATGATAAAATGTGGCCTGCAACATGTCTACGGCCTCAACAGGCCCGCGCCTAACATCCGCGCCTAACACCCGCGCTTCTTATCTCGGAGATAGACAACCGCCGACTTTCCCTCTCCGGGGATGCGACGGTCAATCTCAAACATTGCCGTGGCAGCAATAAGTTGATTGAGTTTGTCGAACCCATATGTACGATGGTCAAAGTTCGGGTGCTGCCTTATGACAAAGTTGCCGACATCAGCGAGCCTGGCCCATCCATCATCATCTGATATGGCAGCTACAGCCTCCAAAAGCAACGCCCCAACCTGGTCCGAGAGATCCCCTTGTCCTGCTAAGATGGGCCTCAGCGTGGAAGACTTGGCTTGTTTCTGGGTTTGAGTCACTGGGGGCGACAGATTCTCGATGTATATGAACTTGTCGCAGGCCCTGACAAAGGGCATGGGGGTCTTTTGTTCGCCACAGCCGTACACGACAACGCCAGACTCGCGGATTCGCGAGGCAAGACGGGTAAAGTCGCTGTCGCTCGAGATGAGGCAGAAGCCGTCGAACCGTTTAGAATACAAAATATCCATAGCGTCGATGATCATGGCCGAGTCAGTCGAATTCTTGCCACTGGTGTAGGAAAACTGCTGTATCGGCTGGATTGAGTGATCGAGCAGCTGGTCTTTCCAGCCTCCTAGGCCTGCGGTGGTCCAGTCGCCATAGGCTCTCTTGACAAAGGCTGTGCCATACTTGGCCATCTCTGCGAGCACCTGGCTCACCACCTTAGGTGACGCATTGTCTGCATCTATCAGGATAGCGAGCTTGGCTGTTGAGTCGGTAGCCATCATGATGGTGGGATACAGAGCAATTGTGGTGTGGTATCGTAGTTTCTGGGGAGATAGACTTGGGCCTGGGTTGAACCCTGAGAAGTGGGGTAACTGAAGGGTGCCTGAGGTGCAGTGCCTGAGGTGCAGTGCCTTGGGTACCGAGCCCCGGGCCTTAATATCGACTCAACCTATGAATTCGGGCTTTTCAACCCCCCTGCCGAACTTCAGACTTTCTCGTTGGCTACATCGCAGCCACAGTCACACAAGGAAGCCCGATACGAAATTGAAACCCATTGATACCTAAGCACATTAGGCAGAGTCTGAGGCTACGAAGTCCATGTTGTTGTAGAGAGCTGGCGTCAGGGATGTACCCAGTAGATTTCGCTATACTACGCAAGTTTGGTAATCCCATTCCCCTCAGCCCGGCCCGGAGAACGAGAAGGTCTATAAGGGGCGGAAACTAATGTAGCCAACGTGAGAGTAGGTATGTGGTTTCACTACCATACTTACTCTAGCAGTGGTGAGCTGCTTCGTATTGATATCGGACTGTGTGGTCTAGAAGAGACCCAAAATGGATGAGTTTCGTTATGATGCGAAATACCCACATGGAGGCCTCTGCCACTATGTTACACAGGATGCTTACGTGACTGCAAATGCGAGTGCAGGGGTGCATCGTACTTATCCCGCACACAGCCTCATCAACGTAAGACCTTCATTTTCGGGTTCTTTCTAATTAGTAACTCTCTCTTTCATCTACACAAGGTTTCGTAAAAACATGGATGCCCAGAATTCTGAGACAAGTCTCTACGGCTTGATTACTCTCGACCCGACAAAGCGAGACATTCGTCTGTTACGACTACTGCCTGGCAGCAGTCATGATCTGATCAAGGCCGAGCTTTTCCGAGAATCCCTCGACAATAATCCGGAATTCAGTGTTCTTTCATACTCATGGGGATCAGAAAGCGACAAGGTATCCATACTAGTCCAGGGAATAGCCATAATGATCACTCGGAACCTCCACCAATGCCTTGTGAATCTGAGGTCTGAAACAACCCCGCTTGTCATCTGGATCGACGCCGTCTGCATCAACCAGTCTTCCAATGAGGAGAAGAATACTCAGGTACCCCTAATGCGAGACATCTACAATGCAGCAAAGGAAGAGTTTGTGTGGCTGGGCGAGACAACGGCTGGCCTGGACTTGATCATCTCCTGCGTTCGGTTCATCACATCTCAAGGCCAAGACTTCCATCTTGACAAGCTGGAACACATCGGCAAGGAATTGGACGTCCCCCCAGAACAAGTTGCTTCAGGTAAAGGTCAAGTAAATATCACAACAACTTCAGAGTTCTAACCGGCCATTGTAGCATTTACTGAGTTTTCCAAGCTGGCATGGTTCCATCGCACATGGATCATCCAGGAATTCGCCTTACCTCGTCAAGACCCGGTCTTCTTGTGTGGTGGACACCAAATCTCATGGCCTCATCTCAAACGATGGTGGCGTGAGCTTAAGGAATGCAATGCAAAAGTAACCAACCATGCTGAGCTAAGCCAAGAAAGTCATGACTGGCAGAAGCTACACGAAATCATCTCTTCTCATCCACTGGAAGGCCTTGCCACACTGAGAGAGATATTCTCACGTGAGGATACTCAGGCACAAGGGCTTCCACTCTCACTACTGATTGAGTCGAGTAAGAAGTCACTCGCCACGAACCCCAGAGACAAGGTTTATGGCCTACTGGGACTCGCCAACCATGACGCCAAATCGAAGCTCACGATCGACTATAATAAGCCGGTCCAGGATATTTACGAAGAAGTCACCCGCTATCTCATCTTTGCAGAGGGAAAACTCAACATCCTGTCTGGGCTGGCTCCAGACGCCATACCGCAGTGGGATCAAAGCAACGGAAAATCTGCCCCCCCTGGACTTCCTGTTTTCAAGTGGCAAAGAAACACGCAGAACGTGGCGTCGAGCTGGATCCGGGACTTTAGTCATGTTCAGCTTTTGTACCGACCCACGCCGTTTCTGCCGTACTGGCTTCCTCGTGCTGTAGGTTACGACTGCTCACTCAAGTCACCTCCAACGGAGACTTCTAACCGACGGCCTGGAGAGTTGGGAATCTGCGGGATGGAGGTGGATGTGGTAAAAGAGTGCCAGAGAGCCTGGTATATGATCCCTGGCAGCGTAGCATATTTGAAGAACTGGGACGCAATCCTTCCTGTCTTCTTTAAGGCTTCTCGCCCTACAAATACCAGGTCAGAGGATGAAACCGAGGTGCGATTCGACAGAGATATTCGGACGAGCAACGATCCAGAGTGGGATCTTCCTTACAATCCAAAACATGGCGCTGCAAAAACAATGAGGGAGGCAATCTGGAGAACAGTCATCGGAAATGAGATATTTAGGATCGCTGAAAGAGCTCCTGACTATTGTTCTAGACTCTTCGATGGCTATGTAGACGCCGTGCTGGGAAAGACCGGGCACTACAAGGTTCCAGATGGGACCGATACCACACTTGACAAGGAGATGGCCCTATTCTCAAGGTTTCAGCGAAGAATGAGCACGGTGCTGTACCGGCGCTCGGCATTCTCGACCCCGGGCGGATGGATCGGTGTTGGGCCTGATGATATGAAGGCAGGAGATTTGATTGTGTTGCTGTCAGGTGGGGATGTTCCATACGTGCTCCGGCACTGCGGCTGTGGGGATCATTACGTGCTAATTGGGGAGTGCTACGTCGAGGGTATCATGTACGGCGAAATGATGAACGCGATGAAGAAGGAGTCAAGTGTTGAGGGCAAAATATTTCGCATTCGTTGATACAGATAGGCAATTGGGGTATAGCCCCAGGCTGTGCGAGGCCCTCATGTTGCTAGCTTCAAGAGCTGGCCCTCCCAATGTCTATACCAAATCGTCTCCCAGGTTCCTCTGTTTTACAATTCGCGTCACTCACAACAATCCCTGAAGAACTGAAGTCATTGACCTCCTCTGGGGCTGAACTTCCACCTTGTGTATCGCGTTGCCACCATCCCAGGCTAAACAGCCATCCATCAAATGCTTGCTTCAGCTGACTTTCACTCATATGCTCTGCATTCCGAGGGATAACCCCTAATCCCCGGTTACATAGTTGCGAGTCGACCAGCAATGCCATTGTGCTTCCAATACTACATAGATCCCTTGGAAGAGTCCCACGTATCTTGACTAGAACAAAGCCGACAAAGCTAAGCCCTGTCATGGTGGCAAAGAGGATCTGAAGAATGAGCTTTGAGGTACCATCAATGACGAGATGCGTCACATCTCCAGAGTACGAGCCAGTTAACATTGTGTAGGATGACTTTGTCGACTTCCCATCTGTCGCACTCAAAAAGCTGGTTCGAGAGCTGTCGCCGCTTGCTTGGAGATTACGGTCGATGATGTGCCTCATGTACTCGCAGTAGTCATGAGTAACAGTTTTGACCAACTTGTCTGCATTACTGGTACCCAGGAGATCTTCTTGCGAATATCCATTGGGGCGCATCACCAGTTGGTTAAAAAACGAGTCATATCGGTACTCTTGGTCGTTTCTTGCGAATTTGAGGAGAGTTGAGCCTATGAATACTTGTAGCTTATAGCCAAGGGTATGTGAGCCGCTGGTCTTGTTCTCGGGGGCTTGAGGCTGGCCTCGCACTTGAAGGCTATCGATTGCTCCGAGGGCCGGGTCACCCAGGTAGTTTATCGTCACTAGAACTTGGTTGATCCCTTGGCTGCACAAGAGGCCAGTCAGGCCGCCCCCAGCATCCTTGGTGCGGTTCACGAGACCGAAGAACATGCCAACTGATGGGCATTCATTGCTGACCTGCCCAGCGGTTGAATTGGAAAGATCGAGGTACTCCCCAACCCATATTTGGTCTTGGGTATTATACGTCTGATCAAACCTGAGGTCCGCGAAGCTATTGTTGGATGTGAAGGAGCATTCTGGCGCGATCCCCGGAGGATCTACCAAAACCTTTCTCACTTGTATCAGCACAAAGTGGCCCATTTTACCCTGTTCCGCCCTATAGCTCATATCGGGCGCCGAAATGGCTTCTTGCGGTAGCACGGTATAGTTGAGAACCGGTTAAAGGGCAAGCACATCAAAGGTACTACTGACTTGGCGATGAGTCCCCTGCCTATAACTAGGCGAGAGAGAGATCTTGGGCACTACAAGGTCTTTCCAGATCGTGACCGGTGTGACAGCACCGCTGTTTCGGATCAAGTTCAGGCCAACACCTGCACCGCCGTCATTGTTGGGACTGGCCAACCAAGTTAGGTCCCAATTATTAATGGAGGCTGTTGTTTGCTGATTGACAACATGAGAGTCCATAGGGACCCAAAGGCCAGACACAATGATGGTCAGAAATCCAGCAATTAGAGTTGCAGCATTAGACGCAGCCGCGCCAAGCTATCCATGCTGAATCGCCTTGAACAGAGCCAGAAAAGGATTCACCGAGAGAAGGTGAAACAGAATACTGCGCTCTGCTGAGACGCTTCCAGACCGAAGACTCGAGTATGGGGCAAAGGCAACAATAGTGAAGTCGAGATTGTTGATCATGGTGGCCAGACCGAAGACCACCAAAGTAGATACGAGGCGGATGATGTACGACAACGCGACCAAGTCCTTGGCACCAACTACCAAGAGATGATCCTTGTCTCTCAGTAATCGGTATAGAAGCTCCAGAATCCCAATAAGAAAAAGCGGCGCAGTGAAGGTGACTCCAACAACTGGGAGACGAACAGCGAGGGGAAGCCAGCCGTGTTTCTTCTGCTTGGCCTTTGGCAGCGGACAGGGTAGAGGACTGGAGGACGCTATCTTAGCGCGGAGTTGCAAGTGTCCAGATTGGTCCGTGACAGCAGAAAACTGAAGTCCTGCGAGTCTACTCTTTAACTCGCACTCAGACAGATGTCCAGTGCCAGTCAGGGCAGCCTGTGCGTCCGGGCTGTTGGCGAGTATCGCTGCGTGACCTGCAATCGACGACGAGACGGCAGGAATCCGGGAAACAGACCGGGTCGACCATAGCAAGAGCAAGCAAATCATGGCCAAGACACAAAAGCCACCTGCCATGATCCAGACCGCCAGACGCCTCATATGCAGACGATTTTCCGTCTTCACACCCTGAGCATCAGCCCTTCGGATTTTCGGGACAAGGAGTGACTGCCGGGCAAACTCTCGAGCGACGCCCTTCAAGACTGAGATGCTGGCATTCATGAGGATTGGTCTTTGGTAAAGGATCTCTAGATCAGATGGATGCCCAAGCTGTGTGTACATCAGCTGAAATAGCACAGCCTCAGCCCCATTCACGGGCCTCCCTTGGGATCGGCTGTTGCTTTGAGAGTCGGAACATTATCCCCCACCACGAGAGAATCGGCTGGCCGTTCAAGGGTTTTCCATAGCACCTCGGCAAATGAATTGCTGGAAAGATTTCGAAGTGTCGTCATCTTCTTGCCTGCAGGAAAAAGGTTGACTGAGCCAGTCATTAAGTCAAGTGTTGCGTCGTAGGCTTCGATGCCGTACCCAATCTTGCAAATGATGCATCCCGACTTGGCCAAGTCAACGGCTGTGAGGAGATTGGTCTCGTCCCAGGTTGACTTGAATTGGGCAGCTTTGATGGCATAACGTATGTCATACCCCTCAATATAAGTGGCTACGGTGGTGCCATTGTAGTCAATGGTGTTGAGCGTGTCGGTTATGCCAGAGCAGTTGACACGATGGACTGTGTAGGCGCGAGCTTCAGGCTGGCATGGTACCTTGCCAGGGGCTATTGACAAGTTGCCGTACTTTGACTCCTCGCATGCATTGACGACCACTCCGCTATTGTTGCATGATTCTGAAACAAACTTGTACTCTCGGTAGCGCTCACCGCGTGACGATGTAGGCGCTGAGACAGCAGCGCCTTCGCAGGTGATGTTGGGGGAAAACACCTCCACAGGGACATGTAGCTTCGTAACATTGGCTCCTGAAGAAAGGAGTGAAAACCTTTGCGTGACCTGATCATCCTGTGGGAGCCACCGCGTCTCATTGCTGGTGACGTTGTTCAACCTGCCAAGGTATGTCCAGATTGGGGTGGCTGACCCTCCAGAGAACACGGGAGCAAAGTCTGGGGATGGAATAGACTTTGGGACTGGGGAATACATGGCCCATAAGCTAGTTGTATTGAAGCTGTCTTGGTAGCTGATACTGAATGTCGCGCGGAGGCTTGTCTCCCGCATGATAAAGAGCGTAGTCGAGATGAGGATAACTAGTTTGAGGAGGAAAAACGCGAAAATGGTCGAGACCACGGCATAACGGCGATTCCTCAGGGCTTACGTGATGCTCACCACCTGAAGTGGAGTGATGTAGTCAAGGAGGATCGACTTAGTAGATGGAGAGGGTCCGGCAAACAGCTCACGCCATGGCTGGATCGCTTTGAAGTGGTAATCGACACGCCTCCAGAGACTGAGGATGACGATGAGAATGGCGGTTGGGCCATAGGTCCACGAGTATGAGCTGGTAGAGATAGTGAGTGGTAGGCCATTTCAAGAAGTGACGGCTCGGTCCAGAACGACGAGGGCGATGGCGCAGGTGATGAATGTGAGGAAGAAGAGGGAGAGGGCAAGTTTGGATAGCCAGAATGATTGTCCGGATGTCTTGGTCGTAGTGCTGAGTCGAGGTTGATTTTCTTGTGCAGCTTTATCCTGTACCATTAAAGATGTCGCTTCAGGGGTTTGGTCAACATCTCGACGAGAGAGGCTTCTGGGCTCTTCATCCGCTGGATTGGGATTAGAACTTAGTTCGAGTAAACTTAAAATATAGAGAGGAAACCGTCTTCGTGGCATCATTTTGGCAACATTTCCCCTCACTCTCAGCCGCAATGGTGGCGTCCACCTTGCATGAGAAGGATCTTGTTGTGTTACGGCTATGTGATTTCCATTGGGTTGTTCTAAAGCCCCCTCCCCTCCACGGCCTCTCGGGGTCTTTGACCAGGCTCTCGAATAGTCAGATCGGAGCATCTAGTCCGGGCCCGTTGCTGTGACTATTTATGATCTTAGCATGAATCTTGCCGTGACAAGCAATTTTTGCACTCCGGAGCCAAACTCAGAGTCACCTTTCCTTTGGTATTGTTTATTCATCACTGACGGGTTATCTGCCTCAAAGCACAGTAGATAGAGGTAACCCAACGGGAACCCAACCTTTTCTCTTAGCAAAGGAGGCTGTGCTCAGAGATCGGCGATTTGTGTGCTGAAACAAGCGACTCTATCATTCCCTCCAGGTGCACACATGTGCTGTCCTTGGCACTGCCATTGATAAACTACATAAGAACTACCTAAATCCAGAGCGTTACCTGCCCTTCTCCCAGGCCGGCTGCGAGTGGCACACCTTCAGCTGGCACCATCCTTCAGGACAAATGGACCACCCATACATCATTGTGATCACAGACTCAACAGCTCAACCTTGCAACCTTCTTGGATAGCAAGGCTTTCCGGGACCGCTCGTGGGCCGACCAGTGACAACAGGGATCTTGGTGGTAGTAGCTGGCAGGGAGCTGAGGATAGTTGTTGGCTCGGTCTCGTGTGACAAAGATGTAGTGGCGTCCTTATTGGCCGTCGTCTGAGGTGAGGGGCTGAGGATAGTTGTTGGCTCGGTCTCGTGTGACAAAGATGTAGTGGCGTCCCTATCGGCCGTCGCCTGAGGTGAGGAACTCGTCGAAGTGCGGACCGTAGAGAAGGTGGTAGACAGCGGCTGAGAGCCCCGAGTACTCGACTGGGAGCCCCCAGTGCTCGACTGAGAGGCCCTAGCACTTGGCTGAGAGCCTCCAGTACTCGACTGAGAGGCCTCAGTACTCGGCTGAGAGCTCCCAGTGCTCGACTGAGAAACCGTAGCTGTGGGGGCCAACGTCTCAGTTGAAGGTTTTGGGAGATCAATATCAGCCTCGTCCAGGTGATGAAGCAGTGATCCCCAGCCCAGTCCATCATAGTGTCCTGAACCTTCACCCCACGACCCGGCCCCTCCTTCATACCCACGAAAGAACTCCAAAGACTTGTTGAGATAGGCAGTTGTCCAGGGTGCCTCGACACCTTTGATTTGAACGTAATGGCTGTAGAGAAGCTCCCATGTAGGTCGTACAGCACCACGGGACATCTCGCTGATGGTGGTAAACGAGACAATGCCATTAGTGTATGGCTCAAAGGGGACATCGTTTCCGAGGTTGTATCTGGCAAAGTACTCGGCGCTTTCAAGGCGGTCAGCTCAGTATCCAAGGGAGACAAGCACAAATATAATACGTACCCAAGGAGGATTCGACTGTTGTTGTAGGCAAAGAGATCCTCACCCTGGTTCCAAGCCTGCTGACCAATGACTGCCAACAGTTGAAAGACCAGGGCTGAATGGCCTTGGTCGCGACCAGCCTCTTGTCCCTGACCAAGAAGTGTACCGGTGCCTGGTTCACGAACAAGATTGGTGATGGCATTGTTGATCCCCCCGTTGCCCTCGCCATGCTTGAAGTAGTTGACACCAAAGTCCCATGCAGTCTGATTGTCTGTAAGAACAGCAATAGCGAGCGTAGAGGCAATATTGCATAGTTCCCAGTTGGCGAAGAAGTGCTTGACATTGTGTTGAGATCCCAAGACATGGTTCAAGAAGTCGATATTCATGCGAAGGAAAATATCATTCATCATGGCGATGACACGATCGAGTCCATCTTCAGCGAATGGTTTGTAGTCTCGCAGCAGCTCAGCAGCGTTGGCAAGCTCGTAGCCTTGCAATCCAGCAGTGAGATAAGCATCGTCACCACCGCCTGTCAAAACCTGCAGTTTCTCTGTCCATGCAACAAGGACATCTGCGGCAGTCTTGGCAAACTGCTCATCTCCAGTGATCTTCCAGCGCAATGCGAGATTAAAGGCAGCTGCCGCATCGTGCCACAAGGCCTCGCCGTTCTCGCTACGATAGACTTCGGCGATTGCGTTGTTTTTGTAGTCGGCGGCGGAGAAAGGAATGCTTGTCAACTTGTTCCAAGAACTAACCCAGGGTTCTTTCTTGGCAGCAAGCTTGGTTTTGACACGGTCAATGTCGGACTCGGTCACCAGCAACCCGGGGTGAGTGAATGCGAAGGTGACAGTAAAGAAGCAAAGAAGGATAAAAGCGTAGGCGTTTGCCATGATGAAAGGAGTGGAAAGAAGACTTGACTTCACAAGAGGGAAAACAAAAGAATGACTGAAGAAGTGCTTATCCAAGAAATAAGAATAATATCAGCAGAATTGTCCGGACTTCACGTCCCTTTAAAGCCTGAACTGAGCCGCCTAGCCGCCGGGTCTGGTCCATCGACCTGCGGCCAATGTGGGGGCCCTGTCAAACCCCTTGTTGTTCCTGTAATACAACCTGCGACAAAGCTAGCGATCAAACAGACAAGGGAAAAAAAGGTAAAATGATGTGACCAAAAACTCCCTTCTCTGAAATTTGCCGACCCAACCGGCGTCTGAGTGACAGATGACAGCCTTCTATAGACCCACACTGATGGCATGTGGCAAAGTTGCCCGTGCCATCCCAAGGCTTGATACATTGCGGTGACGAGTGAACGACTCGAGGGCCCAGACTCGTCTAGGAGACTCGGTGCTAGCGTCTTGTGGTATCGCGAGCCAGGGTATCACGCTGCTTCTGCTTGTGCTACCTACAGTGAGAAAAAGGGCCACGGCGTAGAGAACTCATGTCTGTTTGCAGAGATGTTCTTATCTGCCACCCATGCCTCGGCTATGGGGAGATATGGCTCCATACATGCTAAGCGAGTGGCAGTTTCGCCCTTTCTCTTTGTCAGCATCAGATATGTCAAACATGTCAGTGAGTTGACTGCCCACGGGTGGTGGCTGGGAAACATTGTAGACTGCCCCTAGTTGACACATCAAAAGAGTAACAGTTCATCATATATGACCAAGCATAAAATTATACCCATAACACTCCGTAATCTCTTTCGAGTTCTCAGAGGCATATTTCGTGTCTCGAGGATCAAAAAGATCAGGCCACGAAAGGCCACGAAAGACGGGGAACATTCCAAGAAAAAGGTTAAGGACTAAACATCACCAGACTGAGCGGATTGCAACTAGAAGGAATGGATACGTCATTCTTCAGACGAGAATCAGTAAAGGATATTTTCAGAGATGTTGAGTGCCCTTCAATCGAGGAAAGTGCACGTTGCAATAGCTGTCATCCTCCTTGATCAAGCTACCACAGACAACCTGAAGCAATCAACTCTTACATCTTGATGTACTAACATCTAAAAGTCTGAGCTTTGAAGCTGACTCTCACTCTCCGCAGAAATTCTCATTTTTTTTCGATACTTTGTAAGGTCATGTATGACGCGTGCAGAAAGTTAGCTACCGGACACCTCCCCGAAGGTTTGTCCGGAGACAGGGATCAGTATCACGGTGTCAGTTGTCACAAAGCTCAGACCTCGTCTCGGAGAGAATTTAAATTAAACTAGGTGCTACGTAATACAGGTCCGCTTCCCCGTCGTTGTCCCTGTCCATCGGGAGGGATCATGGACACAATCTCGTTGCCTACCAGATATTGCCGATCCAATAGCTGTGGGGACCATCCGAGAGCTCCTACGATTCTAGGCTAATAGAGCTCTTCAAGAGCAGGCTTTATGAGGCTCACCAATGGCGGACGCGTAGGCAGGATGGCAAACACTCTGCTGTCGTAAGGGCCTCCTTGGTGCGCCCACATCCACTGATATCCCGCTCTAGTATTCCGCGTGAACTCTGAGAGCTTCGATGTGATGTACGGAAGTGGTGGATTCTGTCCTTTTTGTGAGTACTTTGATGGTGTTGGAAGAGCTTGTATGGTCTCAGTCTCGGCCTCATGTCACTGCTTGTCACAGCAGACCCTTGGTCTCTATGGTTCACAGTGTGAAGTGGACAAGAGAATGAGCAAACACAAGCCCAAAGCAGCGGGCTCTATCTGTGGTACGCGGTTATCCCATTAAAGATCGGGTTCCAGCTATAACAAAGAACACAATATTAACACTTCATAGCATCATTATCCCAATGCTAACACCGTGGCTTATTTTTTTTAGCCTTTCCCTTGCATATCTCAGATGTGTCATCAATATTAATAGAAGACTTATACCTAGTTGCATCATGAAAAGTTAGATTACCTCTCAAATACGCGGAGGAAAGGTGGGTTAGGCAGCTGGAATGTAACACCTCGGTGGTTTGCCAAACTTCGATTGGCCGCACAACAATTTTGAACACAATGTTCCATGATGGTATGATGCTCGTATGCCCGGAGTAAGCGAGAATGCCACACTTATACGTCCAATATAGCGATTCTAAGCCTAAGATTCTTTCTCTCAAGACGATCAGGTTAGGGTTCATCAAATTTGGTGACTCTAGTTCGGCCTGATAAGACTGGAACTTGGCTATCTCTACTATAGAACCCTATCGAACTGTCCTCATGGCAAGCCTAGGACATCCTTGAGCACTTGAAGAGCACCGAACAACTCGTTGTCATGATACTTGCGTGCGACTATCTGCAGGTTAACAGGTGCTCCATCAAAGTTGGAGCTTTCCCACAACTCATTCACGTGTCGACAAGCGTTACTCAACGGCACATAGTCCGCATCGTACTTATCCCCAGCTTCCGACTTGATTGGAGTGGGAACCACCACGCCTGGGTAGTCAACGAGGTTATAGAGCGAGGTGTAGTTCCAGTAGAAGGCCGTATCGTGGGCAGAAGCAGGTCCAACAAAGGCCGGCCCGAGAACCACGTCAACGTCCTGTCGGTTCCAGCTCTCGGCAAATGCCCAGCGGAACTCATCTCTCTCTCGACGCATCTGACTGACGTCTGCGGCCGTCTGCATACCTGCCGCTTCTGCATCTTTCCAGATCCACTCTGTCAAGGGGTGAATCGGTTCGCCTGTAGCGAGAATGGCGTCTTTGGCAAGCTTTCCACCCTCAGGCCAGTACATCCTCTTAACCTTTGACCAGGCGTCTGCTGAACCAAAAACTTTGAAGTCTTTCACCTCTAGAATTCCCTTGTGCCTTGGGTCGGAGAGAAGGCCCCTCGCCCAGGACAAGGCTTTCTTGACGGGTGGCTGAGGGTCCACGAAGCCATCGTTATTGATGAATCCAATCTTCAGTGGCCGACCGAGACGTGTCTGCAGGCCTGTCCATGGAATTGGAACGAGCCTTGGATCCTGAAGATGGGGTCTAGCGGAGAGGATACACCTCACGAAAAAGTCCATGTCGGTCAAGCTGCGACACATGGGTCCCGTGGACGCCAAGATCGTCAGCTCGGCTGGAAATGGACTTGCATCGAAGCCCCTTATCGGGAGCATATACGATGTAGTCTTGAATCCATAGATGCCGCAAAAGGCCGACGGCCCACGGATACTGCCACCAATGTCTGTGCCGACGCCCAGGACGGAACCCTTCATGGCAATCAATGCCGCCTCACCACCAGTTGATCCCCCGGCAGAGAGGTGAATGTTGAAGGGATTCAGAGTCCGGCCCCAGAGGGAGTCGCTTTCGAGATGCATGATGGTCTGGGGCTGGTTCGTCTTGCAGTAGAATACAGCCCCGAGCTTCCGCAGAATAGCGACCATGTCACTGTCCTTTTTGTCCAAGACAAGACTCTGGAGGCAGCCTTGAGAGGAGAGCGTCCCCGCAATGGGCATGTGCTCTTTGATGCTAATGGGAAGGCCATGGAAGGGCCCAATAGGCCTGCCATGCTCGGCCAGATATTGATCCAACTGCTTGGCTTGGACGATGGCGTCGTCCATGAACCATTGTGTCAGGCAACAGGTGAGCTGGTGCGCAACAATGGCACGCTTGGAAAAGGCAGTGGCCACAGCGACCGCAGTGAACTTGCGACTAGCGATAGCTGCAGCAAGGCTAACGGCATCATAGTCCTCGGTGATGTGGATCTCTTCATCCGTCAAGATTCCGCAGCTTGATGGTATGCCAGAGACATCACGTGGAGGGTTGCTGATGAGCTCTGGGGGTAGGTAGTAGTCCAAGGGGACTTTGGCCTTGAGATCTCGCAGTAACCCTTCCCTCCTGGCTTCGAAAGCTGGAGTTCCACGCAGTGTGGGCTTTGGCTGAACCACTGGCAAAAGGATAGCCTCCCTTGTGGGAGCCTCAGTCTGGCGTGTGGCCTCAGCAACGGAAAAGTCTTTGGAGTTGGCCTCCAGGTGAAAGATGGGCGAAGAAGTAAGGACACTCATGATAAGGATTGTGCCGTGCTGGCGCGTGACTGTTATCAGGGGAGAGATGATAAAGAGGGATGAACTTGAAGTGCGGAAGAACAAGATTACGGGGTTGGTAGCCTGGCATTTATCAGTGAATCAAGATGCTTAGATATCATTTCGCTCTTGTAGCCGGCTCCAGCCTGGCAACGTAGTGCATACACTTGAATACGCCACGACTATCTACAAGCTCAACTCGTCCAGGGATATCCGGTCGTGAAACCACCCATATCAGGGTTCCCCTCATGCGCAAATACGTCCTATTGGCTTATCCCAAGCCCCAGTCCCTTCCTCACGCCCGCCTGCCATAGCGCGTCTTCGCCACGTTGGTCTTAGTCGCTGATACGTAGTGCAAGGGGGTTGACGTCTTGACCATTGACGTGTATTTGCGCGACCCACACCCGCACGCCTTTGGATAAGGTGTGTGCCACGGCATTTGGATGGGTGTGCCAGTTCTTGTCCAGGGCGTCATCAGCAGGCGAGGTTGTGCTTCGTTTCAATCTTAACGATGCCATCCTGGTATTTTATCGTCAAAGGCTGAATCACTATAAGATAGCTGGACTCTCTTGTTCCGTGAACGACAATATCCACCTTCTAGCAAAGCTTCCATCCATCCAGCTTCACATCATATTCCTTACGTTTCTTCCAACATGACTGAGTCAACACCTCCACCCGGCACTGTCCATCTCGTGGACTTGAACCAAGACATGCACACACGCCATCTGGGTGGTGCTAGTGATATCGTCCTGAACCCGGTGCCTTCCAATGACCCCAACGATCCTCTCAACTGGACTCCTCGTCGCAAGCTCCTTGCCCTGGTCTGCCAGACCCTGTAGGTCACCGTTATCAGATGTCCATGTCATGTTGTGGCTGACCATTGACGAGTTACACTTGGTTCTGTGGAATTTCTGTGTCCACCGTTTATTCCGTCCTTGTCCCTCTCTCGCAGGCATCCGGCGTGTCCATCTCGACACTCAATGAAGGAACGGGCTACATGTTTCTCCTTCTAGGTTGGGGTCTCTTGTTCTGGCAGCCTTTCTCGTTGCGATACGGCAAGAGATTGACATATCTCATTTCGATCCTTGGTGCCATTGTAAGCAAAGCCCTACCTATCATGAATCATATCTGAGACTGACCAATGACTCAGGGTACCTGCATCTGGAGGTAGTTTCACCTAAACTAACCTGGCATATCTGCTGCAAGAGCCGGCTGACAATTCTGCAGTGCGTATGTCAAGAGCAATGGCGAGTGGCTTGCTAGGTGCATTATCCAGGGCTTCTTCATCGCGCCCATAGAGGCCCTTCCTGAAATCTCTGTCACCGACATTGTAAGTCATATCTGCCGAGGAGAGTGCATTTCTGACGGCCCGCCAGTACTTCACTCACGAGCGTGGTACCTACATGGGGATCTACTCGTTCGCTCTCGCGGGTAGCAACTACTTCGCACCCATAATCTGCGGCTTCATCGCCGAGTACCAGGGTTGGCGGTGGGTCTTTTACTGGCCTGCCATCTTCCTCGCCTTCGTCTTTGTCTTTCTATTCCTTTTCATGGAGGAGACCAACTATAATCGAGTTGTAGTCTCTGAAGCAGTCTCACACGCCAGTCCCTCCGTCTCGGAACATGGACTTGACGACAAGAGCAGCCCTGTAAAAGAGGCTGGAAGACCCTCTTTGGCTGAGAGAGGCGAAGTCTACGCCGCGCCAAAAACGTTTATCCAAAAGATGTCCCTTTGGCAGCCGTCACCAGGCCAGAACATGGTCCAACGGGCGATTCGCTCTCTCAAGTTCCTGAGCTGGCCCGTCATCTTTTACGCTGGCTTCTCTTACGGCTCGTACCTAATCTGGTTCAACGTTCTTAATGCGACGTCTTCCATCATCCTCTCTGGTGAGCCCTACAACTTCAAGTCCTCCATGGTTGGGTTGAGCTACGTATCTTGCTGTATTGGCGTCATCCTTGGGGCTCTCGTCTCGGGTAATTTCAGCGACTGGCTGATCATCAAGCTTGCTCGTCGCAACAATGGGATTATGGAGGCGGAGCACCGACTGTGGCCTTTTGCAATCTGTGTTGTCATGGTCCCTGGTTCCTTGATCCTCTGGGGCGTCGGCGCTCAGCATGGTGTACATTGGTTCGGCCTCGTCTTCGCTATGGGCTGTCTCGCCTTTACCAGTGCGGTCGGCGTTACCCTCAGTGTCAACTATTTGATTGACAGCTATCACGATATCAGCGGTGATGCCATAGTCACTGTCATCCTTGTCCGCAACACAATGTCATTTGCTATTAGCTACGGGTGAGCTCTTCTCTCTTAGTGCAGGAAGACACATTAACAAGGTTGCTAGGATTACTCCGTGGTTGACAGATCTTGGCTACCAAAACTGTTTCATCTCGGCTGCATTTATTGGAATGGCAGCTTCTTTGGTCTTTCTTGTCATGATCAAGTACGGAAAGTCGCTCAGAATCAAGAGTGCGGCCAAGTATGAGGAGCTGGTGAGGGGAGATCAGGCCCAGTGGGAGCGGAAATAGGTGCATGGATATTGAGTGCTCTGCTGGGGAATGCATGGAATATTCAGTATGTATCAACTACCAAGTAGTGTTATAGTTAGTATTTAGTAGACTATAAGGTGTGCCTTCTGGTTCAATGAAAAGTGGTGATTGACGTTACCAGGTTCCGACATTCCGAGCTTGCGGAAGTTCGGTATCAACAATCGCATCTCCACCAAGTCACAACGCCGAGACATGAGTCTCTAATATTAAGCCACCTTTTAAAGTAATGCCAAGGTACCATAAGACCACATGACTCTCATGAACCAGGCAGTCTCTTGGCTTGTTCTTGATCCCGATCCCTTTGCATTATCATCGAAGCGACCACCCTAGACATCGGCAACGGCCGTAGATTCCAGCCAGGACCCCGGTCAAGGTGGATTCTACCCCGCAAACTAACTCTCCCCGGTCCAATCATCGAGCCCAGGTCCAGCCCCCAGATAACGGGATGGGGAGGCGGTAACGTTATCTCCTTGGCTGTGCCGGGGTTCACCAACGCGTACTCATCTCCACTGCTAGATCACTATCTAGAATACTCCCACATTATGTGGAATTTGTTAAGACCATATCGCCTTCTTGATTAGCAAACCAATACCTTGCCCATCCTTGGTTAGATCCATGGTAGCACCATGAGATACATACCCAGCACGTATTAATATCATTATGCCCCCCTGCTCCGCAACCTGGTCACCACTGAACATCTCTCCAAGTATCCTCCCATTTTTTCAAGTATACCCGACGCGTCCCCATAAGCCTTCGTAAGGAGTGTGAACTACCAGAATGACACACGAGCGACAAGCACTATGAATGGTGCTACTCGGCCGAAACTCCGCACAAAAACTGGGTGTCTCACTTGTATGCATCCATTGTAACAGCTATCGGAACATCCGCTGACTGATAGCCAGGCAGACAGCGCCGCAAGAAATGCAACGAGAAGGTCCCCGTCTGCGATGCCTGTAGCTTGTCTGGCCGAAGTTGCCAATGGCCGTCATCTTCGGATCTGCTTGATCGTCGCTACGCTTCTCACTCCGACTCTCGGCACCGAGAGCCCGTCGCTAAACCGAAATCCGAGCACATAGTGAAACCAATAGAAGATGGTCAGGTTTGCGTGGGGACTGTGCAGGATATCCAGAATGATGCTATCTCTGTCGCTGCTTACGACGACTCCGAATGGATCTATCCTCCGGACCTTGTCTTGGAGGCTGGCACCGCCCATGGTGTCATCTCTCACGACCTAGAGCTCTCGCTCTCTCGACACTTTGCCGACAGGTACTTTTCTCTTCTGCTGCTACCTAGCTGCCATCGTGGATTTCATGATGGCTGGCTTATAGACATCCAGCATCTCATGGTGACGCATAAGAGCCTCTACTACTCCGTGTTGGCCTGCGCCGCATCTCATTACATGAATGAAGAAACCTGGCACAAACAGGATCTTGCCCTCACGTACTATTCTAAAGCGCTCAAGGAGCTTTCTGCCCTGCTCGCGACGGTTTCGTGTCACGAGAACCACAATGGCCTCTTAATGTCCGTCATATTATTGTATCTGCACGGGGTAAGTTCTATAGCTCTTCAAGAGACCTTCAAGTTAACAAGCAAAGTGTCTGGGATGGGGTACCGCCAACGATATACCGCGGCATGTCAGCGCAGCAACCCGCATTGTCACGCTGCGTCTCCTAAACCGACCTGAGAGCACGCCACGGCTTTTTGATAGACTCGCCATTGAGAGCGTCGTCTACCAGACCTTCCTTGTTACAATAGGTCTTTGGTCTGACTGTCATGAACTCGGTTATAATTTTGATCCTGACTTCTGGGACGGGGCCGAGAAACTGCTGGAGCGCTCAATACTCTTTCCAGGGAACCCGAGAGCCCTCAACAGCCCGGTGCTTGGCGTGCCTGTGTCACTTTTCCGACTGGTCCTGCTACTCAGACAGTGCTATCGAGTTGGCTGCTCGCTTGATGCCATCACTCTGGGGAAATTGAGGAGTGAGGTGACCGTCTGGGAAAGACGACTACTCTACGATGAGGGCCTCGATGATCGCGAAAGACTATGCTACAGGGAGGAATGCTTTAGGGACGAGAGCTATCTGTATGCAACGCTTTCTTCTCTTCTGCTGGAGCAGATATCGCGAGGCGAGATGACCGCGGGTCTCCCTCTCGCAGTTCCGAAGGACACCTGGCAGATTCAAATGGCGGTTCAGGTCCTCAAGAGTCATCAAAATGACGAGGCATGGACGAAGTGTTATCTCGGCGACTGGCCCATCTATTCTCTCGGACTATTCATGTCATCTGCGAAGCACAAGCAGCTGGTGCGATCGGAGCTTCGACGGCGATGGGAGTCTACAAAGACGGCGCAGGTTACTCGCTTTGAGCGGGATTTGGAGGCCATTTGGGCAGCTCGGGATGGGAGTGAGGTGGTTCCTTCAGCAGACTCTCCAAACAATCATTGATGTGGAAGACTCCATCGTCTTGAGAATAGAAGAAGTCCACGTTTTTCTATGGTGCTTCTGAACGTGCTTTTTCTAGTCTTCTTAGTCGCAAGCGTCAACCAGATTCGGGGTAGAAATTGGCTTGGTGATGGTGTTGGGGTAAGAATTGACCAGGGGAGTCTTGTTTTTAGGACGCGGTGTCCGAGTTCATGGCCGTGGGGTTGAGGTATATATGTCGATATCTCCGTGTTAGATACGAGGAGCTGTTTCGATTGTCTCTGTCGATCTTGTTTCACTCGTCCTTTCAATCACCACTAAGATGGGCTCTATCTCAGTTGATCAATACACCGACTTTAGGAGCGTCGCTGTTGATGGACTTCCCTTCTTCACTCCTAAACAACGTGTGCCTGTGGGCACGGCGATTCTGGACCCCGGTAAGGGAGTGACAAAGAATACTGTCAGTCCAGCTTTCCGTCCCGTCACAATTCGCGACAAGACTTTTCAAAACCGCATCTGGGTTGCTCCTATGTGCATGTACAGTTGCCAGGACGGCATGCTTAGCGACTTCCATATCATGCATTATGGCCAATGGGCCATGAGAGGCAGTGCCCTCATCACGTTGGAGGCAACTGCTGTGACACCGAGGGTATGTCTTGGAAATGTTGTTTGCGATATATCGTATACCTTGATCGTGGAGGACTTATCTGATCGAGTTGTAGGGACGCAATACTCCCCAAGACGCGGGCCTCTGGTCTGATGACCATATACCACCTTTGAAGCGGGTTATCGACGTCATTCACTCTCAGTCGCAGAAAGCTGCTATCCAGCTGCAACACGCTGGGCGGAAGTGTAGCATTTGCCCCCCGTGGCTCGGACTTCGCCTTGTGCCCGATGAATTTGGTGGATTTGCCAAAGACGTGCAGGGCCCTACAGCTGAGCCTTGGAACGAGAACTATGCTACACCTACCGAAATGACAGAGGCAGAAATCCTCGAGACAATTGAGGCCTATGGCGAAGCTGCTGCCCGGGCCGTCAAGGCGGGTATTGATGTCATCGCAATTCATGGGGCTCACGGATACCTCATCCACTCCTTTGCGTCTCCTGCTGTGAGTAACGCACCTGAAACTTCTCCAAAGTTATAAGGAGAGTCTTGATGGCAATTATAAGCATATGATCTGATACCCAGCTTGGCAGACCAACAAGAGAACCGACAGATGGGGTGGAAGTTTTGAGGGCCGTACTAGATTTGGCATCGAGGTCGTCAGAGCTGTTCGACGCAACATTCCAAAAGATATGCCTCTCTTTTGGAAGATCTCAGCCGTCGACTGGCTCCCGGCTGGGCAGGGCTGGGAACTGGAAGATACTCTCCGCTATGTGCCGATCCTGGCAAGTGAGGGCGTCGACCTTTTTGACATCTCCAGCGGCGGAACCGATCGGCACCAACAAGTACAGCTGGGACAGCAATATCAAGTTCCCTTTGCGAAAGCTGTGAAAGATCTGAAGTTGCCCAATGTATTTGTCGGTGCCGTGGGATGGATCCGAGACGGGGAGACGGTTCACGATGTAAGTTGTACCACGCAACCATTTGTAGGCGTAATCGGCTGATGCTTGTATATTAGATCCTAAGTAACGACAAGGCAGACGTTGTTCACGTTGCCCGCGAGTTCTTGCGCGATCCCAACTTTGTGCAAAAGGTTGCGCTCTTCACCAACACCGAGGTCACTTGGGTTGATCAGTATCACCGCGCGCCGAGTAAGTTGTTCCGCCATTTCTATGTTTAACGCAATGGGGATTTCCACTTGGGCGTTGGATCTTGTCTGACGAGTAACAGTGAACAAGAAGTATGTCGAGTCAACGACGAGTATTTCTACGGACCGAAAAGCATCAAACAATGTCACCCAAACACACGAAAGCCAGACTGCCAATAAGACTATTCATTGACGGCTTCCCGGAATTAAAAATTGTTGTGATCTGGATAAAGACGGGCAGAGATCGAGGCTGTTGGCTGGAGCTGAGATTGGATGAGTAGATATGATGAGATTATAATTTTATAACTACTTGACTATAGTGCTAAACAGAGAGGTTACAAGCTCACTGCTCTGAATGTACCATTCGCCCAATATGAATACAGAACACGTCTAACCCAGACATGTCAACAACCAGGAATTCTCCAAGGTTAAGCTAAGGTAGTAGTGGACAATGGTGGTGCCGGCGACATCTGGGTTCGCTTATAAGATCCAAGTCATCAGATTAACTCGCTCAAGGGTTCCTTTCGTGGCCTTATTCCGGTGCAAGACCCTTTCTAACAGAGCTGGTACAACCTGGGGAATGGCGGGAGTCAACATAGCACCCCCGTCATGTTATTTTCAACCCCAATAATACCATTTTGGGAAATCTTGGGGTTGTTCCAGAACAGGAAATTACCCCAATCCTCACTCCACCCACATTCGCCACACCGGAAGGAGACCAGGTCAGGGTCTATCTCCTGGGTGACATGTCTCACGTATCAAGGAACATGGTATCCTTCCTAGACTTCCCACACAAGGCCAACAGACACTAGAGCCAGCCATCTTTGCCCTTGCTGCAAGAACCACCAAAGTGTCACACCCTTCAACGTTTGGTGCACTTGTATCATCTCGACTGCCATCATGTCTCCAGGCCTGGCTCGCAAGTATGAAATCAACGCCGATATGGGCGAAGGATTTGGTCGGTGGAAGATGGTGAGTGTCAAAAAAATCTCAAGTCAAGTTAGCGATCGTCACTGACATTCTCTAGGGACCAGATGAGGAGCTGATGCCATTGATTGATGCTGCCAACATCGCATGCGGTTTTCATGCTGGCGACCCTTCAATCATGCTCAAGACGATTCGTCTATGCAAAAAGCATGGTGTAAGAGCAGGCGCTCATCCAGGACTACAAGACCTGTTTGGATTTGGTCGAAGAAAGATTGAAGTTGATACTGGAGACATGTACGCCATGATCCTCTACCAGGTCGGCTCCCTTAAAGCGATGCTCGATGCTGAAGGCGTTGAGTTGTCTCACATCAAACCTCATGGAGAGCTCTTCTTTTACATGCAAAGAGATGCTGGGATTATGAGAGCAGTTCTGGACGCCTGCACTACCTTCAAAGTCCCGGTCTACGCCTCTCAAAATCCCGAACAAGAAGCCATGTGCAACGAGCTAGGTATTCCCTTCCAGGGCGAGTTATACGTTGATATCGACTACTCGCCCGAGGGAAAGCTTCTACCGGTTTCAAAATCTCAAGTGGCGACGCCAGAGCTGTGTTCTGAACGTGCTCTTGAGGCGACGAGGACAGGTACCGGAAAAGACATCAACGGTACCCAGTTCGACTTTGGCTTTGGAAACAGGCCTTTCAGTATCTGCCTTCATTCAGATGCGCCTACAGTCTTGGAAAATGCCAGGGCAGTGCGAAAAGCAATTGACGAAGCGAATAGAGTCAAGTTTTCTTCGGAAATGATGGATACGACACAGGTCAAACTTTGAGATGCCTACCCTGCTGAGCAGCTCAGTAGTAAATTGAGTTACATCAATAACATACCAACAACGCTAGATGCTGTGTTGCCTATTCGTCAAACCCATTCGTGATGACATCGGTTGGCTATGCTTCTCCGCAAGACATGCCCATGCATGTTTGTAAACAGGCCACAGCTCAGGTCGACTGATCCCCATGTACTGGTCCTTATCTACATTGGACAAGATTGCGACCATGGCCACCGAAAGTGGACCACACGCCAGCCAGCCAACTTATCTTAGCGAGGGATATCACTTTACTGTATCAGGTCTGGCCGCTAGTCCCAAGAGATAAGGGCCCAGGCATCTGGGAGCAAAAAATCGGGGTAGTAATACCCTGGTATCATAGGCTGCCGAAGACAAGGGTTCATTCTTGGAATGGTCGAGGCCGAGTACAAAAGGATATCCTAGCCTACCTGACAAACACGATAGCGTTCCATCATCCGACCTTGTCGCTGATCATCCCTCTAGCCCTTGGATGCATGTCACTCAAAGGCTTGATGCTCCTTGGTCCAGCTGCTTCAACTAAACTTACAACATAACGAAACAAACTCGCTATTCGTCTTCATCTCCATCGTCAAGCAACCACAATGACGTCTCAAGTGCCCATCCCTGGCACAGTCCAGCTCGTCGATGCCCAGGGCATCTTCAATGTCAAGCATGGTCAACAAAGCCGAGACATTGTCCTTATCCCCCAACCCACCGACAACCCTGATGACCCTTTACGATGGAGCGTCCCTCGAAAAACCAGAAACATCATCTGTGCCATGACATGGTGCTTCTTTGTTGCTGCCATGATCTCGGGCCTGTCGCCGGCATATCTTCTCATCCAGCGCGATACTGGTATATCTGTTGCAGACCTCAGCACGGGAAATGGCCTTTTGTTTCTCTTTCTCGGCTGGGGAACCATGATTACACAATGTCTCGCACTGAACTATGGCCGTCGCTTGACACTCATGGTGTCGATCATCTGCACCACTGGTGTGACCCTTTGGACAGCATACGTTCAGGCGAGAGGGGAGTTTTTCGCCAACAGGATTCTCCTCGGCATTGTGTCTTCTCCACAGGAGACGCTCATCGAAGTTATCATCGGAGATATCTTCTTTACGCACGACCGAGGATTCTACATGGGTGCCTACAGTTGGACGTTGTGGTGCGGTGCGTTTCTGGCGCCGGTGGCATCTGGCTACGTTGCCCAGGATCTTGGTTGGCGATGGATCCAATATGTTCTGACCTTCATTGGAGCTGGTGTTGCACTTGTGACCTTCTTCTTCTTTGAGGAGACAATGTTCTATCGCCATAACAACGTTGGAGATTTTCGTGGCATCTCAGGCCTGGACCCAGACCACACAGGCAACACTGCCGAAGTGATTGCCAATGCCAAGTCTGGTGCAGAGGAGGAGGCCAAAATACAGGCAGTTGGCCGGGACGAAGACTCTACCTCCAGGTCTGTCGAGGCATCGGCATTCGACTCAACAGAAAGCACCAGAACCTATCTCGACAAGCTCAAGTTCTGGGGCTACCGCGATGCACGACAGCCCAACACCTTCAAGCTCTTCTTTCTACCCATCCAGCTGCTCCTCATGTTTCCCGGCATGGTCTTCGGTGGCCTGCTAGTTGGTGGAATCCTCTCCTGGTATAACGTTGTGGGCGGGTCGCTGGCTCTTATTCTCGGCAACCCTCCGTACAATTTTAGCGCAAACAACATCGGCCTTGCCTACCTCGCTTGTGTCGTTGGCGTAACTATCGGGTGTTTTGTCTCCGGTTGGATGTCAGACGCTCTCGCTCTCCGTCTTGCGCGAAGAAATGGGGGCGTGATGGAACCCGAGCAGCGGCTCTGGACTTGTCTTATTGCCCTCGTGGCGCATCCTGCTGGCTGTCTACTCTATGGAGTGGGTGCATCCTATCATATCCATTGGATTGGAATCGTATTTGGTCTAGGCCTCATCTCTGTCACTCTCCCAATGGGCTCCAACTTAGCCTTCACCTATATTCTCGACAGTTACAAGGAGGTTGCTGGCGAGGGCCTTGTCTCAGCCATCCTCATCCGCAACATGATGGGTATGTCTCCAACTTGTGGTTCTATAGCAGTTCACTGACGTTTCTAGGTTTTGCCTTTGGTTACGCTGTTGTCCCGATGATTGAGAATCTTGGTCTTCGGTATGCCTTTGTGTTGATCGCCATTTTGGGCTTGGCCTTGTGGTGCAGCGCAATTGTCATGGTTTATGTTGGGAAGCCTCTTCGACGCTCGACCGCCCAGTCATACTGGAATCTTGTTGAGCGATATGGTGCGACGGCTCATTAAACCGTGAGATGTGTATCGTTCCGTAGCTATGTGTGTGGTGCAGGTCGAGGGAAGAAGTATTATGCATTTAGCCGGGTACCTACAGTCACTGTCATAATATACCTTTTACTTGGCACCATTAGTCCAACTACACTGGTGATGAGCATTTCTTGTCCTTCTTACGCTTGTTCCCAATGTCGTTGTTAGAAGAGCACATCGGCTAGCGAAACAAGGAATACCGTCACCAACACTTTGCGAACTTGGTGATATTTGCAAAAGAGTTCATGGGCCACCATTGTCTGTCGAAGTTAGCACAAAATAATCCTGAAATTATCAGTCGGCGTCGAAACATGAGTTGTGCCCGGGGCATCATACAACGACAAGATCAAGTGCCGAACACACTTCCATTTGGCTTGCATAACTTGACAAGGGTCTTGACTCAAACCCATGCCATTACCACACACACACGACAAGAGAACAGACATGTCTCAGGCTTCATGATACTTTCTACCCCATCAAATTACTAGGAAAGGCTAGTCCATCCAGAGATCCAGAGACAATTGCCTCTTTCGTCTACCCCGCGAATGGGGTAAAAATACGACCAGGTTAGCTGCGGGCGTAACCCGTTCCCCAGTTTTGATAGCAACCGCTGGGTCAACCATAGAAGTTTACATGACATACAGACTCTCCTTTGCCATTTCTAATCTTATATCTTTGCCTTGCCACACCAGATATCAACTTCTTGTGGTTCATTATCAGTCATCATGGGATCCACCGATTCAACCATGTTGCGCAACATCCGCAAGGTCTTGGTGGCCAACCGAGGCGAGATTGCCGTGAGATGCATCAAGGCTTGTTGGGAGCTGGGTGTCCACAGCGTGGCTATCATCACAAATGCCGACGCAACCTCTTTGCATGCCACATTGGCGGATGAGGCAGTACTGTTGCCGGGGGATGACAGCACTGCGTATACAAACGGGTAAGTTCGCAGCATAATCTAGATTATGAAACTTCGGTTGCTAAACGTAGACCTGGATAGTGAAGCCATCTTGGATGTTTGCAAACGCACAGGGGCTGATGCAATTATACCCGGATATGGCTTCCTGAGCGAAAATGTCGAGTTTGCCGACATGGTTGCCGCTGCGGGCATCACATTCGTCGGTCCCTCTCCAGCGTCTATCAAAGCTATGGGTCTCAAGCACGAGGCCAGAGCCATTGCCGAAGCTGCAAACGTTCCAGTCATCCCTGGCACCACTCTCCTGGCGTCATCTGGAGAAGCCACAGAAGCTGCAAGACGCCTAGGGTTCCCAGTAATGCTCAAGGCTACAGGTGGAGGAGGCGGCATGGGGTTGCAGATTTGTCACACAGAGGATGAAGTTGAGAAAGCTTTCTCTATGGTTGAAAGCCGTGCTAGTACTCTTTTCAAGAACAGCGGCGTGTTCTTGGAAAAGTATTACCCCCGCTCACGGCACGTTGAGGTTCAGGTCGCGGGTAACGGTGACATTGTCGTCGCCTTCGGAGAACGAGAGTGCTCCCTCCAGCGGCGTCATCAGAAGGTTATTGAGGAGTGTCCCAGTCCTTTTGTCGAGCGAAATCCCGGACTACGCGAGAAGATGCTTCAAGCGGCCATCAACTATGCGTCTCAACTCAACTACAAGAGTGTAGGGACGGTCGAATTTCTCGTGGATGATGAGACGGCCACGTTCTTCTTTCTCGAGATGAACACACGTCTCCAGGTTGAGCACGGCATCACGGAGTTGTGCTATGGAGTTGATCTGGTTCACCTCATGTTGCAACAAGCCGACTACGAACACGGTGGCGAACTAGGAATTCCATCCGACATTTTAGAGGGGCTTGGAAGACAGCAGCCACTGGGTTCTGCCATCGAGGCCCGAGTTTACGCAGAGATACCGCTTTTCGACTTTGCTCCTAGCCCTGGTGTCCTTCAATACGTCCACTGGCCCAAAGGGAAGGGGGTACGCGTTGATACCTGGGTCCGAAGTGGCCAGAGGATCACACCCCTTTATGACCCTCTAATAGGCAAAGTCATGGTCCATAGTCCGAATGGACGAAAGGATTCTCAGAAGCTGATGCTTGAAGCACTAGCTAATACGGCCCTCCAGGGGACGCAGTCCAACTTGGAATACCTCTCGCGGGTTGTGGAATCAGACATGTTTGCCAGCGGCAGCACCTTGACCAACTCTCTTGCGGCGTTCAAGTTCAAGACTTGTTCATTGCAAATCATTGATCCTGGTGTATTTACGACAATCCAGGATTACCCAGGCCGAATTGCGGTTGGACATGGAGTCCCCCCGGGAGGTCCCATGGACGATCTTAGTGCCCGAGTCGCCAACATCCTGGTTGGAAACGATCCTGGAGTTGAGCTCCTCGAGACTACTTTGTCCGGCCCAGAGCTCCTGTTTCACGAGGCAGCCGTCGTCGCTATCTGTGGTGCCGAGCTTCCACTCACCCTCGATGGCGAGCCTGAACCAATGTGGTCCAGAATTATCGTCAAGCAGGGCCAGAGACTTAAACTTGGCAAAGTCTCTGGGCCTGGCCTGAGAACATATCTGGCTGTCAAAGGCGGGTTCCCGGAAATACCCAAATTTCTCGGCTCAAAGGCTACCGCCCCTGAGCTTGCATTTGGTGGCCTCCAGGGGCGAAAGCTTCAGGTCAACGACATCCTCGCTCTTCCTACACAATCAGGGGCTTGGGTGGTTGAAGCTAAACCTTTCTCACTGCCCCCTGAGGCCATACCCTCTTTTACCAATCAGAGCGTCTATTGTCTCGATGGTCCATACGGCTCCGACGATGTTCTTACCCCTGAAGGTCGCAAGACCTTGTACGAAACCAATTGGACTGTCAGCCACAACAGCGGTCGTAGTGGCATTCGACTAGAAGGCCCACGTTTGAAGTGGGCCAGGGCTTCCGGAGGAGGAGGAGGATCCCATCCGTCAAACGTCTTCGATTACGGGTATCCAAACGGGGGAGTCAACTTCACGGGTGAATCACCCATCATCTTCGCCCACGACCGCCCAGACTTGGGAGGTTTTGTCTGTCCCACAACTCTATGCTCAGGCGAGATGTGGAAGGTTGGTCAGTTGAAACCTGGCGACACGATCCGATTCCGGCAGACGACTTATGATAAATCCCTGGAGATAACGCAGAAGAAGAATGCCTATCTCCAGGCTCTTCTCGAACTAGCACAAGGGACCAGAAATGTCAGTCAGATGCCTTCTCTGGATATTGAGCTTGGTGACGAGGCCACATCTTCAATCCTCCACGAGACTCCACCTTCAGGATCTCATCCTCGGGTGACATATCGTCAAGGAGGTGATACAAGCATCATCATCGAGTATGGCGACCAAGTTGCAGACCTAAGGAATACAACCTGCGTCCAGCTTCTAGCCAAGCAGCTAGTTAACAAAAACCTTCCGAGTGTCCGCAGTGACACCAACTTTGCCACACTCACGGTACGCTTTGATCCATCTCGAACAGATCGAACCAAGCTCCTTCAGCAACTCATCGACCTTGATGGCTACATTGGGGAAACGGCCGGTATCAAGCTTCCTACTCGACAAATCCGGCTTCCCATCTGCCTCGATCATTCGTCACTGGAAGAATCTGCCCAGCGGTACATGGCCAACATCAGACC
Organism: Fusarium piperis; assembly: GCA_027886205.1. NCBI lineage: Eukaryota > Fungi > Ascomycota > Sordariomycetes > Hypocreales > Nectriaceae > Fusarium > Fusarium piperis. Next base: position 244,589 of record RZGM01000022.1, on the reverse strand, counting down.
TACGGCTGCTTATTTACCCGACAATGTTGAGTACATCAGCAAGAGTAATGCTCTCGCAAGCCGCAGCAGCGTCTTTGATTCGCTACTCAATACTCCATGGCTGGTGGTGGCAGTTGGGTTCTATGTTGGAACACCGATCCTGTTCCCCCTTGATCCCCGATACATGTTGACAGGCCAGAAATACAACCCCAGTCGGGCCTACACTCCAAGCGGCTCCGTTGGTCTGGGTGGCTCGTTGCTAGCCATATACCCTGTTGCGGCGCCAGGAGGATATCAACTCATGGGTCGCACATTGGGTGCATGGGACACAGCTGGGAATCGCCCGGGGTTCTCAGCCACACGACCATGGTTATTCAATCACCTCGATTTGGTGACATTCTATGAGGTATCGGAGAAGGAGTACGATGAACTGGAGCGTGATTTCGAGTTTGGTCGTTACGTCTTTGACGTGTCTGAAACAACACTTGATATGGATGAGCACATCGCCAAGTTTGACGCAGCAAGTCGCGACAAGAATTACCAAGCCTGGCGAAGCCGCCAGTCTGCAGCGGCTAAAGAAATGGGGGATCTTGAACAGAAACTCTTTGAGGAATGGACTGCAACAAAATTGTCGGCCAACAACAACGCAGGTGATGAAGATGAGGCTGATTCCAGCAAGATGGTCAAGATCGAGTCTCCAGTAGATGCCAGTGTTTGGAAGGTTTTAGTGAAACCCGGTGATGTGTTAGAGAAGGGACAAACAGTGGCAGTGCTCGAGGCAATGAAGATGGAGATCAACCTAGTGGCCGGTGAGGATCAGGCTGGTGCTGTAGTTGCCAAGATCAAGCAGCAACCTGGAACTGTTGTGAGTCCAGGTACGACGGTGGTGATAGCCCATAGACAAGACTAAGATAGTCGTATTTGAAAGATTGTCAAAGTAGCTCTCTGCTACCTCAGTCAAAACTCATCATGGTTAACTTGGTGAAGTGAAATGCAGTACTGGCCAAGTTGCACTTCACCGTGCATATTCCAGTGACACTAACGTAGAGACTTATGGATCAGAATACCATAAGTATTATGAATTCAATCCATGTCTTTCTGAACCAGCGGCTACCACAGCCAGTGTTGCGCTTTAATGAGGAGGGCAAGATGTGTGCCGACATGGCCTACCCTATACATGTATCAAAAAGGGGGTTCGTGACGGGTATACAGACTTGAGAGCTGTTCATCTAAACATAATTGAGCTTTTGTGACTTGAATCTTGGGGTATGAATGAGCCTAGCAGAGTCTCGAGCAACCGGAAGTGCACCTCGAGAACAAGCTGGTCAGCGGGGTGCGTTAACCACTCTAGGAAAGGATCAGCAAACCCACTTCTTCCTGTTGATTCATTCGCTGGCTCTTATCCATTCCCCCAGTTTGACGATAACCGGGCCGGGTCTTATCTCCCCGCAAAGCCGGTCTCCCGTGGATAGAACATGTTGGTCATCGTCTCTCCACCTCCTGACCAATTCGCGACTCACTGCCTTGGAATCTCTTTGCCTGCATATGACAGCTCTCTTGCACATAGCATAGTCCCCCTTCCCCAAGGGTATGACTTACAGTACTGCCCCCACGCGTTAATCCCGTCGCGATCTCGGCGTGACGTTTTCCTTCGCGCTATGAAAGGACGCCCGCGGCTTCGCGTCGCCCCGTGCCAGTTCTGCAATAAAGAGTTCAAGCGACAAGAGCACTTGGACCGTCACCTCCGTACTCGCAAGTATTCGATATCCTTCATCTGCGTATCTCATTGCTGAGTATCTAGACACCCGAGAGCGGCCATTTTCATGTTCTTGTGGCCGGACGTTCTCCAGACAGTTAGTCACTCCCAATGCCCCTACGCAATGATGCGGGGTGATGTCTGTGGTGTTGATGATTGATCCTTCGTATGCTTAGGGACCTCCTGAGTCGCCACCACCGACTGTCTCAATGTTCAGACACTGCTGCCAACCTGCGTGACAGCAGAAGAGGCTCTGCAACCAACCGACCGCCTCAGCCTGTGCTTCGAATATTTTCAGTCGAGCCAACTGCAATCTCTCCCCCAGTTGCCACTAGCAATCATGAGAGAACGAGTTCATTGACTTTTGAACATCACCCTTCTATGTCTGGGGACCCCGTCCTCGACGATACGACCCAGACACCTCAAGCACAGTTTATGGGGAAATTCTCGATATACGATCCCATTCATGAACCCCCGAATAGCAATCCTGACGGTATGTCGAGCAGCGGCGGTCCCCCAACTTCTGGGTCTGGAACCGGGGATGACCAGATGGATGTGGTCGTGAACACGACCCCCGACTTCACCCAACTGATGGGCTTTGACACCGACTTCTTCTCCAATGAAACAGGCATGATAAATGACTACCTCATGGGTGTACTTTCCCCTTTAGACTACCGCACACCGATGATTGAAAATGTATCCGATGGGTACAACGGCATGGACAGGGAGTTGGTGGCGCCAGTTCCCAGTCTTTTGAGCCTTCATCATCGCGAGCCATCGGCTCCGCTACAGATCGCAATGGTAACAGAAGAAGCCCAGAGCTCCATGGCTGAGTCACGCGTCTCCAGTCATGCAAGACCAGCGCCTCAGACGAGTCAGGGCGGAGGCGAAGTTGACGCATCATTGGACGCGATTGATGACGTTATAGGGTCCAACCCGTGGGCAGTGTCAACGGTTGCTTACGATAAACTAACTGCCGAGGTCGTCAAGCACGAGCATGTATTACCGGAGTCCTTTACCCTCCCATGTCGACAAACTTTGTCACGATATGTTGCCAGCTACATTCGTGGGTTCTATCCCCATCTCCCCTTTGTCCATATTCCAACGTCTTGTTTGGAGAATATGGCTCCTGTTTTGTTACTCACCCTCGCTGCTACCGGGTCATTCTATGGTTTCGAGCATACGCATGGATATGCCATGATCCTTTTGGCCAAGTCAATCATCACTGAGAAACTTGAGCAACGCCGCCGCGAGTCTACTTCGCGTCTTGTTCGAACTTTTCCACGCTATGCCGAGCTGCCTAGCAGTTCCTCCGGAGAGCACAACGCATCCACACGATCAAGGGTGATGTCACAACCCGTACCTACACCCGTATTCGATCTCGAGTTGGTGCAAGCTCTAGTGACCCTACTCATGGCCATGTCTTGGCTTGATGGGCCACTTGCCGACGATGCGCTGGCCATGAGCAGCCAACTTGCTGCGGTTACTCGCGAGGCCTTGAGCCATCCACTCATGGAAGATGGACACGAAACTTGGAGGGACTGGTCCCTCGAAGAAGCAAAACGACGCACTCTATTATCTGCCTACTTTGTGCTCAATATCCAGACCATTTGCTTCAACGTGCCACCTCAAATCACCACCTCCGAGATTAAACTCGCGCTTCCATGTTCTGAAGCAGAGTTCAAGGCACCAACCTCGAATGCCTGGCTCCGTCTTCACCAGAAGCGTAATCTACATGATACGGACTTTCAAAATTGTCTCAAGCAGTTGCTGTCCGGAAAGTCACTCGCCAAGGAAGTCTCAGCATCCGAATTTGGGAACTACATGCTCGTCCAAGCTCTGTTGGTGCAGATTTATTTCGAGAGACAAGCTGCCTCAGTTCTATTGAGCTTTCCGTCGAGCCTTGGGCCGTCTACAATCGAGCTGTACGACAGTGCTCTTGCCGCGTGGCAAACATGCTGGGATTCGGCCATCGAGTCTGCGTTGGATCCCTCATCTGTCCACGGACCATTGGCCTTCAACTCAACCGCCATTCTCCGGCTGGCCCATGTACATCTCGGGGCTGACTTGTTCAGTCAATGCGCTCTTAACTCGAGGGATCCTCGGGTGGTTGCTCAGGCCTTTGAACCGCATCGAACTCCTATTTTGCTTGGTTCTGAACATCTGGACAAAGCTGTGCTGCATGCCATCTACGCACTGAGGATTCCTGTAAGGGTTGGGATAGCGTTTGTCGCTCGAGGTCGAACAGGGCATTGGAGTGTGCAGCATGCTATTAGTAACTTTGCGTGCGCACTGCTGCTTACGCATTGGCTTGAGAACATTTTCAGTCTCGCCTCTTCAAGTGGACTTCACAGTTTGAGGCATGAGGAGAGGCGTCTACTGTCCATGATTGAACGACTTATTGAAGAGACACATCTACATGATGGCCTAGGGCCAAAGGACTGTTACCCAAACCGCATACGACGACTAGCCATCGCCGCGGTAAAGCTTTGGGCTGAAACTTGTCAGGGTATTCAGGTATATGAGCTGGTTCATATTATGGGCGAGACACTTTCTTTGGTGGCAGAGTCATTAGAAAGTCGTCTGTAGAGGAAATCTGTAGAATTATTCAATTCAACTCGCCCTTGACCAAGCGCATCAAGTGCGTTTTCTTACAGAGAAGCTCTTATTCCTCATGTATCCTTCAAACTGAAGAGAGCTCTGGGTGGGGCGTGTCTTCATGTGGAAATAGTGCTCTGTTTTAGTCTTGAGGATAGCTATCATACTCATTATGAGCTGGATAGAACGGGATGGTGAACTCGAGGTTTGGATTCTACATCTGCCTAACGAGGTGAGTAATATTACATAGATCTCCATGAAAACGAGTGGCATCTTTTGAGATCCAGGCCATGAGAGGGCCCTTTTACCTGCTACAATGGCTACATGTCGCTCTCGTCACATTATAAAGTCTACACGGAGAAAAGAACAGCTAATCCAACCAAGTTTTCTATATTGAAGATAACACTCTGTTGTGTATGAACCTAAGCCCTAGCAATGGCTGGGTTGACCACATTCAGAACCCACCACAAGCCTCCCAACCGTCTCGATCTGCACCGCCCAGCACGCTAATACTCCCCTCATCCTACAGTATGACACTAACTTAAAGCCAAATCTTTCCCTTCTGCTTTACCCCCCCACTGATGATGGCCCGGTATGGAGCCTGTCCTCCAGAAATTGGTGCTCGCCCTGTGAAGCTGATTTTACCCGTAACCTGCCCGTTCTTCCAGAAAGCAAGATTAAAGCCTCCGCTGGCCGGGTTATAGACATTGGCGAGGGCTCCGCTTCTAGCGTTAAAGATTGACAGCTGATTTGCGGCGGCGATGGAGGTGTCGACCGAAACCGTCACCGAACTGGCCGTGGTAGACACTCGTGCAAAGTCGGTGCGGGTTATGTCCCTGCTGCCACCGATGAAGGGGTTGAGGTATCTGTTGGTTGTGTATCGAATGCTTCCGGCAACCGGACTGACAGCTGGGCTGCCGATTGCTATGACCACATCAACTGGGTTTGCACCATTGGTGGTTCCCGGTGATGGGATTTGTCGAACGACGAGGAGCTCGCCCCTGACTCGCCAAGACTGCCAGTTGCCCTGGTTGTAACCGTCAAAGGTCACATCAAAGAGAACGTATTCCAGGTTGAGTCCCCGTTTCTCGAGATGTGCGTCTTCGTCACGAGCCGAGATGGTGAAAGAATCGAGGTCGGGTTGGTCAACGACAGGGATGGAGTCGTCTTCAAAGATTGAGAGGCCATCCGACGCAGTAGGGGAAGCCCAGATGCGGCTGATGAGAGGCAGGATAAGAAGAAAGGACTTCATTGTTGGGGTTGTGTGTTTAGCTGAGTTGATGATGGTATAGATGTTGAGGCTGTGTTGAAGAAGACGAGGAAACTTGACAAGGGCCATGACGGGGCACTATATATAGTCAAGGACTACCCATCTCGGTATCATCCGATAATCCGAATTTTATGCTTGTTCTCGGCTCTTGTTCATAGAACAGGTCAGTAGGACAACAACATCCGAGGGAAAATACCTTGCTGTTTGAGATTCATGTGATTGCCGAGCCATTACTATAGGTGGCGCTTCATTTGGTCAGCCCTAGACCCTCAAAAGAGTCTGATGCAGCACTACTCCAAAGTCTTATTCCCAAACAGTTCCCGGGCTGTCAAGTGGCGCTTCAGCTCAAACCTAGATACCAGATACGTTGACAATGGTGCCATTCCCCACCCATGAACGCCATCGCCGACCAAACAAGGCGGCTTGAACATTGTTGTTGCCGGTGAGGGGTCTGGCTTGGCAATGAACTGCCACTGAGGAGACCAAGGCAGAGAGAAGCCATCTCTTTGGATTGCCGGTGTCACCTTGACGAGCTCTCCAGCTCCCAGAGTGCCGAGATTTCTCGCCTAGCTACAACGTATAGTCTATGGCCCGCAGCCTTGGTAGAGGCTATACCGGTGTTTACGTTACATCTGCCATGAGTAACTCGGACAGCAAAGGAATAAAAGAACTAAGAAGAACCTAGTGTAATGGAAGCCAAATTTTGGCTCATTCATGGACAAGTCCCAAGTAGGTGCAGCGGAATGGCTTAGTCAACATGTGGGCAAGTGAGAAACACTTCCGCTCAGCCGGAGCCGTAAAGAAAGGAGTGAGAAGACCTGAGGTTCAATGTGAGGCATGGCTGCCATTCAAAGACTTGGGCGGGCTGTGGGCTTCATCTTATTAGTCAACAGGCTCAGCTTTGCCTAGTTTAGGAGCTATTGATGCAAGCCATATTACCACTTTGCCTAATGTTATTACCTACTGTCTCCGCGGAAGTCGAGGCAAGGCAGATCTATGTAGCCGAGGTCGCCGGAGGCTGGGAGAAGTAGAGTTTATCTTGGCACCTAGGTGCAGACCGACAACCTGGCAAGGTAGCCCTCGGAAAAGAAAGCCGACTCCCCAGTTGCCTTTCGCCACACTGGATCCAAGGACGGCAGTTGAATTAGACTCGAATCCTGACAAAGTCTTCTCTCATCGCCCCAAGCTGTGTAGTCCTCTTTCTCTCACATGCATGTACTGGCCACACTTGATTACCTTTGCTTGGCCAGCGCCGGCTGACATTCAGCTCGCCACAACTTTCCCATTCTAGGCTCTTTGCAGGGTTCGCCTTGTGATAGCATATACACAGTAAAGCAGACCTCCGTAACCGAGAGGGGCTTGACTTTGAGAATCAGGCTGTAGGTGAGAATGAAGGGTACCCCGAGAGAAAACACCGGTTGTCTTGTAGGGGCATTGACGATGTTATCCGTGAACACTGACTACTTGGTGCATATGCGGATAGGGATATTGTAGGTGGCTGCATGGATGCTGTAAATTCAAAGCAATGGTCTAGTCAATCTCTTTACTCAGGACTGTACTATTCTAAATACGTAGACCAACACTCCCCAGTCAGCCAAACACATTGAAAGCGACCTCATTCTTTACTTTCCAGTGGGCGGCACTCATAGCACTCTGGCTGGTTTACGCGAATACCAGAGGTAGACTCGCGGAAGTCCAGTTCCTGAGGTGTTGCCGAGTATAGCTTGCAGGTAGCTATAGTCGAGCCAGAATGGACAAAGGTCTTGCATCCTTGTGTTCCCGCGCAGGCTTGTGCACAAAAGTCAAAGTGAATCAGCTCTGACGAGAAGTCAATCAGATATGATTCGGCCGCAGGGTTATTGAATCGTCCAACACCAGCACACGTTAGACCGTCAGATGGTGCGTCTCGTAAAGTGCACGGCGGGTCATATTCGACGAGGCTAATGTCATCAATCTTAACCTCGGCGCCCACCCACGTTGGTTGATTTGAATAGCACCTCCAATAGAACAGTATATCCGCGGAAGTGGTGCCGGGGGAGAAACTGGCTACCAGCTGCCTCTTCACATAATGGTTCACGGGTTGTGAGGGGCTCCTCAGGTTCTTATACTCCAATAACGCGGGGAGATAGGTGTAAAACTCGCAGGTTATACCCACTGTCGATCCCACATCTGTGAATGTCCAATAGAAAGTGAGAAGATATTTTTTTGTTGCGTCAATGCCAGTCACCGTCTGTCTCAAAGGAAAGATGGGACGACCTGTGCCAGTAATAGGGAACCGTATCAACCTAGAGTTCTGGTCAATATGATGAAGGATTCAACGGGAGAGGACAACCTACGCATAACGGTCTCCCCCATGCGCTTTTTCAGGGTCATTCTTGATTTCAACACTTCTTCCTATAATCCAGGGCAACCCATCTACAGTTGGATCTTCAAAACCGCCATTTGAGAAGCTCAGACGAGTTGCTGCCTCCGTGGACGTGGCTGGGGCTTCACTTGTAGTCGTTGTTGAAGATACGACTGCTTTAGAGGTAGTTGTCGTTGGAAATTCGGAATCGGATACCGATGAGGGCTGGGAGAAAGTGCCGACGGAACGGCTGGTATGTTCCTTAGTCGAAGTGTCGCTGAGTACCGCAAAAGAACTGGACGTAATTCCCGATGTAGTGCTCCAGATGCTACTTGTCTCATCGGAGGTCGAGGCAAAGTCAGTTTCGGTTGTGGTGCTGGTGAGTTGTTCTCCATTTTGGCTAGAGGAGGAGGACAGGTACTCAAGCGTAGTTGTATCCAAGGCTCCTGATTCCGTAAGGGTTGAAGTAAGGGGTTTCTCGGTTGAAGTTGTCCAGGTAAGATCAGTCTCGTCAGAAGTTGAGGGAAAACTGGTTTCAGCTGTAGCTGTGCTCTTAGTCCCATCGAATGACTGAGATGACAATGCTGAAGATGCATTGGGGATACACGGGCCGGCGTGAGCTCTCCAAGAGTAACTCAACGCCAGTATAAAGGCGCTAAGTGACTTGGGCGGCGCCATGTTTGTCGTGGAGGGAAAAAGAGAGACACTTGGGGGTGGAAGAGGAGAAGGAGACAGATGAAGTGGCTTGCAAAAGTCATCTAAGCATAAATTTAGGGGTCGCTCTGAATCAGACCACCGTTGACGCTAACAGACACTATTGATGCTGCTAACGTGGACTATTGACGCCACTATTTATGGCGACAGCTGAGGAGCCTGCCAAGCGAGAAACACAGACACAGGAAAGGATTACAGTGGGATCAATTTCGGATGTTTTTCTTTGCCTGGCGGGCTAATGCAAGGATCAAAGCACCTCGCGGAACTTGGAAAACGCAGCATCACTGATTCCAAAGCCGCACTTCATGTCGGTTGGTGCGCTAGAAGATGTATTACAAGATGTGTTACTAATGTTGCTGATGTATACAGTAACATCTCCCAGGACTATAGATAGGTGAAAGACATATCGAGCATGGTTGCTGATCTATCGACTGCTCTTCTATGGCAGACCCCAAGAAGACCAAGCTCATTGGTTGAGGAATTGGATAGCGGCTCTCTGTGCTTGAGACCATCAGCTAAGATTATTCCCATAGGCGACCCCTTACAAGAATTTGTGCTTCAGGGAGTTCGTTGCCACCCAGTACGACCAGACACCAAGGCACCACCCAGCACAGCAACTCTTCCAACTCCAACTCGAACCAAAGCGCGCATATATGAAGAGATGGCCAATAGTATTTATTTGGTACAAGATATCGCCACAATCAGGAGATTGGTTTTCCAGGGAACAAAACAAGGCTCAACGGAGCCCCATGTGCTGGTCTCTGATTCCGATGACGGACTTGTGACGCAACTATTAACATCCCGTAAATGGTAAAAGGGCAAGATCCAAACCTGTCACATACACTCAACTCATTCAAACACCACGAATCTCCCTTATGGCAAATTCACGACACCCAAAAGCGAACTCACGACACGTTCAGACTGGCAGTTCAGGCCTCGAACCATCGCCTGCAATTCAGGCCTTGGTTCGCCTCTGGATAACCAATCAAGAAGCTAAGGATATCTATCAGCAGTTCCAAAAGTCCTGTATGAGAAACTGTCAGGTCCTGTGGAGCGGTATGGAACGAGCACAAGCCCAGAGATGGGCGGACAGGCGGAATTTGGAGACTTTGACAACGGCATTGGGGCCCCTGCTTAACCCTTCCGATCCAGATTGCCCATATCACCCAAAACCACCTTCCGGGTGGATTAGGTACATCCATGGGGCTTCGGTCATATTTGCCTGGTACATTTCCCAAGGTGACTCGGTCACGGTCCTGTCGCAGCCTCCACCCCAGCGGTTCCATCCCTCTGGAATGACATATTATCAGACAATTGAAGAACCCATAATCAAAGGTAAGATGGGCAACAAGCCTGTTAACAAGATCACAGTTGTCCATCCAACCGTCGGAGGGAAAGCCGAGGACTTCAAATATGAAATGTGGCCCAATGACGAGCATTCCATGTGGACCAAGACCTTTGGGATCCAGAAGATGTTTATCCATTGGCGAGCAGTCAAGCAAGAAAAACACAGCAATCATTGAGGTCTCAAAGGTAAAAAACGAGTGATGAAAGCTGATTGATAAATAGCTGACATCGAGTGAACCAAGCATGGTGCCGACAGACAAACAGCAAAGCAAGCCGAAGCCAGTCAAGAAAATGGAAAAGAAAGCAAGGAGAGGAGATAAAAGCTACCAAGGTCATGATGGGGAGGGGAGCGCGGTTGGCAAGCAGGACATGGTGGTGCGCATACGCCAGCCAAAGAAGAAGAAAGGGAAAAAGAAGAAACAAAACAAGGTGAGGGCAGTGAAGGAGCTGAACATTTGAGAAGAGGGATGGACTGGGATGTAATCTCTCAGAAGGAAGTGTTTTGACGCAGCGGTGGCGAAGGGATAAGTGAGGACAGAATGATGCCACTCAGTAGCTAGTGGTGGTGAAAAGTGTGACGTATTCATTTGTCAGTAACCAACAAACTGAGCATGAAGTACTGTAAGTGTCCATAGGTACGTACATGTCATCCCACGGCCAAGCACAGAGTTAGTTGGCTGCGGTTCTGTCAATACTACGTAGTAGGGCAAAAGGAGGAAGAGCCAACTGGGAAGTAGAATTCATGTTCTGATGTTGTACTAGTTATTTGGCTGCGTAAAGTTAATAAACCAGCCAGAACCCCAGAGTTTATGGAGTATCTTTGCGTACGAGCGTGAAAGCTCGTGGTGGGTATATAGGCAACGCGTCCATCATACTGCTCCTTACTATCTGTCGTACACGGTTATCCCATCAAGGGCCGAGCTTCAGCTATAACAAAGAACACAATATCAACACTTCATAGCACCATATCCCAATGCCAAAACCGTGGCTGCACTGCTCCTTACATTTATGTATGAGTACCAATACGGGGGAATGAGGTGCGGTTTCGACATGAAATACACGTTCAATTTATAGAGTGGGTTGGTTGCCAGCTTGGTTCTCCCGCCACACCGCCAAGAAAACAGTTTCAACACAATGTTGGCATGTCAAGATGCCTCAGCGGCTCAGCCATAGGATCGAAAGTCAGCTTCTTTTCGCTGCAAACCCCGCATTGCAATCTCACATATGACGTCATAAAAGATACTGATCCTTGCATCTCACCTCAGCGCCAGTCTCGTGAAGGAAAACCGGATATCGCAGGCGAAAAGTTCACGATCTTCCTTCATCATCCCCCTAGCCGTGAATTGTTCACCATCAGCAGCCATGACCCAGTTCAAGAAATTCGACGCCGAGACTATCCTCACGAGCTCAGATCTTCCGGCTTTGTATCATTCTATCCACGAATTGGCCAAGGAATTCGCAGTCCTAGGCCAGATCAAAACAGCGAAATCATTGATATCACTTCTCCTCTCGCAATATTCCTCCGACTGGCAGCTACGACAAATCGGGCCTCTCAATTTTGCATTTGCAGAAGTCAACGAATGGCCAGATCAAATCTCTCAAGAGGAGAGGACAGAAGAAGCGTTAGACAATCTGGCCACTAGTATCACCCTGGATCTTGGGAATGAGAGCGACGCTGAAGAGGATGACCCGGCGGAGTTGGACGTGCTCTTACAGACTGCTAAACACAGCGATGCTTCCTCAGGAGGCGCAGCTATTGAACGAAGCAACGCCCTTGCTTCCGCTCTAGCCATGGCTATTCGGCTGGCGTCTCAGTATACATCGTCCGTCGAGGAGATTGAAGCCGACCCGAAGGTCCAAAAAGCTCTTGAGTACATCGCTGTGAGAATGCATGCGAATCAGGCCATCAATAGTCTCATTCAGCACCGCAAAAACTGGTGTCTTCTCTCTACTGGCGCCTTGGCTCGAAAGATTCCGGTTGACATGACCAAAGTTAAGGCCTTTGGCCAAGAAGTCATAGCCACTTTTACTGAGCGTCTGAAGAATGGGCGTCATACGCATCCGAGGGAAAAGAAGTCCATCAAGGAACTTCTTGACGAGTTGGACCGCAACACAAAAGCCAACGGTATAAGCCACTATGACGAGATAGAGGAGGAGGTGCCGGAATCCCTCTTTATTCTCCCTCCTGCAACGGATGACCAGATATCGGCTCTTGAGCGCAGGCTCGACATTGTTCTCCCAGATGACTACAAGCAGTTTCTCAAGATCAGCAACGGATTTGGTGGCTCGTGGAACGGCTACTGCCTCGAACCCCCCATCCATGGAGTCGACGATGTTCAGTGGGCAGACATATATTGCGATACTCTTCCTCTTGAGTTACATGAGACTCCAACTGGAAACCTGGATCTTGAGCTCCCAGATGGAAGAGAGTGGCCAACTTACGGAAGACCACTTGAGCTTGGGTCCTATGATGTCCTTCAGTCCTTGTTCATACCACCGCATGTCACCAGGACAGCTATCGAAGCATACAAGGAGTGTTTAGAGAGTCTCAAGACACCAGATGCTGTAAAGCAGCATACTCTCAAACACATTGCTTCCAAGTATGGGAGCTGGGAGGCGTTTGAGAAACTCGATTGGGTCGCGATGGAAGAGCACCATTCGGAGAGCCTTGCCTGTGGCACTTTTACGCAGTTTCTGCAAGAAAGGGTCCGAAAATCGGAGATGAGCCATCGGGAGGATGAGAGAGACCGTAGGAGTTTTGCCTATTCCTTCATGGCTGATCAAGCTTGACTGCGAAGTCGTGAAAGAGACAGCGTGAGCAGTGAGAAGGGCCCAACTTGCGCATCTGTACAGATACCATCCGTACAGGCAAATAAAATGTGGAATTTCACTTGATGTAAATTGGACATGGCTTTGCGAGAGCTATCTCAGTGTTGATGTCAAGACCCTAAGATGTCATATAAGTGTGATGGGAGCTTTAAGCCTCCGTACTACCGGTACGTGAGCTACATTTTTTCGTCCCGGAGCTTCTAATATTTTTCTTCACGTGATGATTCATCGTTTTATGGGAGTCGGGCTTTAAGCCTCGTGTTGCTTGGGAGTTAGGGGTGGCAGAAAGAAGGAGTGGGCAATGCAGGAGCACAATTCCTTAGCAGGATAGCAGAGGCATGACAACTAGGTTAGCAAGAAGAAGTCATAGCAAACGGTTGGTTCATGTCATTATCGTTGCAGGGTAATGCCGTGGAGACAAATGAGCTGGAGAGCCATTCACAGTGCTTTTTTCTCCGGAGCTGAGCCAGCCGAGACTCAAAAATTGGTTATTGAAAATGGCCCACATGTAACAGGATCGGCTGGTCGGGAATGTGGACCTAATTCCTTGGCTAATTTCCTGCAGACAGGGGCAAGCCTTTCCGATTTCTCACAAACACACATCAACGTCATGATAGATCAGCTAGCAAGGGTTGCTTGTAGTTCAGTACTGTGACAATAAGATCTAAAGGATAAATATACCTGAGGTAGCCGAGTGAGAATGGATGGACGAACTTGTGAAGCTTAATTGTTTTCTTCTCTAGCAAGTCACTTGGCGTCTACACTGTCGCTTACCGTACCTTGTGCCGATCTGCAAAACAATGTCTGGGCCAAATCGATAGTCTGCTGCTAGTTCTATGCAGAGTAGCCTAGCCAACAGGGCCAACACTCAGCTTGAACAGAGGAAAAAGGGAAAAGGGGCGCACGAGAACACACCCTTATTCCACCACTTCTACCTTTTATCTTGAGCTAGTAGCCTCTTTCCGTCGCTAACTTTCCGTCGCTTGTTCTCCATCCTCACTTTTGTCACTCGTTACCATGGTTTCATCTCGCCTTCTGACCGGGGCTATCGCCCTACTGGCCGCCGGCGTCAAGGCTCGCGTGTGCTACCCTTCCTCGATACCCACTCTGTCGACCACCGTCTCGATCAGCACTGGGACTGCTTCTGCGAGTGAGAGTGCTGTGACAACCGAGAACACAACCATCGAGGCTAGCACTACGGATCTCTTTAGCACTACAAACCTCTCCATCACCACTACCACCTCTGCCGAGGCTACCAGCGACGTCGTCACCTCAGCTGCCACAACCACCACCTCCGCCCCGCCAACCGGTAACTGCTTCGTCACGAGCGACTGCTATTTGGATACGAATCCTCTTTGTGGCCTAGGCTTGTGTGAGTGCGTTAGGGGCGATTGCGTTGTTCTCGAGAGCTGTGCGGTCGACTCCGACTGCCCATCCTCGAGTGCGTTCTGCATAAACGGACTTTGTGTCGAGCAACCATTGTGAGAAGGAGCAACAAACTGTTTGGTCAACGTGGACACTCGTGTCTTGCCTGACGTCTGCACCTGCGTCAGTGGCGTGTGTTCCCTGGAGGATGATAACCTCAACCTGAGCGCTTTTGCATTACATTGCAAGAACCTCGATCGTCACCTACCATCTCTATTTTTGAGTCATGCCATCTCGGAAAATGCGCGGGTTGATTTCACATACGATACTTAAAAGAGCCTCATGAGTTGGCCGGACTTGATAGAGGTGCGGGTGGGAGAGGTGGTGTTTCTTCTTCCTTGATTTCAACAAGTTCAGATTTGTGCTGAAAAGCGAAGGGTAGATCTAAAATTAATTCTGATTGAGCGAGTATTCATGACTATCGGTGCGTGGTCGCACTTGCTTGGTGACTGCATCACGGGAAGTGAAGGGCGAACTGATAGCACAGTGACTGCTATAGATTCAGAGGTCCTATACACGCCTGCTAAGTTGAGCATTGTAATCAGGAGATGTAATACTGCCATCTTCCAACTCAGAAGTCTGTGCCACATGAGATAGTCTTTGTCTTCTCTGCAGTCTCAGACAGCTGCTGGATCTTGGCCTGCAGCATAGCATGACAGTCGGATCCCAAAGGAATTCGCAACTGGTCCTCCAAACCAGCAGCCATGCCTGTTCCCACAACAATCTCATAGATACGCTCAACTCCCTTTTGAGGATCACCAGGTTGATTTCCGTGCATAGTCTTGAGTACGGTCCCAATGTCGAGGTATCCTTCTCTGTTCGTGCCAACATTCTTCCCTTCCGAAGAGGGCTTGAGAAAATCGGTTCTGAAGATCCCTGGCTCGATGATGTGAACTCTAATTCCCAGAGGCTTCAGCTCTTGATACATGCTCTCGCTCAAGCCTTCGACGGCAAACTTGGATGCTGCATAGATGGGAGCGCCTTGACCTGCGAGAATACCAACACCACTCGAGATCTGCAAGATGACCCCCTCGCCCTGAGCCCTCATGTGTGGAATGACAGCCTTGGTGAAATTGAACAGCCCAAAGAAGTTGACGTCAAATTGGTAGCGTGTCTCCTTTTCGGACACCTCTTCGACTGCACCCATGTGGCCGAAGCCGGCATTGTTGACAAGGACATCGATGCGACCATGTTTGGATACGGCCGAGTTGATGACAGCTTCAATCTCGACGGAAGAACTTGTCATCTCGACCTGAACGAGGTCTGTATTGGGAGAGTCGCGAAGAGACTGGGGAAACTTTGAAAGATTCCGGGCGGTGGCCACGACTGTATGGCCTTTTGAGAGAGCCAGCTGGGAGAGGAGGAGGCCAAAGCCTGAGTTGGCTCCGGTGATGAACCAGACGAGATTCTTAGACGACATGGCGGGAATGCTGGGGCTGATGGTAAAGCTAGTTGCGGGTATTATTATTGCTGATATGGTTGTGGTTGCTGTTGCTGCAGTGTATGTTGTTTTGTTACGATTCCTACAAGCAGATGGGTGGACGCTCTTTATATAATTCATGACCTGCAAAACAGTACTTCAGCATCTATTATTTCCTCTCCGCTAAAACCGTTCTACCAGCATTGTGAAGCCGCTCAGGACATGCCTTTATCACAATGTTGCTCATATCTCCGATTCTTGTAGATGATTGGTGAGTTGCTAGAGAGATGCATGCCAAGTCATGCCCTAAATCAATCAACTCCGCCCTGGGCAGCATTTTCCCGCCTCAACTCGGCCGACGCCAAGGCTGCGTAAGCGCTTGCTTATCAACCTGACCGAAATTACCCGACAAGCCTCATCTTTCGCCGTTTTGTATCGGGCAAAGGCGCAGCCTCTGGTTCGAGGCGATTAACCTGAGTCTCAGTCTCATTATGAGTGACCAATCCCAAGTCGATCTGGGACCCAAGCGTGGCCGGAGAGTCACGGCGTGCATCGAGTGTCGAAAGAGGAAGAAGAAATGCGACCGCCGGTGGCCATGCAACCACTGTCGGAGACGACAGTCGGCGCATGAATGCAAATATGAGAGCCAGGTAGCTCCAGGGCTAAGCGAGTCTGCCGCAGACCAAAATACGTATAGTTCCACCCAAGAGCCTGTCTCTGGTGGTTCCGCAGAAGCCTCTGCTGCCGTTATATCCCTCGGGTACATGGACGACCCCGTGCTCAAGATGGTTACAGTATGTACTTCTCCAAGTTCGTTTTAGTGAAATCACTAAGTATTGAGTCAAGGCTACGGCTCGGTCAGTGGACGCAGCAAAACCGCTTGAGATGCCAGGCCCAGCACTTCAAGCCTCTCGTAGTGTACCTCCACGCCCCTACGCCGATCTGCTCGTACAGAGCTTCTTTGATAACGTCAACCATCATTACTGCATTCTCTACCAACCATATTTTCAGGCCGCTTACGAAACCTGGTGGTCTCGCCGTCGGGACGCCTCATATCTCTGTACCACGACCACTATTGCTTTTACCACCTTGATCCTACGCGTCTGCTCCAATGCGATCCAGTTTCTGCCCAAAGATGGGCAAGACAGGCTAGAGTCTGAGCTTGGAGACTCCGCTACCAACCTCAGCCAGCTCTACCACGAAGCTGCAAATTCATTGAGCGACCTTCTCCAGCCGGGTGTGGCCGGGCTCGTCAATGCCCAGCAGCTCTTCCTTGGGGCAACTTGGCATAAGGCTGAGGCAAATTTTGTCCAGTCGTGGCACATGCTGGCGGGGTCAGTAAGACAGGCACAAGAGATTGGTGAGTTCCTTTCTGGCATTCCTTGTTGATCAGTGAGCGGTTGGTAACGCGCAGATCGTAGGCATTGACACTGATAAGACCACCCCCGATATGACGGGGTATGAGCTGGATTCACGAAGGCGACTGTGGTGTGCTTTGGACACCTGGGATAGGTGAGGATGTCACTTGCCCGACCACACTCAGATCGAGTCACACTAATCGTATAGATTTATGACGGCTGTCTTCAACAGACCTCCTATCATAGGCTCAAATAACTCGGTGCCATATCCTAGCACTACCCTCAGTCTCTCAAACATTGGCTCGGATGGGCCTTCAGCAGCACTTGCCAAGGTCCTCGAGAACCAGCTAGGAAGGGTTCTATCAGGAAGCCAGCCTGGAAGTCAACGTCTCGAAGAGAGCCTTGCGACAGTTGAAACTTGGATGTCTGCCCTTCCACCCGTGTTTAGCCTGCATGCCCCTGAAAAGCGATGGGACGAAGAAGCTCATTGGTTGCGGTTCCAGCGACTGCAGCTGCATTGTGTCGGATACATGACGGAGCTGGCTCTTATGAAGGCAGCATTGGCACTTGAGCCCCGGCAGCAAAGCTACGTTGAGAAAGCGACTAATATCGGTCTGTTGGCTATGCGTGCCTGTCAAGACTTCTTCAGCCTCTGCTTTCCTCATCAGGCCAAGTATTTCATGGTTTCTTTCTGTCCCTTTGATATCGCGGCGTTCCTATGCTCGCTGCTACTCAGAGATATGAATAGGACACTACCAAAGAGAGCGCAAATGATACATGCTGTTGGCTCTGCCCTTTCGATATCTTTCCGACTGCGAAGCTATACCAAGATGGGCGAGTCGACATGGATCATACTGAAGGCCTTGGTGTCGCGGCTCCAACTAGAGCCGGATGAGAGTCAGGCTATAGGAGATTTGGTGAGGGCTCACGACTTAAACGACGGAAAACCAGAGTCATTGTCGGGGGCCCAAGTACTACCTAGAGAGGAAGTGACTGCCTCCTTAAGTCATTGGCAATATGAAAACATCTTTCTCGGCCCAAATGCCGAGGGTGGTCTTGATCTAGGGGTCTTGGATGGGGTCTGGGATTGGCAAAGCCTGCCAACCGAGTTTGACCTATAGTGTGACTGAGAACAGTCGGTGTGTTTTTGACTCAAGGTAACAAGCGCTACATATCTCAAGTAAATAGCGTGTCGAAGGCTGTGGCGGATAAAAGGGTATTTTCTTGCACACTCTCTCTTGTTCCTACATGAGACACATCCGTGGAGATAAAACCATAAGTCCCTTAAGAATTACCAAAGCGATCAGTGTCAACTTTTGTGCTCAAGAATTGGCTATCACCTGGCACGTAAAAACTCCTTGTTCTGCTACTTGTGAGTCGCGGCGGTGGCGGGTACGTTGTAATCTTGCTAGCTGCGAATGAACAAAGGCATCCCATGTCACACCGTGATTCATCAACCTGCCGCTGCACTCCTTATAGCTTGCTGAAAGGCCCGGCGCTGGAGGCCTGTGCCTGTGCAAACTCAGCCTGAGCAACAGCCGCTGCCAACCTCTGGACTCGGGAATGAGTGATCAGCATGGATCGTGGGTATTCATCTGGCAGCTCTTCCCCAAGCAAAAGGCGGGCGAGTATCTGTGCCCCCCCAAAGGCTCAAACCATGCCGATTCCTTAGAAAGCAGCGCAGACCTATTGGTGGCTGCGACCAGGAAAGGGAAGCTTGCCAATGAAGGGATTGCCATCCAGTGTGAATCCAACAGGGCCGCTCCAAGCATGGATGGTCTCAACTTCTCCGCCAAAGTCGAACACCAGAGGACTCGTCCCGCGTAGATGAGCGTGTGGGATAAAGTCAATGGCGCTGTAGTCTGCCGTTGCTCGACGCGACACGTTTGACCTTCCGATGATGTACGCACCATCGGGCCTCCGCATCAAAAAGTTATAGTCCTTCTCTCCATATCGTAACCACCATGAGTTGCCCGGCTTCATCTTCTTGTTCTTAGGACGAAGACGTTAGACATTGGCTCGAACGGGGGAAACAAATAGCCGGAGTTCCGGGACAAGGTGACCAATCCAGTCATTGGTGGCGTGGATGACTTTGCTAGCTTTAAGTCTCCTCTGCTTGTATGGACGGTTGCATAGTCGCCCTCGTCGTTGTCAGAGATGGATGTGACGACGGTATTGGTCTGAATCAAGAGGTTGTTGTCCTTGATCATCTTTTCCAGCAGCGCTGTCGCCATCTTGTAAGGCTACATGGATCCCGCACGCATGTCGATTGCTCCGATACATTCATCTGAAACATTTTGGGACCTCAGATCCTCCCTGGATTTGTAGATGGTGTATCGTTTGCCTAGTGCGGGAGCATACTTCCACATCTCTTCGACCGCTTTGCAAGCATGGTCAAAGACCTTATTGTCGTAATAGGCGTCAAGGCCCTCCAAGAGGTCCAAATCGCAGTCAATGTTCCCTTCAGATACATGCCGTCATGACATCGACATGACTGTGCTCATACTCCATGATCTTGATGGCTTCTTCCAGACCATACATCTTCTTCCGATCATACCATGCGCCAGGACTCATGGCCTTCATATGACCTCCGTTGCGGCCAGCGGCTCCAGAGCACATGTCTCGGGCTTCGAGGAGGACAATCCTGGGTGCACCTCGGGAGTACAAGGCACGACAGAGGCTCGATGCCGTCATACCAGAACCGATAATGACAATGTCTGATGAATCTACCCATGGAGATTGGATCTTGCCAAAATTGACTGGCTCTGTCAACCAAAAAGGGTTGGTTGAGTTGTCGACGGGAACCCCAGGGTCAATGACATCCTTTTCATAGATTCCGTCAGGCGAGGTGGACATTGTGGCAAAGAAGATAAAGAAGATCTGTGTATGATTGAGATGATAATGGAAATGAAAGTGTCAGGAGCCATAAACTACTTAGTCCCTTGCCATACATGGTCTCATAATTAGTATTGCTCGAGTATAAGTTCAACCCTCTGCTCTCTTGTTAACTTCCCGATTTGGCCATGGGTCCTACGTCCAGCATGCAGTTGATTACCGCGTGACCCTGAATCTCGGCCCCGCTCCCGAATAATTAGCTTAAGTTGCACTACAATTGGTCAGTATGCTTAAGAGTGACCGTCCAATCCAGACATCGAAGCCCTAAGGTGTCTATCTGTTAAAGAGTACCTCCATGTAAATGTTTGAAGCTCTAGGTTTCAGGTAGCTGTCATCTATTCCTATCTCGAAGTGTGGTATCGTTCCTCTGGAAACCCCGGACTGTCAGTAGTCTGCCCCACGGATGATCGAAACCCCGCCCTTGTGACTCAAGGAGGAAAGCATCTAACCGATGCCACTGACTGTGGATTGAGTTTACCATCGGTTAAATACAGCATTTGAGAGGGAAGAGGTCACCCAGTTGGCAAACGATGGGAATTGTGACCTTGGGAGTGTCAGATCTAGATAGGCAAAGCTTGGTATATGCACAGAAAGCCCATTCTATAGTTCTATGATGTCAGGGGTCGCAACTTGGTGACGCTTCCAAAAGAAGCCACCAGTCCCAATAACAAAGAACCCAGTTGTGACACATGCTGGCATTGACATACAACGCTGAGAAACACCATATTCTTCGAATCCATAGCATTTGGATACACTGCAGGTAAACAGACCAGCAGCCATTTCTAGATCTCCAGCCGGCGAATGTGGTGTGAATGCATAAAACAGAAAAGAGAAATGCACGCTAGGAAGGCCGTTCTCGGTATTACGACTCGTTTGGATGGACACCCTCCTCTAGAGGTGGGATAGCCATGCCGACATGAAGGGCCGGTTCATCAATATTGCTGTTCTTATAGCTTTTGGAAGTTAGCTCTAATCAAGTGACTTGGTTTGACATCTTTCTTGAGCTGCTGGAATTTTCTCGAACAAAAAGAGACAGCATGAGATTTGAAATAGCATACCTCAGAATCGTAACTGCCCCTGGATCCAGCATGATTGAAAAAGGAAAATCAATTGGCCAGTCGAGCCAGCGCTTAATGAAACAGCGGAGAATGAGGCCATGGGCAACCTATGATTCCTGTGCGTCAGCCACGAAAACAAAAGGAAGAAGAGCAAGAATGGTAGCCAAGGCTCCGAGAAATAGGCGGAAAGGGGCGGATGTAACCATACAAGGAGGACATCGGCAGGCTTTTCGCCATTCATGCGTGGCCTCTGGATTTCTCGGATTTCCGAAACAAGTCTTTCCAGACGCTCCGTGACTTGCAGCATCGTCCTGTGGCAAGTGAAGAGAAAGCAAACAGTTAGCAGTCGTCCATCAATTATAGACGAGCAGACAAGCAAAAGGATACTGTACTCTCCACCTTCACATCCATCCCTCCATATATTCCACTCCCTCTCCTGATCCAGCCCCCTCTCTTTTCTTAATTCCTTGATCTCTCCAGCCTTCAAACCTTCATAGTCGCCATAATCCCACTCAGCAATATCTTCGGTATATGTAACCTTCCTTTCTCCTTCAGCAGTATGTGACGATGAGGGCAGATGTAGTAACTGAAAGGTCTTTTTTGCCCTCTTCCTCGGACTGACGAAGACGTGCGTAATACGAGAGGGGTCGAGGAGTTTACCAGAGCCTACAAGCGTTGTCGCAACAGAGGAGACTTGCTGGATCCCGACTGAAGTAAGTTCAATATCCGTGATGCCCGTATATCTACCTGATTTGGCCCACTCCGTCTCTCCTATTTCCACAACACTGTTATTAAAGACTGGTTGATTACGGGGACGCCAACTCATGGTCCAACCAGGTCTAGAACTCACCATGTCGAAGAAGGAACACCCGAGGAGTCAGAGCGTCTCGTACGGACATGTCGGCGGGTATGCGCTTACAAAATATATTTCTTTCTCAGGCGAGAAAGTGTCACTGATCCATGAAGCTGTGGATGTCAGAAAAAGCGCGCGGGGCCTCGAGCGGTAAATTATGGCAGAATGGATATCCAGAACATAACAGAGCATAATTATGCCTCGGGGATTATGAAAACATGAACTTCTTAACAGTCAACGTAGAGGTTGGATATGCAAAAGTATCATGTGATTAGAAGTTTTATGTGTTGGAAATAATAAGACTCTGAAAGAAACTACTACTCACATATAATAACGACCTAAACCGACTGGGGTGATACCAGCTTGGTAGAAAGAAATGGCCTCCATAGCAAATTATTACCGCAACAATGACAGACGTGCTTCCGTGAGCTAATGTGTAACCCAAAGAGCAAGCAGGCTTTGTTGGGCAGCATTTCGTCTTAGCAAGTATTTACATTAGGCTGCCTTACCCTGCTTACCCTTGTCTTGAAAACCCTCATCTCGAACCGTCGTGTAGTGTGTGTGTAGATGCTAGAGAACCACCATCTCCAGTTCAAGGCCTTTTTATTATATCACTTGATTGTCACCCGTTCAGCCGCCAAACCCCCCATCATGTCTCGCTAGCACAAGTCGTCCTGCCATAGCCCGATGGTGGCTGTTGAAGATGGGCTGCCACGCTGTCAATCATGCGAGAGTAGCCCAGATATCCAGAAGCTCATCTCCAAACAAGAAGGCCCCAACCCGCCCTGGAGTGTGCCTCCCGCTGAGGATTTTGGGGAAATGAATCTATCTTGGCCGGAATCTGTTCTATACAGTCCCCAGGGCCAAAGCAATGCAACGACGGATGTCGGAGTAGCCAGAAAGACAGGCGACCTGGGACGACAGGACGACCTTTCCCCTGTCTACGACCAGGGGCTTGAAAACAACGAGTTTCGACTCCTCTTTCTCCCTGCGGTTGGTGATGAGAGCCCCATCCACGTCACTCTTGAAGCTTATCAGACCGATGATTGCCCCGAGTACGAGACGGTATCGTATTGCTGGGGAGGCGGAAATGGCGATACAACTCTTTGCAAACCCGTCTTTGTTGGCGATTACCGGGACATTCTCCTGCAAACCTAGAACTGTTGGTCTATGCTTGACTATCTCCGGCCCTGGGTTGGAGTCTGCGTCATCTGGATAGACGCCATCTGTATCAACCAGACGGATCGCCAGAAACGCGAGAGCCAAGTTGCCATAATGGGCAGTACAGCGACGCCCCTCGGATGAGGCACATTTGCACTGGGCAATCTGATAAAGCCCTAAAAGAGATTCTAGAGCAGACGCAGAGTTCTCAGCCAACAGATACATGGGACAGAGTCTTTGGGTTACTTAGTTTCCTCCCCAGAGGCCGGCGACTCAGGCCGAACTACTTGCTGTCATCACTGCACATCTACATTGGGACCATAGCCCACATGCTGCTCAACGAAAGCCATGTGCATCTTCAAGTCAATCTTCCAATCCCACAATCTGTCGCCTTTCTACGACCGGGATAATCCCTGTCTACCTACTGCTAGGAATACGCTTCTTTTAAAGATATTGGATAACACTGTCTACGATGTCGTGTCCACGGCTCACGACCTTCGCCACGAAACGTGGAAAGACTTACAAATGATGGGGACGAGGATCGACGCTTCGAGTGAAGACATCTTCACTGCCCTTGTATTAGGACTCTATGTTCGCTACAGCTAACAGAGAATGTTGGGCCTTGGTTCTAGGCACGAGTACCAGGATCCTCAGACTCATTTCATGAGGAAGAGCTAGATGCGTTAGAGATAGACTACCCATCAACGACTCACCGGTTTTGCTCTTGGACATCACTTGACATGATCGGCCGGCCGCCAGCCATTTCCTGGTCCGAGTCTCGCAGTGTCACGGTGGTGGCTCCGATGCAGCCCCTATTTTGAGCTTTTCCGGAAACTAAGAGTCTGTATTCGGCTCGTTAAGGAAGATGAGATGGAATTGGCTACAGCGATGCCTAAACCTGAATATCGCTCGGTTTGCTACTATAACTGGCCCGAGTGTTTCTTTGAAGGCGAGCGCATTCCTAGGAAACTAGAAAACACAAGTATCTTTTAATATCGTATTGAATCTGTTTGTTCTTATTCCTAGCCGAATATCTACTTGTTCCACACTCATCGTGGTGTTTCGGTTTTTAGTCTTGGAGGATTATCTATGTTCGAGAGCAGCAGGTGAAGAGTCGGGGAGGCATCCAGGTAGGTCGGTCTGAAACTAAGGTGCCAGTCCACAAATGCGTCATGCAACCCGAACCAGCGAGGACTTCAAGTAGAATGAGACTAGAGTTTATCTATCTCTATCCTATGCTACGCAAGGTTAGTTTTGAGAAATGTTGCACGAGTATCATCAACCACGGCAGCGCAAATGATACCAGGTTTGGTTGACTCCGACATATCACAAATCAGGAAAGGCGCGGTGGCAGAGTGGTCTAATGCGATAGACTAGAAATCTATTCTCTTCGGAGGCGTCTGTTCGAATCAGGCCCGCGTCGATTGATTTGCTTTTTGCTCTTTTAGCTTATTTTATTCTACCTTTTCTTCATGATCCTTCTCAGTATTGCTGTTGACCAAGGACACAGCTGTGGGCGACTCATATAACTCTTTTTTCTCCATCCAAATAGGAGAAGACTCTATGGCTTTGCTGTCGTTGGCGAAGTCTCAACATGAGTTCTTCACTCTTCAAGATATTCCGCCTTCCGGTATAGCCCAAGCCTCTGAATGCCTTGTCTTGTCGTCCTGGTGTCCATTTCAAGGGATGTGAGAGTGTTTGTCAGTCAATAAGGGCCTCAATACCTAGACCCAATTTCGTTGTGTATGTCATTCAGTCTCTCCCTTCAACCCTCTCCTTGCTGATCTCATTCTTGCTGGAGCTGAGAGACTTTCACGCGCGTGAGGAGATCGATGAATCTTCATTTTTTTCATGTTCTCTCCTTGTTAACGTCCATCTCTTATTGAAAGAAACCTTGTCATGAATAGTTGCGATCTGCGCAAGCCTAGTCAGAGAATAGCAAAACTACAATTTATATACTTCCTCCTTCACCACCGAAAAGTTGAGCAATGTAGCCTCATTGGCCACAAATTCAGGCTCCCAGCTCTGCTCATCCTCCTCTTCCTCTTCTTCCTCATCGTCAAAGTATCGTCTCTCTGCGCCAGCCTTTGAAGCTGGGAGTCTGTTTCGTGTCGACGCCTCTTCAAGGGGAATCAGGGGTGGCTCTGGTTCATCCAGAGTCTTTGCGGGTGGTCCTGATTCTGGAGCAGGTTCGCTGAAGCAGTAGTAATTAGTAAAATATCTCATTCAAGGGCCCTTACGCTGCTTACCTGTTCAATCGCCAGTACGGGGATGCGTTCAATGCCTCAACATCCACTATGCCTTCAGCGTCAAGCATCTTGGGGATGATATGCTCACGTCCGGTAGCAACATTGAGAATGCTCCTTACCAAACTCACTCCAAACTCAGTTACTTCTTCGGTATCCCCAGTGTCGGGATCGGCCATCATCCATTCCAGTAGGCGACGTGGCAACATGGTTTGTTTCAGGAGCTCCCAGTTCTCATCATCAACGTAGACGACTAGACCGACAGTGTCCTTGATATCGAGACCACCCAAAGTATTCTCGACAACTATTTCAGCATTTCCTGAGCGGTAGATGAGTCGAGATGGAAAGCTGGATACGAGGCGCACTTGGGCGTGTTCCAATACTTCCAGAAGCCATGACGTAGCTTTGGGGCTATTTGTTCGGGGACTTCGGAAATGAACAGCGATTCTGGGATGGAATATTAGAAATGCCAGTTAAGTTGAGTAATGATGACAACCTACCGCAGCAGTTGACTGGCCTTGGATGAAATCTCGCCATTCAGCTCAATAGACTTGAAATCTTCCTCGGTCGGGCCCATCTCCTCGACTTTCCGGGATAGGTATCGCTCCTCAAGGCCGGCCCAAACCAGGAGATTGTCGAGCATCCAGACTGTCTTTGGATCGAAATCTAGCAGGTTGAGTTTGCCAATGAATGCGTCCTTCAGATATTTGCGGTCGGCGATAGAGAACTCCATGGTAGCAGCACAGAGCAGAACGTCGCCATCGGGAGTAAGCACGGGAAATACGGGGCTGCGGAGGAACTTGCTCTTGTCCAAGACATGGCCATATTCCGGAATCTTTTGACTGACTGCAACCAAGAGCCCCCTAGCTGTGTCATCGCGTGTGTTCCCGGGGCTCAACGACGCAACTGAGACCAAGCTGTCAAAGACGAGACCAGCATCATTCTGTTTGATGCCGAGAAATTTGGTGAAGAAATCCTTGAGCTCGGGGTAGTGCCTGCTCAAATCGTTGACCTCTGGGCTGTCTAGTTTGGGGGCCCAGGTGCAGTCACTGGAGTTGAGCCACACGACACTGTCGCCAGGAGCCACGGCAATGATAGCATTCTCTGCAAAAGCCGACCTATCACCACCGGATTAGCCAAGGGCGCCGTGTTTAACAGGGTGACTTACCTGAGCTCAGCGGAATCATGAGGTGAGAGCTTGCGCCTCAACTTGTCCAATGCGCGGTAGAAGTCATCTGTCAGCCACAGATCCGAGGGATCAAGTGGAGCATCGAATTCACGCTTCTCCAATACGTCTAGAATGGTTCGATATGTGGCATTCTTGACCCCCAGCGTCTGTGAATAAAAGTCCCTCAGTGATGCAAGCTCAGACTTGCTCGCATCCCAATCTTGGGGGACTGGGAAAAGGGCCGACTTGGAGAGTGTACTAGACATATCACACAAGTCGTCCATCAAACACTCGCTGGGAGGTCTCCATATGGGATGGATGTAGACCAGCTGCTCTTTTTCGAATACATCCCTGTGGTCATGAGCTGTCAGTCACCCGTCCTGCTGCTTCTCTCTGTGTTACATACCTGACTGTTTGCTGGCACTCCCCCAAATCTCTCGAGTCTTCACACTCTGCCTGGATACGAAGATAGAGCTCCAGGATCCGGCGGGGAAACTCGACAGTGGGGCTCTTCTGACGTCGTATTCGGATCAACATCTCCAAGAAGAAGTCGAGATTGTCGCGATACCTGGCAAAAGCTCTGAGGCACCTCCACGGACCAAACCCCCCGTCTGGCTTGAGTGGTGGGTTAAGCCTGAGGAAGGGGAACGTCTCGCCCTCCAGCATGTACCGGCTCTGGAGATAGACTAGCTTGGGCAAGGGGATGTATGAACTCCCCAGGGGTCGGTATTTCCCGTCTTGGCAGAGGACTTTCAAAGCCTTCAAGTCCAACATGGAATCCGGGTTCGCTTTTGCATAGATCTTGTCGCGCTTCCATGCCTGCTGGAGATAGTTGAGGAACTCTTCGGGGTGTTGCTTTGACATCTCGACGCATTTCGGTGAAAGGATCCGACCCCTGTCGCCGAACTCAAAGAGCCGTGGCTCTGAAGTGCCATAGCCTCCATGGCTTCTGGAAGGAGTGCTGGCCGTATCTCCACGATCTCCACGCAACATTGAATCGAGATGGTGGTTTTTTTAAGTCTCCCCAAGTCAGGTCAGGCTGGGTCAGTTTGAAGACTCACCGACATGAAGCCTGACGTGGCGGTGGTGGAGACATGGCAAACAAGGGTCTAACGGAAAAAAGTGTGCTCCGATCCACAAGGGCAAATCAGGCTGAGCCACCTGGCTGTGCTGATAAACATTGTCTTGGACACAATTGCTTGTATTGACAACGATGACCTACTGAAGCGTGAGGGGGCTAAAATGAGATAAGAATATATCCTGGGGGGAGTATAATTCGTGCTAAGATGAGTATATAGATGCTTGGATATGATTTTATTTGCTTTTTATTAATTATAGTAAAATTAATAATAAGGGTTTATAAAATTTTAAAAGAATTAAAAAATAAGATATAAAATAAAGTGATTTTTATTCTTATAAAAATTAAAGTTTAAATGTCTCTTTAGTATTTAAGAAATAAGTTATAACTATAATTATAAAAAGCTCACTATAGGGCAATAATTAGCCTCAGAATAATTCTATTATTTATCCTGGCCTCTTTATTATACCCGGTCCCTTGCTTTGGCCTACGCGATGGCCGATCTTAGCTGAGCCTTTTATTAACATCCCACGGAACTTGGAATTCCTCATTATTGCTGATCTCACCTTTGTGGAGGCTAAAGATTTAAAGCTTAATGAGATCAATGCCAAGCTCAAAGGCCTAGTAGTCCTTGAAGTTATGGCCCGGGATTCTTTTTTCATACTAAGGAATTTATGATTATTCATTGCCTCTCGCACGTCATCGCGACCAAGCAGGGCAGAACAGGGCAGTGCCATGAAATTGACACTAGTTGACAACTCTGGAGGCACCTTGGACACTTATCACAAAGGGCATAGCCGTCCAACCTATTCACAATATTGCACATATTCACCCAAAGCAAAGTGAGGCAGTCTTGCCTCTTAACTATAAGAATGTGTACCGCTTCCGAAAAAGAAAAAAAGAGGGATAAACCAGAGTCGTATGATTCGCAAAAATAACTCTAGGACCAGTATTTAAGAAAATGGGCCTACCTAATTCTGGGGTCCCTATTCTTGCCAATCCGGCAACACGTGTCCACTGAGAATGCCTTCCGGGTAGTAAACTGCTTCAAAAAAAGAACTGTCAGCTCGAGAGGTCCCCCCGACACGAAAATATTCCCTCCAATAGTAGATGCATTCCCGCAACGCCACAGCTTAATGGGAACAAGAGAACACATTGCGTCAAACTACTCGTGCAGTCAGCCCAAACCTCGCTCTTTTGATCTCAAAGGATTCCATCCCTCCGTTATTTATGTTTTGTGCGGCTGTGCTTTGGGTAGTTGCCAAAAGATCAAAGCCGATGAATCTCTATTAGAAACTTAACCTCGTACGTTCTTGGCTTGTCGATCACCAAATCAGGGACAGCCGAGACAAGATGCTTCCAGAAAGCAATTCAATAAACAGGCCAGTCTAGGTGTCTTGTCCGGGTTGCCTTGCCGAGATCTAGCATCGTTCCACTCAGCCGAGCCAATGGTCCCCGTGTATATCAGATCATGAATCTGCACATCATAGTGGCACATGGATGGCATGTACCCCTCCACGGGGTTTTCGCGTAGGTTTAGTTGTAAGTTCCCGACCCTAAAGCCCGATGACAGCTAATTATCCGAGAATGGACGATGGGTTTTCAGCTATGGCCAGTACCGTATGTCATCAGCGGCTCAGTGTTTAACGTTCCACTGATTTGAACTTTGGGAAGCCATCTTCTCTTCCTCCAAAAACGCCCAAGCCTGTTGGGCTCTCGGACACCTCGGGTGCCTCGGGCCGGTCTGGGTTGTGCGCCACTGAGGTCACTAACTTACTCGGGATGAGACAGACCAATGGCAAGATGGTTGATCTTTATACGATTCTCAAAAGCGAAAGGTCTAGAGTGAAGTGATCCAAGGTCAATACGAGGTTGCAGCGCATGGAAAGTCACGCGGAAGAGTTGTCCACAAATCATGTTTACATGTAAGCTCGTGATAGAATTTGACCGGCTCGTATTGACGGTTGAGGGTGGGTGGGTGGGTATAACGAGTGATATGTGGAAACATAAAAGGCACATCAAATCACAATTATTATCTCGTCTGGCATCAAACACTCTCGAGGAATCTTGTGCGCTTGCCCTTTTTTATTAGAACTGTCATCTATTTGAGCTTTCATCCAACAATTGGCCACACAAAATGCAGATTCCAAGCCTTCTTAGCCTTACTACACTCCTCGCGGTAGCGTCTGCCGTCACCGGTTCGTTTCCTTTCCCATTCCCATGATCCTTTCTCACAAAGCAGTCTCATATGACTCCGGCTACGATCAGTCATCTCGATCCCTGACTGCTGTGGCCTGCTCCGATGGCAAGAACGGCCTAATTACGAGGTATGGCTGGCAGACACAGGGCAACATTCCCAAGTTCCCCTACATCGGTGGCGCCCAGGCCATCGCGGGATGGAACTCGGCCTCCTGTGGTACTTGCTGGAAGCTTACGTACAAGGGCAAGAGCATCAACGTTCTGGCTATTGACCATACTGGCGCGGGATTCAACATTGCCCTCACCGCCATGAACGCTCTCACGAATGGCCAGGCTATCAAGCTTGGTCGTGTCGATGCTACAGCCACCCAAGTTGCGGTCAGCAACTGCGGAGTGAAATAATGGATTTTGGATTGTGGGGGCATATATATTTGACCAAGAATGAACGCGCAATGATGATATTATTAATGCAATACCGACAGGAAGGGTTAATTTCGAGCTAGGGAGGCTGTGCCTTTTGAGATTGAGACTAGTATTTGAGGAAATTGCAGACCACCTCGTATTTATTAATGCAGTGTTTTGTGTCTTTCATATTGGTCCCTGTGAACATTTGAGTTGTGATTGCCAGTGTTGCTACAAAGAATACCTATGCAGTTCCAGGCGGGATCCCATGCTTGAGGTTGTCCGTTGTTGGCTTTGACGATGGTGACTGCAGTTATTAGAGAAAGATGGCATTTGTGTTAATCTTCATGACGTCTCCGAAAGAGACCGTAAGCAAATAATTTCACTCCCGTCAAAGGGGAGATCGCACTAGATCTTCATTTCATCAAACTGGCTGGGTTACAATGTTTTACGACCTTGGTTTTACCGGCCATGATGGACCGATAATCTTTTGTTCTGGTGGCCGATTCCCTTCTCTCGGGGCGTCATTGAAAGTAAGAAGGCTCCCACAGGCGAACATCTGTGGAAGATACATATGGCAAGACAACCCTAGACTCCAATCTCAGGTTGTCCCACAGCATGCTTAGATGGATGAAGCTATCAAACCTGCTGAAACTGTACATCTATACCATTATCCGGCTCGTTGCTATACATAAATCCTGGTGTCGGCTCGCAGTTTTAAAAAATGGATATCTCACGAGAGTAAAGAGACACAACAATGCATACAAACATTAAGTAAATCCACAGATGTGTCAAAATGTCTTTAAGAGTCCTTCAGCTTAATATTGGTCTTATAGTTGACGAAGCTGGTGTGAAGGACGTGCAGTGATCAGGGTTACAACAGCCACTTCAACGATACAACATAAAATCAGGTTTTAGGAACTTAAAAGGAGTATGACTGTAATCAATCCCGAGTTTTTAATACCTTACTTCAACAGTGCCTAGTTTAACCAAGTTATCTTATGGATGCCTTGACGAAACAAGTGAAGTTGTTTGGCAGTTTTTTTTCGTTCTGTTGTCGTTTTCTTCTCGGACAGCACATGTATACACTGGTATTTATGGAACCTCTTGTGAATCCTGCACCTCCCAGTACCTCTTGTATGCCCAGACTATCAAGGTCTCGGTAGACTAGGAAGAAAAAGACCCTGATAGGTCAGACGTTAGCGACGGGCCGTGAGATAGGGTGATTTTATTTCTCATCCTACATCAACAATTACCAAGCTCATTTACAATCACACCGTCTCTAGGTTGCGTGGTATACGGAAGGTTGTGGGCTTGTTCGTCGTCAATACCGGTATTCTCGTCTGTTCCGAGTTGTCCGATTTAGCCAAGCATTTATCACATTCCTGGGTTTAGAGGCAAAACGCAATGGTTCGGGCCGGCCATGTGCTCAGCCCTAGGTCGCACGGTTCAGGCAATCGCAAGGACCAGTTCAGCGGCAACTCCCATGACACATGGATCTTGATTCGATATACTACGAGACACTATGCCGCTCGGGTGTTCCCGAGGTTCGATCGTATGTCAGGGGACGGGCTGCATCGCCCTATCCATCAACCTATAGTATCCCTGTTGAAACAGGGGTGGGGTGCTTTTGATCCTTTGTCACCTCGTATTCGCTGACAATCTTGACAAAAGTCCCAGCCGGTTATGCAGCTATTTGTCATTTTGGAGGACAGCCTCATCGACTTTACCGTCTACGGGATGTGATTCCCCTCTCCAGCAAGGTGATCGATCAGAGCACGGTCCGGAACTCGGCTTATTGCAAGTCATTGACAGCTTCTCATACCACGTGAGC
This sequence comes from Fusarium piperis, assembly GCA_027886205.1. Lineage (NCBI taxonomy): Eukaryota > Fungi > Ascomycota > Sordariomycetes > Hypocreales > Nectriaceae > Fusarium > Fusarium piperis. The sequence goes on along the minus strand of RZGM01000022.1, from coordinate 212,655 downwards.
TGAAGAGTGATGCAACGTTGTCTTTGGCGAATGAGGGTCTGTCAATGTGGGAACGGAACCGACAAGGCAGGTGGTATGGCATGGCTGAAATTAATTCCCGCCATATCGTAACTTTTCCAATCACAAAGCGGTTATTCAAGGAACATGATCCGTTTGTGAGTGGATGCAGCGTCGCATAGAGGCTGGGCACCGTCAGCCCCCTATCATGGGTACATGACCCGTCTTTTACGAACCTATCCGGGCAGCTCGGTATGGGGCTGGGACCCAGTTTGAAAACGCGGTATGTTGTATCCATAAGGTAGAGGAATATAAGACAACGGGCCTGAATCTTTAATAGTGCTCTCATGTAGGTTCTCAACGCCTAGTGTTGATCAACTACACTGTACTAGAGACCGTCACAATGGTGTCTGTGTCGGGCTTCTTTCGAGGCGTCGGCCTTGCGGCCCTCGCTGCTGTGACTTGCCAAGCTGCCGCTGTCAATGGCCAATCACTTTCCGAGCGCGCCTCTTCCAACGACCGTTTGGTGTTTGCGCACTTTATGGTATGCTGTCCTGATAGTATCAACATACTACAGTCAAGCTAACAGAATTCAGATCGGCATCGTCAGCAACAGACAAAGCCCTGCCGACTATGACGAAGACATGAAGCTCGCCAAAGCTGCTGGGATTGACGCCTTTGCCCTCAACATTGGCACTGACACCTACAATGATGTGCAGCTTGGATATGCCTACGATTCTGCCAACCGCAATGGCATGAAGGTCTTTATCTCATTCGACTTTCACTACTGGGACAAGAACAACGCAGCTGCCGTTGGCCAAAAGGTCAAAGAGTACGCCAGTCGGCCTGCTCAACTCATGGTCGATAACAGAGTATTTGTCTCAAGCTTCTCAGGCGATGGACTAGATGCCAACGCCGTGCGAAGTGCTGCTGGCTCCAACATCTATTTCGTCCCCAACTTCACCCCCTGGGGAGGTTCGACCAATGGCATTGACGGTGCTCTGAACTGGATGGGTTGGCCAAACGATGGAAACAACAAGGCCCCCAAGAACGGAAAGAGTGTGAGCGTTGCCGATGGCGACAACAACTATCTGAACTGGCTTGGCAGTGGCAAGAAGTACATGGCTCGTAAGTTTCCCCTCGTCTCATACTATCCGGACTAACTAACACGAGCTCAGCTGTTTCTCCCTGGTTCTTCACACACTTCGGGCCCGAGGTTAATTGGTCAAAGGTAGCCAAGCCCCCAGTTCCTTTCCATCAACACAAGTAACTGACTTGATGACTAGAACTGGGTTTTCCCAGGTGGCTCTCTCATCTTCGACCGCTGGAACGAGGTCTTGCAAAAGGGCTTCCCCATGGTCGAGATCCTTACTTGGAATGACTATGGCGAGTCTCATTACATCGGCCCTCTCAAGTCCAAGCACAACGATGACGGTTCGTCCAAGTGGGTCAATGACATGCCGCACAACGGCTGGCTCGACCTCTCCAAGCCCTACATCGCCGCCTACAAGAACAAGGATACCAACGTTGCCAAGTACATTGAGAAGGACCAGCTTATCTACTGGTACCGCCGCAACCTCAAGTCACTCAACTGCGACGCTACCGATACTACATCCAACAACCCGCCACCTAACCCCAATGAGAACTACTTCATGGGTCGTCCTGACGGATGGGACACAATGGAAGACGTCGTCTACGTTGTCAGTCTGCTCAAGTCGGCCGGAACTGTGGTTATCACATCCGGAGGCAACTCTGTCACCAAGGATGTCGGTGCCGGCGCCACTCTAATCAAGGTTAATGCCGGCGTTGGAAAGCAAACATTCACTCTGAAGCGTGGAGCCTCAAACGTCCTGTCTGACACATCGCTCATGGACATCACTAATGTCTGTGCTTGCGGCCTGTACAACTACAACGCCTACGTGGGCACGGTGGCAGCTGGTTTCTCTGACCCCCTTGACAGCGCTGGCTTGGCGTCTCTGACTGTTGGACTGCACGTTACGACCTGCCAGGCTAAGCCATCCCTTGGTACGAACCCAGCTTCGCCAACGCAGCCCAACCCACCCGTCGTAACCACTGCCAACCCTGGCCAGGCTTGCATCAAGGGCACTGTCGCTGATGGACAGAGTGGAAACTACATTGGCCTTTGCGAGTACACTTGCCATTACAACTACTGCCCTTCCGCTCAATGCAAGTGCACTGAGTATGGCGCAGCTGTCTCACCTCCCGGCACCAATGGTCGCGAGGGCTGTCCCGCCGATGGCCTTGATGACAGCTACAAGGGGCTTTGCAGCTACACTTGCAACCATGGATACTGCCCCCCAACTGCGTGCAAGTATTGCTAAGTTGAAGGGTATGGTGACAGTTGATAATGGCGATCTCTAAATTCAGTCTGAAAACAGCTGTGACATTCTGCGAAAGTAGGATCGCGGCATCACGCCTGATGAATTCAACTAAAATCTTCTTAAGTCATGACCGTGATAGTCATCCAGGTAAAAGATTAGACCCATTATCTGAATAAAAGTCAATAAAATCGCTACATGCTCTCATACAATCTGCAAAACAGCTCTTTGCGACCTCTGAAACGCCCCAATACCATTCTCATCTGAAAATTCAACCAATCCCACTCTTTCATATGTCTTCGGCCACCCAACCTGACGTAATGCAAGTCCAAATATTGACCGTCTAGAGAGAACATCATCACTCTTGCCAACAAGTACCATTTTTAGGACCACAACTACATCCCCCGAGTTGATACAATATCTCCCTGCAGAAAAGAACCCGTAGTCGGCGTAAAACCTTGGTTGGGAGCCATCATCCAGAACAATCTCTGCCTTCAGCTCATGCTTCCTTTCTTCGTACCACTCATGATGATATGTGCCTGGTGGTAACAACTTCGGATTGGGAGGTGGATGCAAAGGACGATGGATTATTCGTCCCCCGATACAACTTCCTTGAATGATAATCGCGCCAAGTTCACTATCTCCCGAATTTCCCTCCGCAAGTGGCTCTCCAGTAATACTCAGAATCTTCACATACGTATCCTCGATCCTCTCGAATGATTCAGGTCTCCCTCTCGCTCCCAAGGACGTCCCCAAATGCTGATAGGTGATCCACGGCGCCTCCACTGACGCCCACGACCAAGTCGGAGCTTTGTTCACCTCTTTCCTCGGTGTCATTTGGTCCGTTGGTGATTGGAAGGACTTCCACAGCATGTCTCCAATCATAGAATCCTCCCATAGTCCTGCAAAATAGTTGCCGCGTCCGTACCCCTGCATCTGCTTTGCGACACCGGCGATAGCTGCGAACCTATCGCTTGTAAACGTGAGATGGAGATTTGTATATTGTTGCACCATGTCTCTCCACACGTGTTTCAGCCCGTGTCTATCAGTGGTGCTCATCGCTCGTGTATATTCGCCCTTGTTCGACAACTCTGACGACACTGTATCGCTCATGCCACACTCACATACGGTGAACGTGAGACACTCCCAGACCATTTCTCTCAATCCAAAGTGAAGAACTCGAGGGGATAACATTCTTTCTTGAAAAACCCAACCCCTCTGTAGTAGCGGCCAGCCCCTCCCGTGGACCAACACTCGACGGACAGAGAAAGAACGAGAACTATCAGTGATACGAAGTCGGCGTGACATGAACTCCGGCTCAGAGAGGCGGAAACATCCTCCTGAAGGCTGGGGAGACCAAGATGCGGAAATGGTAACGTAGCCGTTGGAGTAGTATGACCCCATGCGCGCGGCTTCTCGACTCCAATCAGTGGCATCCCCCTGAATGATACACAGTGAGTCGATCCAGAGCAAGTCCAGTCCAAGACGGCGAGTGGTGATAAGGGCATGTTGGAACGTCCGCGGTAAGGATTGTATCGGAATTTCATTGAGATGGGCCTCGTAGTTGGCCGATGTCGTACGGAGGAGGCCAGATGACCCTTGAGGGCCCCAACAGTGACTGAGACAAGCATATCGGCCGAAAGAGTTATTGGTCTCGACGAGCTTGACCGCGGTTAGATGCGTTAAGGGGTCACGTCCAATCCTTACCAGGCGGGTCGGGAGACGGACGTTGGTATTGGACACGCAGCCCTTGTGACTATCAACGCAATGTTGCAGCCAGTAACGAGCTTTGGCAAACGCCTCTGGCGAGGATGTATCACCAGAGATGTCTGCTGCGGGTCTGATAGATGGGTACAAGGGATGATTGCCAGGCAGGTCAAAAACCTCGATCATGAAAGGTATCACGGATTCCCCTGAAATGCCGTCCTGGCACCAAATGCGAAGGGTATCGTTTTTGGTGAGAGGTGCAAATATCCGGACCTTGTTCTTTCCGTCGAGACTAGATTTGTAGAACTCTAGTATTTGAAGAACAAGTCGGCAATATCTGCATCTATCTCGGGATTGTCGAAGCTCCTGCAGAGTTGTCTTGCCGTATGGATCTTGGAGACATGCACATGCAGTGCATGGAGCCGGTTTTGCACTGGAGAAGTTATGCGACGAGGAAGGAAGAAGATAAGAGGGTGCATCTGCTCCCCTAGATAGTCCAGGACTTTTTAGACCAACAATGTTCCTGAGCATCGACTGCGTCAACGACATGTGTTCGCGCCTGTGGCCCTCGGTTACTGTCCCATCAGGAGCGACAGCAATAGCCCCCTCTGGCAGCTCAAGGCCTGTTGGCTGGTCGCTGCCGTTATGGGTTGCCATCTCTCTAGACCTGAACACCTCATCTTTGATCGTGCTCCTAATGGTCCAGGCTTCGGACCAAGCGCTGTTGCGAGCAGCATGAGATCCCTCCAACTCTTGGAGCCTGTTGCGGAAAGCTGCATCATCGCTCAGTGATTGTATATCTTCGCCAAAGAAGCATGACTCGTCGTCGGAGTGTAAGAAGTCGACCAAGTTAGGTGAGATGAGAAAACCTTCATCCATTATAAGGAGAGTTCATGCAACTTGAGAATCAAAGTGACGTGTATGAGAGATCCGCATTTGACCTTTCTCTCATTAATGCTGCCAAACAACGAGGCGAGTCCACCATTTTTAAGTTCCCCGTTACTCTTGAACTGAGTGGTATGATTATTGGAAGTGAGGTATCATTTCATAAACAGCTGAATGTCGAAAACGCCACACGTGCGACTTTTGAGACACCGTTAGCCCAAGTTCAAAGAATAATTGCCATCGTCTTTCCCTGTATGGATAGCCTACATCTGCCCGAAGCGCTAGAGAGCGGCAAGGCTGATTAGGGATCTGCTGATTGATCGGTGGAGTGTTCAGCTATGTTCATGGCAACACTTTATCTTCCCGAGTCTTACCAGGTGGTTCCACCACGGCAAAAGCAGCCAGAGAGAAACAATTACTTATAATAATAAAACCTATCTATATAAGGCATATAATAAGAGATATAATTAGTTAAATATAAATATATTATATTTCTAGGCTAATATAACTAACCCTGTATCAATACCATAGTGCTTAATGCTGCTGATAAGCTAAAGTGTGGCTAATAGTGGCTTAGGATAGTGCACGTGACAGCGCTCACCGGAGATTGAACTTAAGGCTCTGACGCTTATAGATGCCGGTGAGGAAACATGGATCCACTTCTCCTGCAATCCCTATTGTCCAATCAAAACAGCTGCAAGTGATAATTTTTCAGCACATTGCATCAACAGAATTTTGCATGAGCAGAGTTGATCAAACATTTCTGAATTCACCCAAGTTTAGTAAACTCGGGCACGCAATAATAAGGAGAATATTGGCCTTGTTGATGCAATTCGAAAACGCTTTGTATTCAGGTTGCTCAAGCTAAGTTATTCCGCTGTCACCACCATCTCCTACTGCTAGGATCTATTTCCCTGTAACTATTTAGCGAGCCCGGAGATCTTCTCAGAGAGGCTGGCCCCGTTCGACCGAATGTTTCCCTGCGCGACTTTGCCCCCTCGTCGTCCAGAGTCTCAATTGTGGTCCAGAATGATTCTCGTGGCTCTGGAAGAAACACTTCGGCAAACCACATTGAAGTTCGGGCTAGAAAAAGTGCCTGGGGAGTGATACACTTAGCTAACGCAGTCCAGGTGGAAAGTAACGAAAGGCAAACTGATTCATGATCGCCACGCCAACGTATTGTGCCCTCTCGTCGAATTCCCGAGGAGCGTTTTCGTAGTTTTCGCAAAACTCGAGACAACCATCAAAGTCGCGAGGATAGCCTGACATTGTTGTCTCGTCCCCCATTATGAAGAGAGGCGCATGTCCCGCCAGAAGTGGTGGGCTGCACTCTTTTCCTTGTCCGAGAATCCAGATAAGCCTAGTCGGAGGCATAGCAGATGCATCAAGACGGCACTGAACGTCATGACGTATGCGAAATCATCGTTATCGGAGAAGTTGCCGGGATATTGTCGAGCAAGAGACACATGCATGTTGTCAACCTGGCGCACCGCCTCGCGACAACGAGCATCACTCGGTCTGTAGCGCCACTCCGGCATGTTGTAATTTTCCGTGTCCTCGATACGTTGTGTTTCTCGCTTGACAACTTTACCTCCGTCTGATCGCCGTACCGTCTGGGCTCCGTGGGTCGTGATGGCCAAGTTGCAACAGCCTACTAGTAGATACGGGATAAGAGACTCTTAGACGCCGAGATTTCCAAGTATTTCCTCTCGCGCGTCAATAGGAACAATAACGTTGATATGATTGTGTGTTGGGATTTGATGCAGCTTGGCCCAGCGTATGGGCCACCCGTGTCTCTTCTGTCATTCTTCTTATAACAACTTACTCCGGACCGAGATAATTTTCTAGAGAGCATCATACAGATCCTCGATGCCATCATAACTCAAGCAACAAGCAAGGGCGACTACCTACTAGAGAGAAGCACTTCCAATCACCACGTCCACGCTCTGCACTATCTAGCTAAGCATGGCGTTGTCTATGCCGACTATTATTTACTCGAGGCATGAAACCGTCTGCTGCAGCTGCAGAGGAAATAGAGGAACTCAACTCGGGAGGATGGTAGATGCTGAAAGCGAATTGTCCTGGCAAGCACAAGGTAGTGGCCCGAGTGGATTTATATGAGAAAATAGACGCTCGCTATGTAGAAACAATAATAGTGAAAATCTGTCCGGCATTCTAGATCTGGGTGCAGGGGAACACTTGACTGAATTCAACTCACATCCCCGTGTCCAAACTCCACCACAAGCTGGTTGGCTTGGTTTGGACTGCACTGGACAGGGGACAGCCGGAGCAACCCCCGAGCGTTCCTCCGTATCCGCTGAACGGGGCTGCTTTGGCATGGGCTAATTCGTTAGCGGCGTTGCTTCCTTGGCTGTTACATGAAGATCCCCGGTAATGGCTCCGCCATGGCCTGATGTCCAAAGAAATTTCCACTATCGAATTGATGAAGTATTCCCATCAGCTGGGCAGCGGGTGACCTCCAGCCGAGAAGAGTACAGACAGCCACTTGAAGCCATCCATCACGGCAGAAACCAGGTCAGGGCCAATATTCGTCATCGGTAGAATTGCCTTGTAAACGGGCGCTGACAGGTGCTAAATCTCATCTCCTATAGCCCTTGAAAATGCCGTTGCTGGTTCGTGTAAAATTCCCCTTGGTCGTTGCTTGTGACCGTGATGGGTAGTTCATTGTAGTCCCTCCAACTGAATATTCGGTCGTCCAACGTCTCAATCTGGCTTGAGGCCAGCATAGACAAACTAGCATCGGTATCCAGAGACGTCATTAGATCAAGGGTGGATGTTGCCAACGTCATTGGAAGAAGGCTATTGTCTGCTGTGGTGGGCGACCTGGAGTCGTTGTCGTGGCTCTGCTGACAGCTCCATTCCGCTGCAGAGCCACGCTCTATGGGAACGTCCTTTTGAGGCTGGCCAATCCCTTCCATCTCAGCGGATAATGTTGTCCAGCTTGTCGTAAGATCGATACTCTCTGGTTTCTGGGCATCCATTTTGAGGCGAGAAAGCAACTGCGCTGCAAAGTCTGTGGCCCGAGGCGGCTGTTGATGCAGTTCTGAGCTATCATTTTGCTGGGATCCATTCCACCGCTTGGATGACTCGGCTAGAGAGGTGAGAATTGTCTCGAAATCGTCATCCACCGGCTCCATCAACCAACTCGAGTAAGCAAGCAGGGCACGGGCTGCAACGAACTGGCAGAAGGTGAACTGCCCTGACACAAGGTACCTCCGGTGAAGGAGAAAGCGAGTACATATCTTGGCAATCTCTTTGGCCGCCTGCTTGACTAAGGCCACATGGGCCATGAGTGAAGCTTGGCCGCTGCTGTCCTGGCTGGTGCTACCGACTGGAGGTTGAGGTCTGCAGAATGCTCGAGGGGCCTGGTATAATAGTATGCCGCTTGTGTTATGCGTCAGGTGGGCGAGTGTCATGTTATGGTCTATGTAGCCGTTCTTGTCGGGTGAAGCGTGCTGATATCGAGCCGGGAGTCTCGATTTCCAGTTCGCCAGAACCAAGTCAAGATTGAGAAACTCTCTTAGAAACCCTCGAGGATCCTGGAAAGGGGTTTTTGCCCCAGTCGTGGTCCTAGCAAATGAGTTGACCATGGTGAGGATTTCGGTCGCCTCAATGAGGTAGGCTAAGCCACCGATGCTTGGATCAGGAGTGATGTGCACCTGCGCGGCGACATTGGCTTGTATGAACTCACGAGTTTGAGCCTGCCGATTCTCCAGCCATAGTTGACCATCACAGGGAAGTAGTCTTCGAATCATGCTGGGGTCGAAGCTTGACCTAGCGCCTGATATCAAGGCGGCAAACTGTTCCAACAGGAATAGTACCCAAAAGAGGCGACGGGTAGACTCGCGTGACCTCCACGAACTGTTATCCACAATGAGACTCATCAGTCGCCTATACTCGCGTTGTTCCGGTGAGATATGGTGATCCTCGAGATGCAATCCAGCCCGCAATGCCACCTGAGGCAGCATCGTGACGAGACCCCAGTAGTTTGTGAGACGCCCTTCGCCTAGGAGAAGGAACTGAATGATGGTGCAAGCGTGGAGGGTATTCATGTCAGAGGTGGTAAGGAGCTTTTCACAGACACCAGACTGCGTGCGGCGCAAATACTCTTGTCGATCAAAGTCCCGTCCCCCTCCCAGGAATGGCCCAGTTGCCGCCATGAGTGCTTCCATCTGAAGGCCGCGCGGGTACGTCGACTGTTGGCCTACATACCCCTGAGCGTGGAAGAAGAACTCAGGCTGAAGCACAGGTATCCAGGGCTGGATCTGGGTTCGATAAATGTGACACATTTCGCTAATGGTGGCGTCTGACATGTCCAGGCTAGGCGATTCATTATTGGACGTGTCCCTAAGCTGATCAGCTCAATATCCCGTCTGTACGGCGTGCCGGTAAACACACTGTTGAACACGTGAAAGTTGGAGGGCTTGAGACAGAGTGGCATTATCAGCCATTTCGTCTCCAGTCGGATGCTGACCAGCCTCTTTTAGCATCTGTCTCGTGCCATCAACCACGGAGCGAAAATCCAGCCTCGGTTCAGAGGGTTGATGCTGAGGCCGCAAGAGCAGAGACTGGCCAATGACCATCTGCTCCAAGACATCAATTCTCCGATAAATCTCCTCAATGTAGCCGGGCTTTGGACCTCTGCGTTTGTCTTGCTCATACACACAGTCAAGTCCTTTGTCGAGGCACTTGGCACATGGATATGACCTCGAGCATTTGAGTTTGCCACGTCTACAATTCTCGCAGGAGCGCATCTCCAAAGGCGGAGGCTCATTTGAACCTGCAGGGGATTCATGAGCAGGCGCAGTTGGATGCCTGTTTGCTGATAGCACTGGGATAGGGCTCTCGTCTTGGTCCTGAGGCGCTGTCAAAGGACTCGTTCTCTGGGCATGGTCGTTTGTGCTGTTGTTTCTCTGTCGCTTATTGGTACGTGTATCCATGTTGATCAAAGCTGGATCGATTTGCATTGACCCAGATTGAGTTAACGGGAGAGGGCGATGAAGTGGCAGGTGGTGATGGAGTCCCAAGGCATCCAAAACCAAGGCCACTTTGGGGCACACGACTGGTTATAAATGGAATAGCACTGCGAGGACCCATGTACCCCAAAGTTTATGTCATCGCTCAAGACTGTCGGACAGACGCATCGAATTCGCCCGAACTGGTGGAGACGCCATCTCGCTTCTGGAACGTGTGGCTAGCCCCTAAGTAACCAATAAGCGAGGATCAAAGCTGAGTCTGCATGGGCTGATCATGGTTGAAACGTGTATGGTGGGATGTTCCGGTTGTGTGAAAACTAAGAAGGCTTTCTCGTTTGGTATATGTACATTTGAGCTGGAAACCTTTGTAGGGCTGTCAGTGTGACTTCGATATACTATTTGATGTGGTTGATAGTTATTGTCTTTGACTTGAATGATGACGAACAGTACAGTACATATCTTTCCTCGGGCCTCGTTGCCTCACACATCAACTGTTATGCCGCGCAGATTCCAAAATTCGCCGACCTAAAAGGCCTGATGTCACGCAATATCTAATGTCAATTACACAACCAACTGGGCAAAAAGATACTTGGTTACGATCAGTGTCCTAGGGCACAGCTCCTGCTCTTCCAAGACATTACCCTCCGAGTCAGTCTTGATTAATCTAGTCAGAAGGGTCATGGCGTAGCTTCTTAGAAACTCAATGGCCCCCGAGAGATTGTAGAATCCTGAAAGGGTGAAATGCTGGCTTTGGGGTTCACCACAGGTTGACTAGGCCGAAGCTGCTATCTATAGTTGACAATAAGTTTGCTTGATCGCTTGTTGCAATCGCCTTTATCTTGTAAACTTATGGGATGGCTCAATACCGGCACCTTCTTCTTCGAATACACCCGTGAAAACCTAGTACGCAATCGAATCAATCTTGCCTAGACTTGTAAGCACTGTGCACACCAGGTAGACTGGGGATGAGGGGCTCAAGTTCCACTGATGGATCCTCTGGGGTCGCGGCCAAATGGTAATCTTCTGGACTAAGGATTGATATCAGCGAGATGCCATGCATTGTTCATGTGAGAATAGGCACGGGTACCAAAGTAATCATTTGTATTTAGTTCCACTTCTCACAGATGTGATCCAGTGATGTTTCTAGTTGAAGCCTCAATTCGAGGAGCCCACACCCTCATCGCTCCGTTTCCACCACGATTAGCACGGAGGAAGAAGGGAATCGCTACCAAGTCCCGAGGGGTCTTCTCGTACACCCAAGGCCGGCTGCTGTACAACCCCTTCTGCTCCATCTCAATGAGCTGCTTTCCCTGGACATGCCCTGTTATAACCTGGTCAAGGCCTGAAAGTTGCACGGTCTTTCCATCACTGACAGGGCCATCGACAATTCCAAGGTGGTCAACGTCGGTCCCACGATTATCAACATCCTCGAGGCAATAAACAAGTGGCCCTCGCATGAGACAAATGTCATCCTTGTTCGTATCGGGATGAGCGTATGTCTTACGGAAGGCCACAGGGAAGTTGAGGCGGATATCAGTATTCTCGCCCGAGATGTAGAGGTACCCTTTCTTCACCTCGCCCTTTACAGAGCAAGTCCAACCGCTTGCCCAACTGGGGATTCGAAGGGCAAGGTTGGCTGAGCCTTGAATAGAGAGCACAACTTGACCATCCCAGGGCATCTCAGTCTTTTGTTTGACGATGACACCGCGGCCCGGGATCTTCAGCTCGCTATCAATATACTGATGAATCGCCACCAAATTCGTAGAGCCATCTTGAGAATAGATGAGCGAGCCGAGATTGCCTAGTAGCTTCGCGACGTTGGGAGGACAGCAAGCCACGCCAAACCACTTGCTCCTCTCCTTGAACTCTCCCTTCCGGGTACGCAACACGTTTTCGTAGTAGAAGGCATCTCCGTCCTGGTTAACAGCGCCAAGAAAACCGTTGTAGAGCGCAACCTCCATGACATCAGCGTACTCGGCATCGAGGTCAAGACGCAGCATGCGGGTACACCAGTTGATGAGTGCAAAGGTGGCACAAGTCTCGGCGTAGCATCCTTCATGCTCCAGGTCGGGCAGGATATAAGCAGGCCCAAACCCTTCCCATTGACGGACTGACCCGAGTGAGCCAGTGACATACATCCTCTTATCGACCATGTCTCTCCATAGACGGTCAAGAGCTGTCCTCAGCTTGTGGGCACTATCTGCGTCTGTTGATAGACGCACAAGGTCCGTAGCGGCGGTGTAAAAGTACATGGCGCGTACAGAGTGCCCCTTGACCTGGGTGGCATCAACAAGCGGCTCGTCCGCTTGTTGGTAGCCATAATCTCGAGGATCCCTAAACCAAGCTTTGTGCTCGGTTCCCATATGCACATAAGGATCTGCGCCTCGTGCAAAGGCTTCCTTGTCGAAGTACGTCTCATCTTTCTCATCCCGCCGACCTCGTTCAGTGATGAAGTACGTGGCAAGCTTGAGAGGAAGAGGGTCCTGGGTGAATTCGTATAGCCTGAGCAGACCGATTTCAATCTCTTGATGTCCTGGGTAGCCGCGCTTCTTCCCGGGTTCGGTGCCAAAGATAGAATCCAAGTGCTTGCAGACCTTCATGGCTACCTCAAGCAGTCGTCCATTTCTTGTGAGTGATTCATAAGCCACTGTCGCTTCGAAAAGGTGGCCGAGGCAGTACAGCTCATGGTTGTCTCTCAGATTGGTCCAGCGGTCTTTGAGTCCTCTGACGGTGTAGTAGGAATTGATGTAACCGTCCTCATGCTGGGCGCCGCGGATCATTTCCACAGCGTCCTCCACCACGGCTCTCATGGTATCATCAGGATGCTTGATGAGGAAATAACAAGCAGCTTCGATAATCTTGTAGATGTCGCTGTCCCAGAACTGATGAGGCTTCACGTCGTGGCCCTCACTCCAGGTTAGACAAGTCCAATGATCCCATGTCTTTTGGGCTTCAACGATGGCGGGGATGGTTTTGAGCCTGGAGGAATCTTGGACGTGAGACCAAAAGGAGGACGTGATGTCCACGCTTGTCAGGGGAAGCTCATGGAAAGGCATTGGAACGATAGAGCGAGAGTGGCAGAAGAGGCGAGAACAATAAGCTACGGTCTTGGTGAATATTTCATGGAGCATCAAGAGCAATAGTTTGGATCCTTATTATACCAGACAACAGACGATGACGCCCCGCAGAGGAGGGGAACTGATAAGCAAGCGGACGATGCTACGCGGTGTTGCAATCGTCGCTGTTACAGGAGGGCCTGTCGGGCGACGAGCCAATGAAATCATAAAAGCGCCGCCAATGTTGGCGGATCAAGCCCCATGTCGGCGGCGTCTGGGGCCAAAGTGCGGAGATGGTTCACGAGGAACAGCCATGTCACGACGAAGCATTTGCTTATTGGAGCGCATACTTTTAGAGGATACAAGTTTATTACGTAGAAGGGTAGAGTGGCCGGTATAGTTTGAGCCAAGAATCAGCTCAACCCGACAACGCGGAGTGGTGGTCTTGAGGCAGTCATCTGTCGACTGTCGGCTTTGTCGGCTTAAACAGGCCTCCATCTTCTCCAGAATGATCACCATAGGTTCCCCGCAAGTGCAACCGGGCTTGATTGATCGACCTAATTATTACTAAACACAATCGCCCACAGTTCATCCCCTGTAGTATTGTTCCCATCCATCCCACCATTCACCTCGACACCAAGTTCCCGATCCTCGATGGAAATGTCATATCTATTCAGAAACTGGACCATCCACTGATCCATATTGAACGTCTTTGAGATACTGCTTATCTGACAAGCATTATGAAAAGACTGAAGCCGCGAAAATGCAAGCTCGGTAGAGGGCCAGTACTTCTGAAGCTCTTGTAGAACGACAAAGTTCTGTTCCAGGAGCTTCTTCGCCTCGCCTGCTTCTGGTCTGCCTGTTCCCAAAAGCATCGTGTGCAAGTGAATAGTTGACGCGATGACAAGTAGATGGCTATTAACTGGCGACCATAGACAGTCTAGATCTGGAGCAACGTTGAGTTCCCAAAAGAGCTTGCTCAAGGCTGTGGCATGTGCCTTGCACAACTCGGCATACCCTAATGCTTCTTCATCCACCGTGTCATTATCATCCGACACGATGCATTTGTTGAGAAACTGATAGAACAAGAGTTGACCCGTGTGGTGGTAGATGATATGCATGACTGCAAACGGTCGGCCATACCCGCGGCCTGAGTAGCTACTCCAGTTCTCCAAAGAGTTTCTTAGAGATGGTGGCAGACCCTGGACCCAATGATCAAGCTTTCTCGCAAGGTCGCGGACCAAGTTTCTGATCCTGAACTCCAACGCGGGTTCGTGAACAATGTCGTAGTTCAACTTGACAGCCTGTGCGTGCCATTGTGTTAGAGGGAGGATCAAAGTCCACAGACTCGTTGCTCGCGACTGGGTGCTGATTTGATCGTCACTAGAGTCATACTCTGGTAATCGGTCAAATATTTCTTCTCGAATCGGCCGCGGAAATGTCGGGTCGTTGCGAAGTTGTTGTGGTAGCTGAGATCGGACAGAAGTCCAACAGTCCATCATCCAGACTTGCCAGTATACTAGTCTGTCAGCAGCAGCAAGATATAGAGGTAGTGGACGCACAATTGGTCTCGATCTCTCTCGTCAGTCTATCAGAACTCAACACGACCGGAAGTTGAAGAGCCTGAGTCATCCGTACTGCCTGGCAGTTGAGAAGGGCATCCTGGTCGACATCACCCTCGACGAATGCGGCAAACGCAAGTATAATGCAACCCTGAAGAGCCTCGATAGATATGAGTTTTGTGCGCTCATTGAACGACTTGATCGCCTCTCGCAGCAAAGGCTTGCCACGTGACCATGGTGGCACATGGTCGAGGGCAGGGTTTGAGGAGAAGCTTTGTATGTCAGAAGCTTGTATTTGGCTGCCTACAGTTTGTACCTACCGGCCTGTCAGGGCAAAGACGGCAAATAGCAGATATCGTGCTACCAGACCCTGCTTTTGGTCGCGCACGAAAGAGCTGTGGTGAAATAGGAGATGTTGCTTGTAATGAATGACCCTGAAATAAATGTCGATCAATTCATCACGCACTGCCTGATCTCTGTCAACAATCTGTACTATATCTTCGCCTTCAGCCGCAGAAACACTGCTTTGAGATGATGGCGCGATGCGTGTTAATGGCCGTGGGATATCCGGAGACCCCCGAGCTGCTGTTGGTGCGTTGCATTGAAGCCCCTTGGACGTGCACAACCGACAAGCCAATCCCGACGCGCTGGGAATGCACCGCTTCTTCCTTGACCTGTCATGCATGAGTTTCTAGGCCACAGCTACAAGGGAGTTGTCATACCGACAGACACTACAAGACGAGACTGTACGCATCTTGAAAGGTGTGGCTGTGTGAGATTTAGACCTTTAACCTCGGATCACTTTCTGAAGCTCAAAGCGGGGTTCTCTCATCAGGTGACAAGACAAGTCTTCCCCGGATTTGGCATCTCGTATACGAAGACTGGGTCTTTGACAATCCAATATCTTGTACTATAATGATTGCTATTGTATGCCCCCAAAATGGAGTATTATATTTAACAAAAGAAATGTTTATTAGACCATAACAGAAATTATTAACATGATAAGTGCGCATATAGAAAACCGTTCCTGTCGGATCAAGGTGCGAATCAATCTGGGGTACAGCGATCAGCCGCTTATACGGAACCCAGCCGTCTACCCGAAGACGGTGCATGCGCCAACGCCAGGCGGGATAAACGAACTATGAGTGGTCAGTCGGACAAGCCATGGGAACCACGGCGGATTAAACCACCCCTGACTCGTCGACCGAAGCGGCTTTCAAACGGTGATTGTTGTCAGAGCGTCCAGCTGTCAAGCCCTCAGGGGCCAGCCTCCTCTCGCCGCAAACACTTGTCAAAGTCGACTGACAACTCCGAATAAAGAAGACGCCACTCGTTCGCATTGGAGCGCTTCTGCTTTCCCCCCGCACGTGCCTTGGCAGTTACACTACCGCACAACCTCGCGTCGAGCGTTCCAGGCTCTTAGGCCCGGCTAATGCCACCAACTCAATCCAGCCTTTGATCCCCACGGGGAAGATGGTTACAGTCGCGACGAGTATATATAGATGATCGACAGCTGGTCATTATCACCGTTATCATCAAGCATCATCATATCCCAATCCACAACCGACTGCACTACAGCATGGCCCAGAACAAAGTCATCCCGACCGAGCATGGACTCGCCGGTCTGGATTTGAACGATCCTCAGACCCACGAGCTTATTCAACGTGCCCAAGACGCAGACGCTGCCGACAAGAAGCTGACGGTCAAGGAAGCCCTCAAGAAGTACAAGAAAGCTGTCTTTTGGGCATGCCTTTTGTCCGTCAGCTTGATCATGGAGGGCTACGACTTGGTAATGGTACGTCCACTATAGTCTTGTTCTCATGTCGCCAGTCCAACGTGCTCACAGTCCCAGATCGGCTCCTTTTATGGACAGACCCAATTTCAGCAACACTTTGGAGAGTTTAGTGAAGTTGAAGGCAAAAAGGTCATCACTCCTGCTTGGCAATCAGGCCTCTCCAACTCGGCACAGGTTGGCCAGCTGGCTGGTCTTTTGATCAACGCATACTCTCAAGATCGATACGGAGCTCGGTTGACTATGATGGTCTTTATGGTGTACCTGACTGCCATGATCTTCATCATCGCTTTTGCTCCTTCTCTGTCTATTTTGGCTTTGGGCGAGGCTCTTTGCGGAGTTGCCTGGGGTGTCTTCCAGGTGAGTCCCCTTGCAACCTTCTGCTTCTCTTGGACTCTGCTAATGTTATTAGACGCTTTCTACAACATATGCCTGTGAAGTCGTTCCCACAGTTCTCCGACCTTACGTTACTGCTTGGGTGTGTATGTGCTGGGGGTTCGGCATCCTTCTGTCGTCTGGGGTTGTTCGAGCGACTTCTGATATTAAGAGCAATCTCGCTTGGAGACTTCCTTTCTATCTCCAGTGGGTGTGGCCAATTCCATTGTTTCTCGTGGCATACTTCGCACCAGAGTCGCCTTGGAATGCCGTTCGTCGTGGCAAGATCGATGAAGCTCGCCATAGCTTGATGAGACTTGCTACGGCCTCGGCGGACAAGGAGGCTGCAGTGGAAGCGAACTTGGCCTACATCAGACACACAACAGAACTGGAAAAGGCAGAGACACAGGGTGCGTCTTTCTGGGAGTGCTTCAAGGGCACCAACTTGCGCCGGACCGAAATCGTACGTACAATGTCCATTAACACAACCCACAAGGCTAACCATTTAGAACTGTGTGGTTTGGGCAGCCCAAATTCTCTGCGGTAACGCAATTCTTGGCTTCGTCATCGTCTTCCTCCAAGCAGCTGGCTGGTCCGAAGTTCAGTCATTCAATCTCAACATCTCCCTTTCGGCATGTTACATCATTGGAGGCATGATTTGCTGGCTCCTTTTCCCGCATCTTGGCAGAGCAACCATCTATATGAGTGGGCTAGCATTCATGTTCTGCTGCCTTCTGGCCATCGGAGGTCTTGGATGGTCTGATAGCAAGGACGCCTACCTTGCAGTCGGATTGCTGTTTGTTGTCTCGACCCTTTGCAACATGATCACCATTGGACCAGTTTGCTATCCAATCGTCGCCGAAACGCCCTCTGGACGACTCCGCTACAAGACTATCGTCATTGGAAGATTTGTCTATAATCTTACTGCGATCTTCAATAACGCCGTTACGCCACGAATGATCTCAGCTTCAGGTTAGTGAACTTGGACAGGTTAGAAAGGATTGTACTCACATGAGATAGGATGGGGCTGGGGTGCCAAAACCGGTCTCTTCTACGCTGGTACCAACTTGCTTTGCTTCATTTGGTGTTGGTTCCGTCTTCCGGAGACCAAGGACCGTACCTTTGGAGAGATCGACATTCTGTTTGAGAACAAGGTTCCCGCCAGGAAGTTCAAGTATACCAAAGTTGATCGTAAGTCTAGAGACTGCTCGCCTAATTGGATATTGCTAACCGTTCTCAGAATTCGCCCAGCACAGTGACTACGTGTTTCAGGAAAAGGTTGAGCATGAACAGATTGAGTAGATCGGAGAACCCTATTGTCCTTGGGCAGAGCTCAGGAAGGTCTATGCTGTCCATAAGTGGTACTCAGCCTTGTGTGCTACAGACATTTTCAGCAAGCCGTTATACTCTGGTACTGTTTATTGTTTATTTTCTGAGTTGTGGCACTGATTAAGAACCTCGCCAAATAGCTTCTATCCCTTCCTAGTCTAGTAAATATCACATGAGCGAGTTGTACGCTGAGAACACTTTTTAATCTATCGGCACGTAAAAATTGCCTATTAGGAGCCCAAGGCGTTCTACAGCTGCTTATTCGTATGTCTTGTCATCCCTCGGGGCCATTTGGCGCCTTGTCACATGAGCTTCTAGTTGCGAGGTTGATACCGAATAAACACAGACAGGAATAAGAGGATTTGACTCCGGGGTTTAGTGAACGTTTCTCACTGGTAACATCACAAGACAGGGATCATGTGATATGGCCTCACAGTACATGAACACCCGCTACTGAGACAGTAGTGAGAGTCAATATTGCGTGAAGAACCCTCTCTTGGCATATATCATCTGCGATCTGACTGGTTCAGATGAAGCCACCCCCGCTTCTGAAGAGTCGACACTTGTTCTCAGACCAAGTTGTATTGCTTCTACACTCTCCTTTTCATTCGATTCACTTTCTGATCTTTCCTATTATCATATAACATGGAGACCCAAGCAACACACGTCCATCAACCACTGCCGCCGCTGCCAACTCGAGGCCAAAAACCTTATTATACTCGGATTTTGACCTTGTTCCCTGGCGGAGTGGAAGCTCCTCTATTCTGCACAATGCAGATCATTGACCTGAACTATCCTCCCTTTGCATTTGAGACACTTTCCTACGTCTGGGGTAAAGCAAAGGCCTCTGAGCATCTCTTCTGCGACGATGGATATCTCGAAATCACAGTTAATCTTAACAAGCTTTAAGGCATCTCCGGTTCCATAACATGAGCAGAAGGCTATGGGTTGATGCTATTTGCATCGATCAGACAGATCTTGCAGAACGAGCCCGCCAGGTTCAGTACATGAGATTCGTCTACAAATGCGCTGCTCGAGTGATTGTTTGGCTTGGCGAAAAGCAGGACTGGACCGAAACAGCCATCACTTTTGCAAAAGAACTTGTCGGCTTGAAGGCGGATTTCCTTGATAATCTTGATCTACCCAGTGGTGGGGAAGAGGCTTTGACGAGGTATCAACCACATACTGAGCAGGGCAGAAGATCTGATGCGTTCTCATTGTTATGCAATGTGTTCAAGAGCAACCAAGATGGAGCAGAAGCTCTGTCAAAACTGTTTGGGTATGAGTACTTTTCTCGGGTCTGGTATGTTCTCACTCGGTGGCTATACAAGAAGTGGTAGCGTCAAGCTATAACATCGTCAAGCTGGCAGACCTGGAAATCGGCATGAAAGACCTCTTGTCGCTGCTCCCCCTTGTGCTTGACCGTCGTGGCCTAGTTCTTGATCCGACGCCTTTACAACTATGGCGAATGATATACGAAATGCCCCTTATCTACGAGCAACTTCACCACTCGCCCCCAGAGGGCTCTATCGGAGAGATGCTAGTTGTCTTGACTTCCATTAGGGACTTTGGAGCAACGGATCCTAGAGACCGCATCTTTGCGATTCTTGGAATCACCGACGAGGGCTTAGAACCGGTCTACAGTATCACCGAAAGCAACTGGTTGGGTGATGCTGCTCGAAGGGGTTACTCCTGGCTTTCACGCCGAATAAATTCGATTTCCCCGGCGCTAGAACCCAGTAGACACCCTGCACTGATCCCAAACTACGAAAAGAGCATGCGAGAGGTATATCAGGAGTTCACCCGCTACTGCATATGGAAACCCCCACGACGGCTCACCGTCCTTGGGCACATCCAACATCACGAGGACCCGGAGGGCGTTGAGGACTTTCCCAGTTGGGTACCGAGATTCGATCAGTGCAGGATCGTTTCCAAGTTCATTCCCGAGTGCTCGCACGCGGGTGTGCCCACCAAGTTCCAAATGCACATCGCGGAGACACACGGCAATCCCTTTCATCCCTCAAGTCCATTCAGTAACCCAATCGAAGAACCAGATATTCTTCAACTGAATGGCTTCCAGGTCGACACGATATGCGCTGCAACAGAAGTCTTCACTTAAGGGGCAGACGAGACCTTTTCTCCCGCCTTGCTTTGGTCACAGTTGTTCCCCCAACCATTGTTCCCAAGAGTGCAAGGGCAAGCACATCGATATCAGTTCAGTAATATGGCAACCGATGTTGCCTTTCTCCAAACTTTATGCATTGGAGGGATCTATCGGCATGTTCCCAACTAATTAATTCATTGAGTTGGCCTGGAAAGACTCGGGAATCTCGCCTACAACATTCACGGACATTAGCAGCGCAGGTGATTCTCAGATGGCTTCGAGAAAGACCAGAGGTCAACTCTGACGCGTATCCTGATCTTGGACCCCCGCCAACAGATTCATTTCACGTGAGCTCAGTAGGGAGATACGAGTATCAAGCTGTCAGTCTCTGTGCCAACAGAAAGATATATAGGACAACGACTGGCATTTTAGGACTGGGGCCAAAGTTCTTAAAACCTGGGGATTGCGTCGTGGTGTTATTTGGGGGATCTTTTCCATACGTCCTTCGGTCGCAGGGGCGTGACTATATTATGATCGGTGAAACATATCTTCATCATGATGAGATTTGTCTCGGGCAGTTGGCAACAACGGCCAAGGTTAGGAAGAGTCCAGTCAGCGTTACGAGGTTCAGGATCCGGTAGTATCATCATGACGCGCCGGCCCCTTCCAAAGCTTTGACTTAAATTGGGGCGATTTTGAGTCTATGAGATTCCATAAAGGACTAAAGAAAACAAGGGGGCTAGTGCGGATAGAAAATTTCTTCGAGAACCGAACTTTAGGTGCTGCAGTCTTAGAAGAGGAAAATATCGATTACAATTACTACTAACCAACGAATACGGAGGTACCGCTTACTAGGGGGAAGATCAACAAAGGGAGGGGCTGATGAACGCGAGGTCACCAAAAATACGACATGACGGTGCAGAAGATGAGTCACTAGGGTAGACTCGTTTAAAGACACCTTCAAAACGGCCATGGGTACTATAAGAACTATGGATAACGTCGAGATACTACGGGGGCTCTGTTTCAATACCTATTTCGCGCTCCTCGATGACTTAATAAAAGTTATTTGCTCAGAAAACACAAGCCACAGGTGATCTTGATCAAGATGTCTTTGATACTGCCCCACCTTTCCTCTTCGTCATGGATATTTGCCTTATTTCCAACGTCCAACATATCGAGAGTATTGTGTGGAAGGAGTCAAGAGGCGAGATCCACCAAGAGAGAACAAAGCTAATCTTGGTGGATGTATAGAGAGAGGCCACTGATCTTTCTCTTGAACCAGAATACGATGGTCTTAAGGATTGCGTCACAGAGGCACGAGGCACATAGGCGGGGTTTTCTTGGTCTGCATGTTTCTGGGACCGGACTCAGACATCTGCGCCTCCTCAGACTGCTTCCAGGGCGTCAAAGTTTCGCCAATGTAGACACTTCCACGTTGAAGTGGCCCAGGCAACCTTGGATAAAGGGGAATCTGTTAACTACTCGATACTGCGCAACACCACGGCTCACTTATGGCTTCTTGAGCTAATTCACAGCCCGCATTGTTCAAATTATTGAGGTACATGACTTAGCAAAGCGGCGCCTAGCATAGTTTGAGAAATCACGTACAGTGGCCCTAGGTAGCCTTTTACTCGCAAGGTGGCTTACCATGGACCATCGCTTCGTAGCAGAATGTAGATGCTGGCGGTGTTACACAAGCTGAGTTATCAAGGCTGTGCAGGCAGAGTCATTGGACGGTGAGCTAATCAACCTTGAACCCACTATTCACACATGTAGCATATTTGCAGCCACTCTCGTCATTGACGACTTGACTACCCATTTCCGGCATCTGGAGTACAACATCAACCGCTGAACATTCCAGTACGTAGCATAACTGGCCTAGATGGGATGTGAATGCACATTTACGGCTATGAGGCTAGAACCTCCCTCTGACTTCTGTGAGGCTGTGTTTCCAAGGCGGTCCGTAGGCACTGCAGGATAAGCTGCTAGGGCCATGCATTAATATGCCCATAAGTCCCACCTTCCCTCCAGCCTCTATCCAAATTCTTCGCATCACCTCGTCAACTATGATGCTTCTTTCACATCAAATTTCATGCATCCTCATTGGCATTGCAGTGACTGTATCTACTACCCCTATTAGTCATCTACCCAACCATATCAACTCCTTTACCCCTGATATAGCTATCTACGTACCACAGAGACCACCCCCCCAGACCGCCCCCCTCCATACCACCCACCACACCGTCCACACCGTCCACCAGACCGCCCCCTGCAAACCCCGCAATCCCCCAAACCCATAGACCCCCTAATAAGAGTTGGGGTGAAAGGCTCAAGGGCTCTGGTGGAACTAGATCCGAGGCTACGGATCCGGAGCCTAGCATCCCGCCAGATTCTGAACGCTTCCCTTCATCGGCCGACAGGGTCACCGAGAAAGAAGAGGGTTCTTCCGCTGGCAAAAGCAAACATACCTCCACCGATGATAAAGAAGATACTTCTACCGGCAAAGCCAAACATGCCCCGGATGATGAAGATGCCTCTACTTCCGTTCTCGCTCGAATGCCAGCAACCTTTGGTGCAGCTATTGCAGTTATCACCTGGATGTCCATATAAGCGATGTTTACGGTGTTTGACAGATTGGGTTACCGTGTTCTTTTATACCTTGCACGACAAACCCCCTTAGAAGCGTCATCGAAGTCAACAACAATGTTAGCGATGCCGATAGCTGGTCGGCTTTCGCGGTCACAGACTGAAGGAAGGTATATCCATGTCTTTGCGATCCATCGTTTGTTTCATATAAACCTAATGCGGTGGGCACTTCAGTCACGGGGAAAAGACTTGGGTTAATATCACTAAAAATACAATAGAGTTAAAGAGAATAATAATTAAAAATAAGAACTAATTAGGCTATGAATTATATAATTTCTATAAATTATTAATAAAAATAATTATCTTCTAACCTAAAAGAAGCATAAGAAGTTACTCTATATGAGATAGTGATCTTAATTTTATATACCTAGTTTAATATACCTCTTTTAACCCACACTGCGTGGTACTCTGTTGGTGAACATCCATGGATCCATAGCAGCTAAAGCACGTTCTAGCGGCTTTCTACAGGGCACAGGCTTCAATGCCCAGACGTTAAAGAGTCTGCCATCTCATTGTTCAGGACGGCAGATGAAACGACCCACAGGCGCAGCATGCAATCTCATGCAAGGAACGGACGGAGCAAGGCCACGCACATTAACGTGTTTCACTAGCGCATATACGAGCTTATTATTACCAAGTGCCTACGGGATGTTTCTTCCGAAAAAACAACGTCGATCGGAATAACTACCGGCCCACTCGCTTCGGCCCGCGAACGAGACGAAGGCAAGCCACTTACATTCACAAGGCGCAGCGTGCAGAACAGGGCAGTGTTTGCTTCCTCCTTGTCAACCAACACCGCTCCCTTTGGAAACCGCCATTCAGCGCAACATGGGCTGCATCAACAAGTACCCTCGATGCCCAATATGCGGCTACCAAATCTACGGCTGGTCTCGTTACCACTCTGGCCCCATCCCCTGGAGCCCTTCGCTATGGCTCAAAACCGCGGTCGCCCTCCGAGGTCCTCATGAGCGATCGTGCGAACAAAACCAGGTTGATCAACTCAGCGAGCCGATAACACAACATGCTGCCGACGCATGTTGCGACAACATGGGGTATGTGGAGCTATTTTCTAGTGGCGAGTCAGTTGAGCTGCAAGAAGTTAAAGGCCTCCATTGGTACCTTGTTGTACATGAAACCTGTTTGACGATGGCCTCTTTGATGATGCAGAAGTCGCAGACTTCTCAGCTGAGATCCCTTCGAGATCTTTGGGTCACTCTTGATCGGCGATGCGAAGTAACAAGAAGGGTTCGGGGGGACCATTACTTTCACTTTCTTCCCCTCATACCACTCCCCAAGAGGCCAGATGAAGCACGTAGGCGCTGGGGCGATTACTATATTCCCGACTATCATCCTGGATCCTATCACAGCTGGGTGAGCACAACAACCCCGACCTTCCATTTCTTTCCGCTAACCCATCTCTAGTGGTGTGATGATCCCTTTGTCATTCCAGATCTCACTAGCCATCTGCTGTCCAACCTACAACTTGTTGAGCCTCCCACAGCTGGCTCTTCCAAGCTACAAACGAGTCTAAGTAGTTTGCCCCAGGAACTCCTGGACAGGATCATAGCGCTCCTTCTAGAAGGGACCATTGATCTAGACTGTACCCACATGCTGCCCCAGTCATGCTGGAGACAACTCTTCGTTCAAATTCCCTTCCTTTGGGATCTCGACCAACGTCTTGTGTCAGAGTTCGAAGACAGGGACGGCGAGGAGTGGGACTGGGAAAGGCTATTCCGGCAGGTCATGGCCCGCGTTCAACCCCTTCGGTATCCCAAAGACAGTGACATCAGGGCATGGAACTATGACGAGGCGGGTCTGGATGTACCTCCTGGCTTCATCAACCGACGCCGCATTTGGCAGCTTCTTGAAGATATGGACCCTGACGAGGTAGAGAAGTATGGTCTGGGAGTGTTGGAAGATGGCACAACGGCCGGTGTAGACGATATGCTGTGGGACACAACTTCGGGTGACAATCCAGGGCTAGATCAAGACTGGGGGTGGGATTCGGTGTTGGAGCTCCCTGGGGATGTTGGGTCGGACTTTGAGTGGTAGTATCTATATCTCAGTGGTGTCACTGCCCATCCACAGCACACATATGTGGTTTTTCACCAGAGTTATTGTCATGTTTAGTTTATAGCTGCCGGCCAGTCTTGACTAAGATATCTTCTATGGCCCATAACCATGCTATTGAGCCATCCCCAAACAGAGACGGTCCTTGAACTTGGCTGATCTGTGCTCCACCGTACTATTTCCAAGGCTGTCGCCTACATCCATCTCACATGAAGGTTTAGGCAGGCAATCAACAGCCCTATGCTAGTAGCCCAACCCGAGATTGAAAGGTACTTGTGAGACCGGCGGAGATTAAAGCCCACAGCAATGTGGAGAGGCCGAGGTGATCCTGGCAAGGTCACATCTCTCCTCGAGATATTTTATTGCTTTGGTGAGCCATAATTGTTCCTCCCCTTTCGATACCAGGATAGCTCGAGGTCAAGAGTTGGAAAAGGACTCAGTTGTTGATCTTCATATCTATCACTCCGCTCAGCTCTCACTGGGAAAGGGGGCTTAATCACCTGCTAGGTTGGCTGTGACTTGGCTGTATTGTGTTCTTTGTTATAACTGGAAGCCAGCCCTTGATAGGATAACCTCGTACGATAGATAGACCCGCCTCACAGACCACGAGCAAGGGTCACTGCTGCTGCAGCCTCATTGAATTTCGATACAGTTGAAGGTCGGAGAGAGTTCACAGATCGTGTTTCACCCCGCCCGGGGGAAGGGGTCGGTCTCACGAGTCAATGGGCTCTATCATAGCTTTCCATCGTAACTATTCACACATGCCGCCTGAAGAGCCGCCTTGAAAATATCCAACCCCAGATCCAGATCCTTCGCCTCAATTGTCAGCGGAGGAACCATGCGAATACAAGGTCCAGCAACGATGACCAAAAGACCACGATCCCGAGCATTCTGGATCACTTCGGGTATCTTGCCACTAAACTCTGGCTGCAACTCAATCCCGAGCATCAGGCCGTGACCTCGGACATCTTTGATGATCCCCGGCATCTTCGCCTGCAGATCCTTGAGTCCCTTGACCAGATGGTCAGACTTGACCTGGACCTGCTTGAGGAACTCATCCTGCGATACGCGGTCGAGGACATTGTTTGCGATTCGGCATGCCAGTGGATTGCCTCCGTAGGTGGTGCCGTGGATTCCCAGGCCGATGGTTTCTGCAACTCGTCGCGTCACAATAGTGGCACCAACTGGAAAACCATTACCCAATGCCTTGGCAGTGGTGAGAATATCTGGCTCAGCAAACACCTTCTTGGTCTTGGGGTCTCTCAAAGAAGGATGGGCATGGGCCCAGAGAGATCCTGTGCGACCAATACCACTCTGTACCTCGTCGGCAATTAGTAAGGCCTTGGTCTCGTCACAACGTTTCCGCAGAGCAGTCATGAACTCTGCCTTGGCGGGGTAGATGCCCCCCTCTCCCTGCAATGGCTCAACAATGACGGCACATGTTCTGTCAGTGATGAGAGAGTCGAGTCCCTCAACTGAGTTGAAGGTGCCGTGCTTGAAACCGGGAACTAGAGGGGCGAACGGTTCGCGATACTTTGGGTTGTAGGTAGCCGACAAAGAGCCAAACGAGCGACCATGGAAGGCATTGGCAAAGGCAACAACCTCGAATTTGTTGCCAGAAGGATCAACCTTCTTGGCAAAGTTGCGGGCAAACTTCAAGGCTGCTTCGTTGGCTTCTGTTCCTGAACTGGCCAGAAATACCTGGTGCGCATCTGACATGGTACCGGAAGCTTTGGTCTTGGAGACCAGATTCCTGGCTAAGACATCTGCCCATTCATTCTCAAACAGCATCGAGGCGTGCATGAGCTTGCCGGCCTAAAGTCACAGAGTCAGCGAGTAAAGAAGCCTCCAAGGGGTAGAGTGACTGACCTGATCAGTGATGATCTTGGTGATCTCAGGATCCGAGTGACCCAGTGACACCACAGCGATACCAGAGGTAAAGTCAAGGTACTTTTTGTTGTTGGAAGCGGTGACATATGACCCCTCACCCTTTGTGAGCATTAAGCTCGGGCGGGGATATGTTGGAAGTATGCCTGACCCTGAATCAGGTCGTTGGGCCTGACCATCGGATGGGAGAGTTGCCTTGATAAGCGTCAGCAAGGGCATGTTTGGTATGAACTCGGATCCTACCATTTTTGAAGCAATGACGGTGCGATTGGACTGTGAGAAATAAAGACAAAGTTTACTAGAAAGACAGCCGCTTGAAGCCTTTTGTACTATCACCACTGGCGGCACCGGAACCGACGCGATACTGGGAACCGACACAAAGCGTAACAAGCAACAATCAGGTTTCTCCACAATTCAACCCGCCAAGGTGTTGCTGATCAACAACGAGATATCACGGGACTCAGCAGACTGATGGGGTTGGGAGACGCTAGACCTAGGATAGTTGGTTCAACGCAAACAGCCAGTAATCCTGCGTCATCAGAGCGGGGAAGGTGAAGATATTCGGTGCCGGTCGGTTCCTCGCCGGCTCCGAGAATTGATGATAGGGAGGCCGAGTTACCAAATAGTGTCTCACTAAACACGAGGAGATCCGCTGCCCAGTGAGGGAGCCTGTTGAACCCTTCTTGAGAATACGGTGTGTTCCGAAGCTATGGTCACAGTACCATTTCTTGTTTCGTTCCCTGACATCCCTAAAAGTAGTCATTATCCGCAATAACAAGGAAGACTATTAAATTAGTAATCACAGAGCCGAGAGCAACTTTATACTTTAATATTTTGACAATCACGAAGAATAGTGGAATCCTAGACTAATTGAGATACTAGACAGCTATGTCGTTATTGAGCCTCATCATACTCTTACTGAGCTGGAAGCAATGGCTGTAGTGCGTCGATCAACTCTGTGGTGCCATACCGAACGTTGTCGGTACTAGGCTCGATGTCGACAAGGCCACCTTCGTTTTGGGCGTCATTAGCCTTGATCAAAAGTTCAGCAAGTGTCACACTCATGACTTTCTCGAAAGCCTCCTTCCACTGTCATTGGGACACTGCTTCCACCTTGAATGTCCGGCCCAACAGCTCGCCCAATGCCTTCGCCGCATCTTTGGCGCTGTACCGCCGTGGGCCCTCACCGCGCATAATCTCCACGTCCTTGTCGCTAGAGAATTGCAACAAGGTATCAGCAGCTATCACGCCCAGATCAGGCGCTGAAATCGTGGGAAACGGCATATCGACCGGATCGTGGAAGCTCAACAGGATGCTAGTCTCTATCACCCCTGTAATGGCTCTTCCCTATCCTTGCATATGTTCTACAGACCGCAAAAACACTTTCTCACATTTGAGCTGACCAAGCCACTCCTCGAACGTGCGGCACATGGTAGGCATCCCGATATCATGAGTGATATGAGCCCCATAGTCAGAAATCGCCAGCACTCGCTTCGGGCGGACCTGCTCGAGCGCACCAGCCAGGCTCTCGATCGCTCTTTGCATTTTATCGGCTGTATCTTTCGCCTGTGGAGACGGGGGAAGGATGACCTAAACAATATCTGTGTCGCCAATAGCCTTGACAAGGGCTCGAGAATCCTGCAGGTCGGCTACAATCTCGCAGCCGATTTCACGCAGCCTTTGACACATCTCGAAGAATCGCTCTTACAGGCACAGCAGTCCGGCGTAATACCGATCAACTTTGCCGGCCGCCCCGATGACCGCGTACATGCCGAATGCCCGAGTTGGGATAGATACTGGACAACCTGAAAAGACATAAACTCTTACCCTAGTTCTCAACAGCGAGAGCTCGGTAAGAAGAATAGACTCATCTTAAATCCGGTATAAAGAACGGGAAAAAGGATGGAATTTTTTAAGCATCTTCGGAGTTGGCGGCGACACACATCGGTAAACCCGGAGATGTTCAAGTCTGTCGAGGCTTACGTGCTCCGCAAATCCGTCGCCTTGAACCAGACTCCGAAGAGCCGGTTTCTATATTTAGCATCATTATGCTACTTTACAATTTATCCATCAACGTTGTGTGTTTTATGAAACCGACCTCCCGCCATACGATGTAGATCCAAACCATGGGGCTCACGTGGTCCACAATAGGGTGCTAACAGACTTGGGCAGGGTTCCACATGCGACCTGATAGTGCCTTATCACAGGAGCAACAAGGTTTCGTGCCCTGGATAAAGACACTCTGTGTGATGAGAGAGTATTTGAGAGCTATGACAGTGATGGGAGATATAGGCGATTGACTTATGGAGTTGTTAGGCAAGTTGGTGAGTCGCGTTGTATTTTCACCCGATCTTTGTTTTTTATTTGGTCAGTCCTAGCATGTGACAATTTTTACTACTTGCTAGTCACTGGGATGAGTTTTATGGAGTCAATCTATTCATAGCAGTGTAGAATAACAATTTACTAAATACTGACCTAACCGGTTTGCTTACTTCTTGTTGCTCTCCAGGAAGTAGGACAAGTGTAGGGTAGCCAACTTCCATACCCTGGCTCAACGGTGGCATGGGAATAGTGTCGGCGATTGCCGTTTCGGGAATAGAGCAGGGGAAAGTGGTCGATCCTCGTCTTGGCAATATCCTTTCGCGTCGCGTCGAAGGGATACTCATTTCCTGGCGAACACGCTAAACCGTACCCCGACGTCCAGGAATAATAGACCAATGCCAACAACCAACTCTTGCCCAGGATTGAACGACATCCAGGGTCGAAGCCAGCACGACTTTCTTTGAAACCATTGGCTGCATGAAATGGCGTCTCCTTAATCATAAGCGAACTGAAATTGTGATGGGGCAGTGCAGTTCTTAATTAGAGCCCCCATTGCTCTAACCGAGCAATCTGTTGGTTGTAGGGCTGGATGTGTTTCACCACTGCATTCCAACCCTTGGCGAAGGATTTGTCTAAATTATCCAACCTCGTGTGACTCAGTGCTCAGCCTCAGTTGATCTGCCTTGCACCGCATCCTTCAGTCAATATCGGTTTCAACCATGGTGCTGGCCAAGCCAACAACTCTCCTGGAATGGTGACGCCCAACCGATTAAGCGAGCATGGGAGCCAAGACCAGATTCTATAACGCCCATCTCTTGCCCGTTCAACCCCCCTCACTAGCTTTCTAATCCGGTTCTCTCCCTAACTTACCCTCATCACAGCCATCAGACCAACGATGCCTGTCGTGACCATGGCAGACTACAACACCAACAAGACTAGCGGTAGCTGGAAGGACCGCAACTGTCCCAACATGCGCACCTGCTGGAGCTTCAGCTGGCAAGCCTACGACCTACGTACGAGTGACAAGAAGGCTCTGCTCCGCCGCGTCGCCATGTGCCTGACACTCGTTATCCGAACATTTCTCTCCATCCTGGGCATCGTCCGCAACTCGTACGGCAGCCTGCTCGTCAGCGTCATCGTCGGCACCATCCTTACTATTCTCAACTTTTTCTTCATTGGATGGTGCCTGGCTAAGATTGGAGAGGCTGAGGGACAGCGAAGAGTGTTTGGCAAGCTTGTGGTAAGCTCGGAACCGAGCATATGGTCGGGTCGGGGTATAGTTAACATGACAAATAGGGACGGTTGCACTTTGACATTTTCCTTGGTTTCTGCGCCGTCATTCACATTGTCCTTCTACTATCTGCCTTTATTGCCTGGAGTGGCTTCGGGGGCGCTGGATTGAATGGCACTTGGCTCGCGATGTGGTTGTTGATCTTTACCGTTGCATGGATCACGACCTGGGCCCCAGAGGAAGAGATCAGCGTCTGAGTCAGCTGGAGCTATGAGATAGGAGTCACCAGGATCAGAGTGCCCTGGTGGTGAAAATAGGTGCCATTTCGACCAGTTGTGAGCTGTAACGTATGTCCAACGTGGCAAGCATATTATCTCGATTGCTCCGTATCCCACCAAGGGCGGGTTGCCACGACAATAAACTAGATATTCTTTAACGCGTCAATAGAATCATGTCCCAATACCAACAAGACAACATTTTCAGCTGCATGATAACAAAGATCCATGTGGAGCCATTCATGAGTGGTTATCTGGCCACAGGTGGTGTCCTCTGGCCTCAGGTGGTGCCCATTCGAGTCAAGTCCCATCTGATTCATCATACGTTGTGTCGCCATACACAAGTCTTATCTATTGGGGCTGCCGGAAAGGACGCACGATTTCTTTTCGGCAGTTATTTCGGTAATAGGAAGAAGAGAAGGTCGCCACAATGCTACAGTACCAACACACTTATTGGGCCATGTTCAGTACGCATCCTTCAACCCCGCGCACTTGTCCCAGTCGAGCCTCTAGTAATCCTAATCTCAGCTATTTCCGATTGCCCCAGATTACCCCAGACTTTCCCAGCGGTTCAGTGGAAAACGCGGGGGCGGTTAAAGATTACCGAGTCGGAACGATTCCGATTCCGATACCAATATCACAAAAACCAAGGGAGGTCAGGAATATAATATTATATACATGTCGATCTCCCTGCTTGAAATTCTCTCATCTTGACTCTCGAGTCAACTTCTGAGCAACATTTATTGGGGGGCTTCCATCACCATCCCCAGCACCATCATCGCCGCGCGAGATTCAACAACACCATCTCGTGCAAAATGTCAGACAAGGTCAACGAAACGGCCCAGATTGAGCATGTGGCCAATGCGAGGACTAGTCACGATGTGAATCTGAAAACCGAGCGTCAGGGGATCGATCCTGTACTTGAGAAGAAGGTTCTGAGAAAGGTCGACCTAAATCTCGTCCCCATCCTCTTTTTACTTTTTCTTTGCGCATTCATCGACCGGTGAGAATCAGCAGCCTCCTTACTCCACTTCATATTTGCTCATGTATGCCGTACTTCAGCATCAATATTGGAAATGCTCGTATCCAGGGCTTAGAAGCCGACCTCAACATGAGCGGCCAGGATTACAACATTGCCCTGTTTACCTTCTTCATCCTTTACATCTTGCTCGAAGTGCCCTGCAATATTCTGCTGAAGAACATGAGCCCCTCCCTCTTCCTCTCGGCTATCATGACAGGATGGGGTATCGTAACCGTCTGCCAAGGTCTCACGCGGTCTTTTGCGGGATTAGTCGTCTGTCGAGTCATCATTGGAGCACTCGAAGCCGGCTTTTTCCCTGCTTGCATGTATCTACTCAGTATGTACTACTGCCGGCACGAGCTACAGTGGCGCTTCAACCTCTTCTTTTCAGCCAGCATCATTGCCGGGGCGTTTAGTGGCCTACTGGCCTATGCGATTGCTCATATGGATGGAATCGCTGGCTATGGTGGCTGGAGATGGATCTTCATCCTAGAAGGTATCGCCACTGTTATCGTCGCCATCTTCAGCTACTGGGTTATACCGGACTGGCCCGAGTCTGCTAGATTTCTCAACGACGATGAGCGAGCGCTCCTCATTGAACGTCTCGCCCTGGACAGAAAGGACACTCACATGAACAATTGGGATAAAAAGACCGCCAAGAGAATCTTTTCGGATCCCAAGATCTATCTCAGGTATGCCAATCTTTTGCTTGAAGCCATAAACCAGACCTATTTCCTAACTTTTACAGTATCTTGATGTATATGGGTATTGTCACCACCAGCTATTCCGGCTCATTCTTCACCCCAACCATCCTGAGACAACTTGGGTGGACCTCGATTCGCGCTCAAATCATGTCAATCCCTATCTTCATCTTTGCAACCGTGTGCGCACTCGTATGTGCTATCGCAAGCGACAAGATGAAGCATCGTTTCGGATTCATTCTCGGAGGTTGCCTTTTCACCACCATCGGCTATGCTATCCTGCTCAACATGATGTCTGTGAGCGTTGGAGTACGGTACTTTGCACTATTTTGTATCGTCGGAGGGGCCTACATTGCCCAACCGATTGTGCTGGTTTGGGCGAGCAACAATAACTCTGGCCATTATAAAGTTGGTGTCGCTTCTGCGATGCAGGTCGGCATCGGCAATGTCGGCGGAATTATTGCCAGGTATGTTGGTCCCTATACATGATCGGATAGGACATCACTAACATGATCTAGCAATATGTTTGTCGCCGGGCAAGCTCCAGAATACCCCCTGGGCTTCGGGCTGGGTCTCGGCCTTGTCTGGCTCTGTATTCTCAGCTCAATCGTCTTTCTCCTTTACATAAGGCGTGAGAACAAACTGAGAGATGAAGGCAAGAGAGACGATAGGTATAACCTGCCAGAGGATGAGAGGAACAATTTGGGAGACGATCATCCATCTTTCCGGTTCACGTTCTGATTGAACTTGGCTATCTCAAGCGATGCGAGACTTCTCATATTATAGGACTCTTTAAGAATACCAAAAGAAAGTCTGAAAACCGCCTTAGTGGTTGTGGACGTGTGTACCATCCAACATGCTTCCAATCTCATCCAGCTTCTTCTGCCACGAATCAGACACTGGCTTCTTCTCGTAATGCTTATCCTCATTTGGCCCCTCAGCATCCACAAACACGTTTTCTCCAAGGGTTATCTGGCCCTCATAGATATAATCTTCTCCCAGACCATCAACTAGACCAGGCCCGACGGCACTGGTACTCTTTGGGTCCTTCCAAATACGGACGTTGAACTTCTTGTCGAGACTGAAGAAGAACTTGTCACCCAGATTCTTGTTCTTGGTAGGAAATGGCTGCATCGAGTTCTCAGGCATGTCAACCAAGCCGAGAATTAAGCCCTCTCCGAGGAGGTTTGTGACTGCAGAGGGAAGACTGGACTCGAACTTGACGTTGCCGGCGGAGAGACAAATGTTGGGGGACTTGACAAGCACATGGGTAATGTGGATTTCCTTTTCTGTGCCGTAGAGGTAGAATGGCATGAACTTGGATGGGTAGTCGCTGTCACGGTAAGGAGAGTTCAGGGGTCGGCTCTTGACAACAGACTTGAGGTTCACGGTTCCCTGCATGGGGTTGTATTTGCTATATAATGTTAGTCCTTTGTTTCCCAAGTAGAATCTGGAGATACTTACCGTGTGCCCTTTTCAAACATGCGAACGGGGATTCCATCTGCGGATGGGGTACCGATGTTTTGAACGACATCTTCGATGAAGAGCCTGTCATCTGTCTCCAGCATGACAGGAATATCTCGTCCGTCGTTGAGCAACTTCTCATAGGACTCCTTCAGCTTGTCGTCGAGTTCAGCTGAAAGGATGACCTGCTGCCGTCTGGAGATGCCATGGAACGATGCCTTGAACACGAGGAACACCTCGGAGGCGGTGGGAGACCCCTGAACCAGAAACTGAATTTGCTTCTCACGAGGCGTGTTTCTCTTGCGGCAATCCTTGGCCTCCCTGTTTATCACCTGCTCTAGCTCCGCCATCAGTTCCTTGAGGAAGTTATTCTTCGTCGGGAACGGGCTCATGACGACGTTTCTCAGGACAAACAGAGTCTGGTCGCACTGTTGAAGGCCCATTCTCTTCATGAATGCCTTGGCGCAGTCGCCATAGTCCTCATGCAAGAACTGGGTTGAAGTCAGGAAGATGGGGATCTTGGTGGGATCGGTGTCGGCAGTGGTAATGGAGAGTCTGTCGACAACCCTCTTCATGAAGTAGTTTGCCTCCTCCAAGTCGGTGTTGAGTGAGCCATCCTTGTACTTCCAGTTGAGTGTAAAGGCGTTGATGTTGAGGTCCGATCCGAGGTCTCGGACAAGCTTCATCGCATCGGGATCGTTGAAGATTTCCTCATCGTTCTTATCCACGATGAGATCCTTGATCTTCTTCCTCTGGTTCGTGACCGGAGCCGAGAAGAAGGATCTGTCGCCTCCCTTCTCGGCAGGCAGCATATTGAACGGCACACACATGAAGTACTCATTATCCATGGTTGCGTAATGAGCGGATAGCTATGAGTTGTTAGCGTGAGCCGAATATGAATAGGTAGAGGGACATACCCGAGCACTTGTGAATGCCGCTTCACCAAGCAGCCTGCCGTAGCCATGGGGGTTGAGGCCGATGGTGGTGTTGGAGAACCACGCAGACATGGCTGCAGCGCCAGGCTTACTGTTGAAAGTAGAAATTGGTGAGCAAAGATCATTCAGCCGCGGCTCTGTTGGGAAGCAACTTACCTGCCTTCAACTCCATAGACACCAATGTTCTCGGCAGATCCTTGAGACAGATAGGGACCAGACCACGTCACAAGGTGCCTCATTCTTCCATCTCGGTAACACAAGCTGCCCGCTGGATACGGGATATAACCAGCCTTGTGCGGATCCACAGTGACGGAATCTGCGTCCTCCATAGCCCTGAGGTCTGCAGCTGTGTTAACATCCAAGTACCACTCTGGCTCGGGCTTTTTGATCGTGGAGCCCCCATCTGGAGTGCTGCAATGTGTTTCCCGATTCACCATGGTGGCAAAGTAACCTCCCCAAGCTGCATCAGCATGGACGAGGAACGAAAGACCATGCTTCTCCTGAAACTCCTTTCGAAGCTCCAGAATCTCGGTCAACCTGTCCACAGAGCCTTCCTCTGTCGAGCCAATGACGGCCACGACAGCGTAGACGGCAATCTTGTTGTCAACACAATTCTGAAGGTGATCCCTGAGCATGGCAATATTGATCTGGGCGCCGTTGTTGATGTCGACACCGATCATGTTCTTGGAGCCAAGACCAGCAATCGCTATTAGACAAGCCATGTTAGCCAACCCGCTTGAAGATTTCACGTGTATTGGCACTGAGAAGTTACAAACCTGCTCCTTTTGGCCACGAGTAATGGCGAGTCTTGCTGACAAAGTACTTGGCCGGTTCCTCAATCTTGAACTTCTTTTCCAAGTACTCACGACCAACTGTCTGGATGTTGAACTCATTGAGAGCACTCTCCAGAAAATGAGAAGTGATACCGAATTGCTTCTCCAGTTCCTTTGGGAGATCAAGGATGACGTCAGGTCGAAGGTTGAGCAGCTCCCATGTGTCCAGGTCCTTGAACAACTTTCTAGGCGCGGGGTGGCTCGAGGGGGCATAGAACTTGTCGGCGATGAATCTGAGTTTTCCATCCTTGTCTGTCAGTGCAAGAGAGAGGCTCAAGGGATAGAACTTGAGGTTTCGTGCTACGAGGGCCAAATGTTATTCTCCGCAATGCGATAGGAGGGGACATGGCGAGACATACCGACCCAGATAGATTCCAGGTTCGCAACAGTGCCACCACAGGTGATGTGTCCCCACGCCAGTGGAGACTTGAATTCGTCAATGTTGTACCCAAACAGCTTGCACAGCTGCTGGCCGACCCGCAGCTCAACCAGAGTGGTCATCGGACTGGCCTCGAGGGCAACATTGTTGGGGTTGTACAGCATGGTCATGAAGTACCCCAACAGAGACGACATGGTCAGGTCTGTGCACATGTGGGCTTCATAGCGAGGGGACCAGAAGGGTGCTGAGTGCTCGCCTAGTAGCTGTGCGACTTTTTCGGTGGCAAGGCGAAGGTTGGTCCTCGCCTTGAGGAACTTGTCCGAGCGACGAACTTCCTTGGAGATGAAGGCCTGTTCAATTGGTGTTAGTCATTCAGACGAAGATGCAGGCTATGAGGTGCTTGATGTACCTGATCCTCGGGATAGTAACTTTGCCTGGCAGCAAGCAGTTCATCAAGGATGGTGTTGATATTTGCCCGGAAATCGGGAAGGTTGGAGCCCTTGGGCCCAATGAAATAGGCGTGAGTAGCGTCGAATTCATCTTTACGTGGGTCGGACATGATGGATGATTATGGAAAGGAAAGAGAGAAGAAGCTTGAGTTGTTGTGTAAGAGAGTTTAAGTGATGATCAAGTGGAAAGGAGATGAATGCCTTTTATATGTTTGCTCGACTCGGTCTATTCTAGGGATAGCTGTATGTCCATGTCAAACGAGTAACTGACTCCGCGCCTAGCCTGTAGTTGAGATCAACGCATGTAAATCCCTACCTGCAACTCTACCACTATGCAAAACAACTGACATCACTATCCCTCTCGGCTAACCGCCCATGGCGTACTTGGGAATGTGGCACCATGCAGCAGCTCGTTTATGTGTCTCGGAATCGGGCAGGCCCGGTCCCTCCACTAGTACACTAGCTCAATAAGCCAAGGGGATTCCACTAGGGAAGGGGTTGCGTTTGGCTATGTTTCACCTGAAATCTGTACCACGTACGTCCCATGTCTTTAGTTCAGCCGCCCAGGATGTATGCCAAGAGTAAATAGTCGTGATAATATGGGGTTCAACGGGCCCTGTCCGTAGTACAATGGCATTGATTGGTAGAATGAAGGCGTGGTACTCAATCAGTGCATTCCGCTGCTGTTATGATCTACCGCACATCTGTCGATTCTGCCAATGGAGCAGGCATTGGCCATAAGAATCATAGCCACTCTTAGGGCATTCCATGGTCAGTTTCGATAATGTCATGCAGGTCGCTCATCGTAACTGAACTTGGGGTTGATGGGGTGTTGCTCTTGTGCCTTATTCGCACTCTTATGGTGCCCTTCTGGATTGTCTGGTAGAGCAAGAGAGGCAAACGGACTTTGATGTGAGTTGTACACAGCCGACATCCGACAACAGCTCCATGCAGGCTTTCACCCGAGGGCAACGCGGATAAGCTGCGTTGCGGCCCGCAACCCTGTGTAACCTTTTTCTGTACCTGTCAACGAACGAGAGAAGAGAAAAGACGCCAAGGACGGTCTATTCTACAACCGGGCAGCATGATTAGACAGAAGATGCTTCATGTCAACTGCTCGCCTCGGCGTATAGACACGTCAGACGAGAACGAGTGAGACAACGTCACCGAGAAGGGCCAGCTCCTCGCCAATCACCACCTATTTCTGTCAGGCCTAGCTAGCCAACTCCAGGGCGGTTACATAGCTCCAGTGTCTCAGTTCAGCCCGCCCTGGTCCTTAACCACTCAGGCTTGATATTCCAAGACACACAGCCTCTAAAGGCGCCTCGGTCCGCTTCGTGGCGTGCTGAAATACCCGATAGCCCGTCCCTTGGCTTGGTCTCAGCTGTGCTGCTGCAGATCCGCTAGCCAAACGTGGGCAGCCTCTCTGCCAATAGGCTTCGGACCTACCCTGAATTGTGCCTAGGAGCAATGTGACATGTTTTTTTCTTTCAACACAGGCCTTGGCTAGTCTCAGCTGGCTTGCTGTCGATGTCCTGGAAGAGTGAAATGGAGATCTTTACCTATTCTCATGCTAGTTGCGGGGAAAAGAGCTACCCCTAGACAGAGATTCAAGACACGGTGCCCCTTGGAGGTGGAAACGTGTAAGTGAGCACAAGCAAACATGGGGGTAGCACAAAAGACATAAAATGGGGGGCATAACCCAGCATGTGCCAAGACGAGAAAGGATAAATCGACGGGGATAATTATGGATAAGATTCACAAGTATTTTTCATACCCTTGGGTGCTCAATATTTATGACAATTAGGATCCAAGACAACTCGATATCTCTCTTTGCATCTACAAAACTCGTCTTAGGCTCCTTAACATTTCACCAGCCTCCTCGAGATCATTTGTGGAAGCAGGCGCAACCCCCCTGGGCTCCTTCTTACCTACGATAGCATATTATGGATTCACGTCAAATGGGACATTGATAGTCATATCTCTACATTGACCGTGGTGCGTATCCAAGGAGTGATTGTTCACAGTGTTATTAGTATTGCTAATGATGCCTTCTAAAGCCCCTGGTCCTCGCAATTCGGAGCTTGGGATAATGATGATCTATGGTCAATGCAGGTTCATCAACCTATCGTGATTCTGCCCACGTCAGGTCCTTCTTGACTGTAATGGTACCCAGCGGAATAGAATCCCCCCTGTCCCCTTTTGAATGCTCCACCACAGTATTCTGCTCATTGATGTACGTCTCTGGCCACAAAACAGGCTCCTCCGCAGAGTCGTTGTCGTGAAGTCGCCTGAACGGACCGTCCTTGGCCGGCACCCTCTCTCTGTCCGTCTGCTTAGACCCACTACCGCCGATGGTGATGATACCCTCCTTGCTGCGGTCCTGAGTCGCCCTGGTGATGAAACGTCCAAAAACCAAGTATAGAAGCGGTTGCATCGTGGGCAAGCACGCGCAGAGAAGACCGATGGATGGTTCGATGACTGTCCAGATCCATGGTGTTGAGATCAGTTCTGTTTGATCTGTTAGCTGGCTCTTGTGTCAATATTAGTAATAAGATCAAGCGGCTCACTAGTAAAGTCCGCTTCGGGCCCTGCCTGAAGAAGTTCGACGATATATTTCAGCCGGATGCAGCTTATCACCACAATTCTATGGCTGGTCAGTATTATCATGAGCTCTACGAGTCTCCGACATCACTCACAATCCACCCAACAGAAAGATGCCGGCGATAGCAACTCTTTGTGACCGCGGCACTTGAACTTTTGATACCTCCCAGACTGGCAATGAGATTATCATGGCATCCACCACAATGTTAGGAATAGAGTTCCCAATGAAGAAGCGATTCTTGTCGATGCACTTGCCCCCTTTCATAAACGGTTTCCAGGCCTTGTTGATTGGAGTGCATTGGAAAATGGTAGTAAACACAACGGCTATCCACCATGCAAGGGTTAGTCCACCAAGGGCATAGCCACCAACCTTCATGGATCTAGTTGGGAATATGCGATAGTACATGAGCAGAATACCAGTTTTGATGGTACAAAGCAGCGTTCCGTAAACGAACTCTGTCAAGACTAGACACTATCCCCATCGTATACTTTGTTAGACGACTGAAAGGCAAGGGAGAGGGTATTCTTTTTGGCTAACCAGCTGAGCTCTCCCAAGCATGTCCGGATCTTTCATCATGTTGACTGCGAGAGGCTTTCCAGCTCCACCGACATACACAACTAATTCCAGTGTTATTCTTCATGTTTTCAGTTCTTAAGAGTGAGAGAGAGAGGAATCACCTGCGATGGCAATAGCAGCGGTGGCCCATAGTAGCGGCTGGCGGCACAATTAGCCATAGATGGAAGGGCATGTGTGCTCAAGGCCAGGCATACCAAGGATATTAATATGAACCAATCGTCAATCTCGAGGGCCATGTGCTTTCGATGTCGTGCCCATACTCTCGCAGCTACAACAGCCAACGCAAAGGGAATTGAGATGGCACTAACAATAACAAGCGAAGGGCCTTCATCGTGATTGAGAACCTCGGGTGGGAGGGTTGATGACTGGGTGGCTGACATTGTAACTGAGGGAAAAAACAGGTTGAATCAGACATATCGGCAAGGAATCGAGGACTAGGAGAGAATATCGGCGGGCGTTTAATGTGAAATACTTGGCACGGCACAGAGTTTTCATGGGCTTCGGTGTAAGGCTGACGGTCCCCAGGAACAGCTGAAGCTTGACTCGCTAGTTCATGCTGCAATACAACTCGGCGCCGCTTGAGGGAAAGATTCACAAAAAACGGCGGATGGGGCTCTTAACAGGGGTCGTAGTTCGCACATGTGGTGCCATCTCCATCGCTCCGTTTTCGATGAAACGGGTCTTGCGAAGTCTAACTCGAATGATTTCGACAGTGCTTCTTCAGTCACCCCACTGGGATCCCCTGGTCTCATGTCCTCGAAGCTCCGGATGTTTTCCGAGAAGCCATTTCCACAGCTAACAATCGACTTTGGTGGCTCGGGTCCGCTGGTTGTGTATAAGAATGAGGCAATATCGCAACCAACGTATTGTGTAGCATCTAACTACATCACCTTGCCAAAATTGACAGATCCCAGCACCAGTGAAACCGTCAACTACAACAAAACAATGAGCGACAAGCCCGTCTTGCTTTTCGTCACCGGGGCGTGGCATCCTCCCAAGTGCTATGAAGGCCTCAAGAATGCCCTGATTGATCTAGGCTATGAGTGCGTCATCCCAAAGATGCCCACGGTAGGGGCTGATAGTCACGGAGTCACCTGGAAGGCAGATAAGGCCAAGATCATTGAGACATCAGAGCCGTATTTTGCTGAGGGACGAGAGGTCGTCCTCATCGCCCATTCATACGGAGGCATTCCGGCTACTGCTGCCACGGAAGGACAAGGGACCCGCGAGCGAGCAGAGAAGGGTCTCAGGGGCGGATTCCACTCAATCTTGTTCATTGCTGCGTTTGCAATTCCGGTCAAGGGGTGGGATCTGATTACCACGTTTGGTGGAGCTTACCCTGAGTGGCTTGAAACCAGCGAGAAATATACCAAGGTGTGTAGAGCGCAATTGGGATCATTACACGAATAAATGTCTAACGAGCCGTAGAATAAAATCACGGCCATGGTACCTGAGCGAGCCTTGGACAGCTTGTACAACGGTTGCCCCAAGGAAGCAGCCCAAGCGGCCTTGGAAGCAACACAGCCACATTCTCAAGACGCATTTGAAACAGGCCTCGACTTTATCGGCTCCGACATCACCATCCCCAAGACCTACATCATCTGCGAGAAGGATCAGGTGTTGTTGCTCCCTCTCCAAGAGCAGCTTGTTCAGTCGACGCCCGGTATGAAGGAGGCGAGAATGGCAACCAGCCATAGCCCATTCCTTGAGCAGAGGCAGGAAACGGCAGACTTGATCGTCAGGATCGTCGAGGGACGGAGCTGACTCGGCATCCCCCTGTAATTGGTATTCAAGCTAGTTGGTCTCGCAATACTAAACCCCTTAACTTGTGAAGCGTCACATCATTTCTTCCGCTTACCGAGCTTAGCGTGGCGGGAGCCGCTCGCAATCGTAGCCGGTGCAGGTGTTCAAAGCGACCGGATGCGGCTCCGCAGATAGGTTCCGCAAACAACATGTTTAATCAGCCCACTCATGATAAGCCGCAAGACTCGTGCCTGTCGAGGGTTATACTATACCAATCAAATTTTCAATACACAATTACAAAGAACATAAGTGTAGCCTGGTTGGAGTCACATAGCCGTAAAACCCTCTAGGCTAGCTGAGGCACTCCGGGGTTACTGCAATGGCGATCATAGTCCAATATTTACCCCTATGGCCTAGCGTTCAAGTCATGCCGTTGCGGCTCAAGCAGGTAGGCCAGACAAAGGCGATAAGGAGCAAGGGGGGAGCAGGGGATCTATCAGGAACCCCAGGGGTGGTATCCTAGGTGGACCTGTGAGTCCCTTATTAGCCCCGGCAAGTTGCCGAGACTAAGAAAGCTTAAATTCTGTTGCAATCAACGGTCAGCTGTTTGCTTTACCTCTCTGTCTGTAACTCCGCCGGGCCTTTTGCTCCTGACACAAGGTCAAGTTGCTAATCCTGGGTTAGTGTATCCTCTTAACTTATTGGAATAGTAAGGCGGAGACACTATGGCCTTCATCTGGACACGGGTTGCATGCCTTCATGCATTCAAAAGTGTTGTTTAGATGTCCTTGACGGCAGTAACTGTTTCTATACCATACTTGCATAAATCTTGAGAGCACATTTAACACTAGAAAGATTACTGATATAAAGCGAAAACGACTGTGAAGATGCGAATACCGTCCTGTATTTGATCGAAATCTATGTCTGAAGAGAGTCATATCCTACGATTACATGTTGTTGCCACTTGCATCCGGGACATTGGTCCATCGTTTGATGAGCTCTCCCAAGTCAAGCTTAGATGTATCAATCTCATCCGTAACTCCTTCTTCTGCAGCGAGAAGACCCTCCATCTCTTCCTCTAGTTCGTGCTTGTCACCACTGGTTGTAGACTCGCTGTCTGTTGTTGTAGGTGGAGACTGCACATTGATGATCGTTGGTGACGGGCGCTGGGGGGCTCGCATGTCCACCCCTGGCACCCAGCATCCTTGAGCCCCTGGGGGTAGTGGTGGTGGTGCATGCCCATACCGCGGTAGTCGGCTGAGCCCTTGCTCGATCGGCGGCCACATATGCACCTTGAGGTCCATCCCAGGGAGGATAGTCGATCTCCATGTCACTGGTGAGATGGTGGCGCCTGTTTCAGCGTTGGCAATAACGTACTTGTCATTTCGTACTTTGTCGTCCCATAATGTATCCGTGAAGGCTTGAACGAGGATCTTTTTCATCATCTGTCGAGAGTGCAACGTCAGTCGAAATCGTCCTTGCAGCTACAAGAAGTGCTGGGTAATCTTCCAGCAAGAGAAATCCGTAGC
Organism: Fusarium piperis; assembly: GCA_027886205.1. Classification (NCBI taxonomy): domain Eukaryota; kingdom Fungi; phylum Ascomycota; class Sordariomycetes; order Hypocreales; family Nectriaceae; genus Fusarium; species Fusarium piperis. Next base: position 169,846 of record RZGM01000022.1, on the reverse strand, counting down.
TATTCCACAACGGATAAAAGCAAGCTCTCTATAAAGGGGCTCTTCAGAGATATATTCAACTTACCTCCCATGTACAGCAATGTTCATATGGTAGCGTGAATTTGTGGCCACCAGCTTGCAAGCTAACAGGTTCGACCCCTTCACCCAGTCGAAAGAACAGAACGGTATGAGTCCCATCCTGCCAGTCCGTCACTGGCTGTTGCATGAAATCGATAGCTATCAAGGTTTTGCTTCGGTTAGTCCACTGCTTTGCCTCCGTAACTGCAATGTGGATTTCTTGGCGTAGACGCGGTCCGAGGGCCTTGTACTGCTCCCATAGGTGTGGTCGTCCTCTTTGCCAGCGGCGGGGCATAATTGTAGAAAGAGCAGCCTCAAGTTGTCTATGACCCATGTCGAGTTTCGTTAGAGTCCATTTCGACTCGGTGTCAGTTCCGACTGGTCGTTGAAGGAGCCAAGCTTCTAGCTCATCACTCTCCCGATCTCCATACCGGCCACCGGACCGGCCACGTGAAAATATACCATGAGCCCAAGTCGAGATGAGGCGAAGAGAACTTTGACGCATTTGGCTTGAAGACGCCGCGCTGGTCGTTCTGCCGCTAGATCCCTGTTCATCAGCCAGGGAGCTATCGCTGTTCTGGTTGGCTCGAAAGGCCCCGATTCCCGCCAGATTTATATGATGCGGAGGAATGGGAGGAAAAATGTTGAGTGGTGTTTCTTGGTTATGATTTGGCGGGGGTGCGGCGACTTCGACCATCTTCTTGTCCTCTTTCGATTCGGTCTTGCAGCTTTCCAACCTCAGCTCGCCATCTTTTTCTGGGCTTGGGTCAACTAGGGGCTTATCAATGTCACCTTCTGTATCCTGCCCCGGTCTGTCAGGAGCGGTACGATAATTCGATCAGTTTACAGTCTCTGGCCTGAGGATGTTCACGTACTGTGTTTTTTGTGTCATTGTCGCTAGGAGAGAGGGTACTTCCAGCTGTTCGCTCCCACTACGATAACCACTACGATAAACATGACGAAGTCAGCCAAGCACACCATTCCAAGGAAGATACTTCACCTGATAGTTCCTCCTGGTGGCGCGGCCATTGTTCCTAGCATGGTAGGGGGTGCAGGTGACATAGCTTTGTCGACTTTTTCAGTCTGGCGTCGCATGAGGTGTTTTGCGTGATTGGCGCGCTTCTTCATTATCTCCTGGGCTAGCTCCTTCAGAGCTTGCTCCTCTTCCAACGATCCAAGAGCTCGTGTTGGGTGGCTTTGAGAGATATAGATATTAGCATGCTTTGCCATCATATCGCTGCAAAGGAGAACCTCCTCGCATCAGTGGCCAAAGATGAAGAGAATTTTGCACAAACTTTAGTTGAAACTGTGCCAAGTTGGCCACCTGGATATGAAGGAAAAGGTCCAATTTGACTTGCCGCAGCTCCTGCTGGCATCGCTTGATGCGTGGTTCCAGCCATGGCCATGCCAGTTTTCGACGAAAGCTCAACTTGTTAAGCTTCAATGACGGGTTATCGAAGCTGTCTGCTGACACTTCTCTTTTTGCTTTTCTGTTCTCGGGGCCTTCAACAGCTTCGTTCAACAAGATGATAACGACATTGTAAATTCTCTTGCATCTGTCGGAAAGCCGCTTCATATCCTGCACTCCATGGATATTGAAAATGGGTACAGCCGCATCGCAGTCTTTCTTCAGCACTTCTTTTAGTTGAATTAGCACGGCCGCCGTGGAATTGATCTCGAACGCGATCTCTTGAAGCCGATCGCTAGCTTCTGCAGTGGCCTCAATGTATGTCTGTAGCGTGACGCCAAGTTGTAGTCCGAAAGAGACAATGCCGGCGATTGAGCCGATGACTCCAATCGCCGATGTCATGGTTTCCGTGCTTCTTCCCGTCAATTGAGGTTGTTGTTGGGGTGACTGTCTGAAAGGCGGGATGAAGTTGTTGAGAGATCGCGCTGACCGTGACTTTGGGGAAATGGATGAGGGGCGGCGCCGGGTAATTAAACACTGACGAGAGAAAACTGATGCAGGCTGACACAGAGTAAAAGGCCGCTGGGCGAGCTTTCGGGGTTCGCCTTAGCTGAATAGGTACTACGGAGTACTATCTGTCGTACGCAGTTATCCCATCAAGGGCCGGGCTTCAGCTACAAAGCACACAATATTAACACTTCATAGCATCATATCCCGATGATAACACCGGTACTACGTAAGACGAAGTTTCAGGCTTGAGGGGTAATGCAAAAAGGGTCGGCAGAGCTAAAAGGCATATCTCCTTGGTTGCGTGGGGACTGCCAGAGCGTATTTATCCCCATTGCTAAAGCGTTATCAAGACTCTAGTAAATGATATTATATCATATTAAGGTCTTATTTTTTCATAAGCATTGGAATAATAATTATAATTAGTCTATATCCCTATCTACTCTCCTAACTACCTAACAGTAGTTCCCGCGTAACAGAAGCAGATGGAAAAGATATATTGCTTACGTCCCATTATGCCATGCTAGAATCTAGCGTTAAAGGAACAGCGGTACAACAAGAAGACCGAATAATACTATCCTTTGGCTCAATGTTATAATTAGAAGTAAGCAATATCTCTTCTCTTCTACTATATCTTGCCGTTCGCAACCCTGGCCTGGTCAGGCAGATCCCATACCTCTTGATCAAATGACTGAGGTTGTACAAGGTGGCTACGGATGATGCTCTGAACGACATGATTTCGTAACATTGCGTTTGTGCCCTGCACTGGGATAAGCAGCCTCATAGGCATTCCTGAGACTTAGCGGGCCATCTATTCCTACATTGGATAATAAGTTTGATGCTTGCATTAGTTGAAACACTGCGCCGCACGTAGGTACGTCATCATATAAATTAACCGTCCCCCCAGCATCGTTTCTCACATTTCCATACCCGTTAACCCTTTTGTCTCACAATGTTCCACAACACATTGTTTGTCATCTTGACCGCCGTTTCAACGGTTGTTCAGGGTCAAGGCCAATCCTCTCAATGCCGATGCGTGAGTGCAACCACAATAACTGAGAGAAAAGCCTTATTGAGTGGTCAACCCAGGTCCCTGGCCAAAATTGCTGGCCTTCGGATGTCCAATGGAAGTCATTCAATCGTCTCACCGGTGGAAGTCTCATCAAGACGGAGCCGGTCGCGCAATCATGTTACCCAGGCGACACACAAGATCTCGAAAAGTGTGCCTACGTGAACAAGGTGTGGTCAGACCAGGACTTTCAGACGTCCCATCCCATCGGGAGGCCTTATCCATACAATATTACTTGCGCCCCAGTTGATTACGCTGCGGGACAGGAGCCTACGACCTGCACTTTGGGCACTCTCCCTGTCTATGCCGTACACGCAACATCTCGTGCACAGATTCGGTCTACGCTTCTGTATGCTCGCTAACATAATATTCGCCTCGTCATCTCAGGCACTGGGCATGACCTGCTTGGTCGTTCTGATGGGTATGGGGGTCTCGAACTTTGGCTGCACGACTTCAAGAACGGCATCAAGTTCCAGCAGACGTACGAGTCGGAGAACAAGTGTACCAAGTCTGGCTGGAAGGGAAGTGCCATCAAGATCGATGGCAATTACCAGTGGCGCGACGTGAACAAAGTCGCCAAAGAGAACAATGTCATTGCTGTTGGTGGAGGCTCCGTTTCACCCGGTGCCATCGGCGGATGGGCATCTGGGGGCGGCCACGGGCCAGCATCGAGAAACTATGGTCTTGGTTCTGACCAGATACTCGAGGCTGAGGTGATGCTCGCTGATGGACGAGTCGTCCTCTGCAACCACTGCGAGAATACTGACCTGTTCCGCGCTCTTCGTGGGGGCGGACCTGGGTATGGAATCACGCTGAGCAGTACCATTAAAGCACATTCCAACGTCGATATTGTTACTGCCCATCACCTACAAATTGCGCCTCTAGAAAAGACGGAGAATAACACAGATCTCCTGGACGCTGTGTCCGTGTTGCTGCAAAGGCTCCCCGATCTCAACGATGCCGGCTTTGCCGGATACGGCTTCTGGTTCCGCAATTTCCCTACCGTTTTTGTCGGGAATGCCACCTCAGGCTATTCTCACGGCTTTTGGACTCTCGGAATGGGCAAAGATGAGGCCGAGAAGGCTTGGGATCCTGTGCGCAAAGCCCTGTCCAAGTTTGAGGACAAGCTATTCATCAACGAGAGCTGGGCAACCTATCCCGATTACTGGTCCTTCTACGAGGCTGAGTCGGGACTCTACGATCCTGTAGGAGACACTGCAATTTTAACCTCAAGACTGATAAACCGCGAGTCTTTGGGTGACTACAGCAGTGTGCGCGATGCTGTGGAAGTTATCAGCGGCAAGCCTGACGAGTTTCACTCAAACGTTATCCTGTTTGTCTCTGGCGGCCAGGTTTTCAAGGACGCCAAAGACAAGACATCTGGTTTGAACCCAGCCTGGCGCAAGTCGCACTTTGCTATTGTATCTGGAACAGGCATCTCAAAGACTGCCAGCCTTGCAGAGCGAAATAAAGCCAACCACGAGACGACATTTGTCAAAGGCTCTGCGCTGAAGAAGCTTGCACCCAACACCGGCGCTTACATGAATGAAGGGGACCGCCACGATCCCGATTTCAAGATGTCATTCTATGGAGAACTATATGACGTTCATCTGAAGACGAAGCGCAAGTATGATCCATCCAATGTGTTTTATTGTCCAACATGTGTTGGGTCTGATGCCTTTGTTGAACGACCCGATGGACCGTTGTGCAGGGCGGAGGTGGACTGAATGGCATTCTGTGGTGGCAAGCAACCTATGCAGATGGACAACTTTTAAGTATTATGGTGCCTCGATAGGACGGCAATGTTACCTCCATCTCACACATGACTTGATTAATCATACAAGCAAGCAGAGTTATCTTCAATTCCTTTACTTGCTACCTGGGCACTCTATGCACCCGAACGGCTGACCTTGGCTGGGCACTGGGCACCATGTTGTAGGCACTGCGGTGAAACATAGTCTATCATACTACTAGCCCTTTCTTCGAAGATCTGACTGCCCATCTAGATCAATTGAAGCTTGGTCTTCCCCAGACCGCCGTGCAGCCTTGGCCGTTTCTTCTGGGCCCTCGTCTGTGTGACCTGAAAAGCCTCTCTCACATGCTCAACACCAATAGCTTCCCTTTCAGTCTTGTCTGTTGTAAAGAGGCCCTCACGGACTTTGCTCACCGACGCTGCCGATGCTCCCCCTTTCCGTCGTAGCTCATTCTCCTGAATGGCCAGTGCTGTCTCTGTCAAACTCTGCACCATCTCACAGGCTAGGAAGCTGAGGATATCGAGACAGTCGTGCTTGGGCTCGTGTTCGGCTATGACACCAAAACCACAAAATTCTCGGAATTTCTGCTTCTTCCGATAGCTAAAGGATGCGCTGCGGCGAGACTTGGCCCATGTCGTATACTCTTTTGCAGTCATCCTCCTTGTTATCTGGTCTGCTCGGCGAAGTCTTTCGACAGTCGCCTTGCTAGATTCAGGGCGAGGACCCTCTAGCTCTTCTCTCTCTGGAAGGTCTACCGAGAAGTAAGACTCGACGTCCCATGGTAGCGCCAGTTTGGGAGGTTTTTGGTTCTTTTTATCCTTTTGAACAGGGACGTCGAGAACCTCGGCCAGATGTTTGACTGCGGCGAGTTCTGCATCGCCCTTGTCGCCCTTCGCTTTGCTCTTCAGGCGGAGTCTGTTCCATCGGAGGAGGTTGAGGAGTCGTCCCAGTCTTCCTGGGTCATGTCGGATCTGGAAGAATAGGTCTGCGTTGGAGATGAAGCGGGCGCCGCGTCGGGATGCGAGCTCGTTGGCAGTAGTGAGCTGAAGAGTATTTAGCAGATGCTGATTGCAAGAATGATTCAATCGTACCATGAGAACGACCTGATCTCGAATGGTTTCTTCAATTACAGCAATGGTCTCGACCGAAGGGTCTTGGGTTTCGCCGGCGATATACATCATCTGTTCAGTCAGTCAACATGTGTTGGGATGAACGAATGGTTTGGACTAATACCCGCTGAATCTCGGATTTGAACTGGGGCTCGTACGTGGGCATTGCGGCATAGCTAACCGTGTGTGTTCAACATAACTTGGGTGTCTTGGGGAGGTTTTTGCGGCAACAAATGGTTGCCGATTTATACTGGTGACGACCTTTGTTGTCCATGATGCTCTGATTCACACTGTGATGCGCCGTGAACAAAGCTAATATTGTGCACACATTCACAGTGTGGGCTGTATCTTTGTTTATCACTGACGCAGCGGGAGGGGACTCAATGGGCCTGGGGGGGTAGGGGATACCAGTTCATTTCGCACAGGATAGCTCGGGAGGCGACAAGGGTCCCTAGCAGGGATTTAATATGGCCCCACTCGGATTACAAAGAGCTAAAGAGCAGACAATGACCTTGTAACAAAGCATCAAGGACGTGGTACGTGGCTTGCAGAAGATGGTGTTGACAAAGACCCTGTCGGTGGCTTCAAAGGATATCACGTGAGCGAGCTACCTTTAGCAAGAACACAGCACAATACAAGCCACCCTCAAGGATAGAGAGAATAGACTTGCTTATAATAATTCCATCCTAGACTACCCAAATAATATAATTCTTACGATCCATACTAGAAATCATCCATCTTCCTTTACCCTAGACTGAGCACCCGGCTCGACCAGTCCTCAAGGAGTTCATCTGGAGCAAGCGCACCAATGCCTCTCTGACGCCAATTCCCTTTGCGGATTTGGATGGCAGTTTCAGTAGGGAGCTCACCTTCATCACTGTTGGTGAGCATAATTATTAGGTCATTTCGATACCAAGTATGCAAATTGGAGGCAACGCCGCTGAGAAACTCATCCAGATAGATAACGTCCGGATTAAGGACGCGAAGGATGTGTTTATGGCCACCGCGTGTAGAATACGGTATCACCATAGTCTCATTTTCGACGAGATTCAATGCATTCAGATACAGAAACTTGAATGCTATATCTTCAAAACCTGTCTCTACACTAATCGTGCGGGTATCAGCATACGACATTTATTGAAAGGCTTTCACGCACACTTACTCGGTGTGGCCTTGCAAGACGGGAGCGTAAATGAGCACCAATAATTTAACTGCAGAGAAGCTACAGAGTTGTTGTAGAGATTGCAAGACGAGCTTGGGTGCCTCGTCAATAACCACATAGCCAGTGCGGGGGAGATAGTGCTACTCACATCGCTCACGGGTGATGTCGAAAAAACAAGGACGACTGTTTTGCGTTTCGGCCTCGCCTCTTCAACACTGAGTATTGACTCGAGTGACAGATTTGAGTGGGTAGGTGAAGAAAAGTTGGCAACAGACGAAGCACCAGCACTTTCAGCAAAGTAGTCAAGTAGGGTGACACTAGGCGGTGGAATTCCTTCTTCTGGGTCTTGCGTATGGTCCATCGGCCTATTGTGAAGCCAGTTCCTGACTTTTTGAAGGACTTGCCTCCGTGGTTGAGTTACAATCTCGGGAGGCTTGTCCGCCCACGGTAGTGATGCGAGGGAGAAATCATGGATGTGGTCTGCGATATGGTCCAGAAGTGCCTTTGGATCAAGATCACTGTCTTCAGATTTGGTAACGCATAGAGGACAGGCGTCAATGGCCAGAGGCTTTGTTCTTTGACAGACCCTCAACAGTTTGGAAAAGTCCTCTATGTTTGTACCGTGGCTGTGCTCTGAGTTCATGTGGCCGATGAATTCATCAGGACTCTCAAAGATGGCGGAAGTTTCAGCATCGGTGCAAGCAAAACACTCCCAATATATGGAGGATCTGTGTTCCTGCTGTAAATGAGCTTTCCACTCACTGCGTGAGATGAACAGGGAAACCCTTTTGCTGCAACCTGGGAATACGCATGTGAAGGGGTACAGATCGGAGGACAGATGCTTCCTGTTAACTTGACGTCAAAGCTGCTCTAGGGGACAATAAACAAGAATATGCCAAGGTCTTACCTCCATAGAAGCTGCTTCGACTCCTCACTTGGCAATGTCTGGTGGCAGCAGGGACACCGGAAGGATGCCCTGTTCTTTGCCAAGGCAGGCGGATGTGGCCAGCCTGACTTGTCCAAAGACACAGACTTTCGGCTCAGGGCCACTTGATAGTCTGCAGTCTTTTTGAGGACACGGGTATTCACGGTTCCCTCCGATGGTGTTGTCTCTGACATAAGACCCTGATGCTGCAAGTCGAGAAAAGATAAGTTTCTAGTTGCTAGTTTTGGTGCTGGCTCTAGACTGGCGAAGTGTTCAGTTGGCCCAACGTTGTGCGCAGTCTCTTCGGAAGAGGACTTGGAATCCCTTGGATCGTGAATCCCTGGAGATGCTGCTAGTTTCTCTGCATGTCGTTTGGCGTAGTTGAATCGATTTCGACGTAGGAGGTTGGCAAAACAAAGCCGCTCTATGGTCGAGCGATGATCCTCTTGTAAATTTTCAAGATCAGACACAAAGCTCCAAGGTCCTCTGGTATCTGATCCCGGCTCCATCACACTTGTTGAGGGTCGCGCGAATAGACTTGTCATCAGATGCGCCTTGAGAGCTCGAAGATCCTCAATGTCGACTCTGGGCGATTGTTTATAGCCCTCATCTTCCAAGTGGCGATAATCTTCAATAGTAAAGTTCTCATCCGCTCTGCGCAACCGAGATACTGTGCCGGCGGCTCTTATAACCTTGCCAATGCGGATAAGCTGACTGAGAACGGACTCGATATCGGCCATGGCCTGTTCTAGCAGAGACTTGCGTGGCTCTCGATTCGGTTCCGCCAAGTCTGAGTCCGAGTCATCTGACCAGGGAGCAAAGGTGTCGGACTGTTCGCCTGATGAATCGTCGAGATCCGTCTCCTCAACATCTTGAACTAAATATGGCCTTGAACTTGACGTCGATGTGGACCCTATTATGTTGTTAGAACTAGTATGTCCCCTAAGATGCTTCAATCTGTCTTACCGAGGTCTAAGCAATCTTGTGTGAGCATCTTTAAAGTCGACAAAAGACCCAACACCACCGATCGAACGGCTGGCTGGGAAGCGAGCCGCTTATCAAGGTTGGATTGAGAGGCCGACGAAGCCCCAATACCGGAGGCCCAAAGATTGAAGTCAAGGATTCGGTTCTCGGCCCAGTCTTTGACCATCAGGGCTTCGACAGACTTGCATCTTTCCAAGGTGAGGCGCGTGATCTGCGTAGCCTCGAATATAGAGCCAGAGCCCAGTCCGGGCTTGTCGTTGTTCATGTCTCAAGTCAACACTGCAAGCGAGCGTGGATGAGCCAGAGGAATAAGCAATACAAGGGAAACAGTCATGATTACAGTACCCCAAATGGGAGCCTATTCTCCACTTCCACAGCCTCACAATCTTGGGCATCTATGCATGAGCTTCAGGCAATCAACGCCACACAAACCTCGCCTAATTGACCAAATCGTCTGCTGGGCTCAGCTCGGCAAACTCTGCGGGGCCTCGAAACACCCCCCCTTCCATCTCGATCACCCTTTTCACCATTAAACGACACGCTGATTGTCGGCGTTTTTCGCCATGGACACTCGCGAGTTGAGAGAGCTAGCCATTAAGGCCACTCTGCTGATGGCCGAGGCGGCCGCAAAGGCAGCTCAAGGGGTAAAGATGATCCACCGCAAGAAAAACAGCCTTACCATCTTGAGCGAAATCATGAGATGCTTGATTCAAGTGCACTATGCTCTTCAGGATCCGGCGTTGGGCCAAGAAGAGAAGATCGCTGCGAGACTCCCAAGACTTCTCATACAACTGGAAAGAGTTTGCACGGCAAGTCCCTATTCGATATGTGAACAAGAGTATCGCATCACGCGTTAGATGTACTAACGTATATGTCACTTCGGATAGGGGCCCACGGAGCCACCTATTCGTGGTCCTCAGTTCCCATTCCTTTATAGATTGACGGCCTGTGAGTCAAATTCAACCAATGCCGAATTGTCTCAATCCATCATGGTATTTGTCATGAACGGCGACCATCGAGTGAGACTCTTCATCTCGAATCTCGACAAGTTCGTGCCGACCGGATCTCCTGGCTCAAGTCCTCGGCAGACAGAGAAACTGAGCGGAGCCATGTCTAATGAGCTGATCGAATCACCTGATGAATATCCCAGCACCGTTAATACGCTTCTATACACAGCGCTATCTCGCCACTTCAACTGCACATGTCCTGGTGAAAGCCCCCGGGAGCACTGGGCCAGGTTACGGTTGGCAACGCCGATAAAGCAAGTCAAAGACCATGTTTTGTTCGATATTCTATTCTCTGCCGCACCTGCCAGCCAATGCCTCCAACAGACCCGATGGCAGCAGCTCCGGCTTCAAGTTCCCAGGTGTTACTTGCTCACCCCCTTAATTGTCCAGATTGCTCAGCTAACACATTCAAGAAAAACGGGAAGATCGATTCGATTCGCCCAGGATACACCCAAAGACGACAAATCTCAGCCTCCTATTCAGGTGGAAAACTACACGATTGTTCAGTTGGGAAGGTTCTGTGCTCTGCTGGGCCGTCCTCTCGGTAGCATCTGTGTACCCTTGAAAATCATCGAGGGGCACCTTTGCGAACTTGATAACCCAACGTTACCGGATCAACGCGTGGCCAATGCCAATAGTGTATCACTATCCGACGTCTTGGAAAAGCATCGACTACCGTCCAAGGCAAAGATTATCTTGGCATACACACTTGCAAAAGCAGTATGGCGATACTACAACTCGGATTTTATGAGGACGCCATGGACGACTGACTCTGTCCACTTCATGCGAGAAGACAGACGCAATATGTCACAGAATGAGATAAATCCAACTAATCCTTGCTTCGCGTTCAGGCCTTTTGCCTCAGATGAACCCGAGCCCGCTGAATACTGCATCGAACGACATGTCTACCACCGCTATCCTAGGGTTCTAGCCCTCGGTGTTCTTCTCGTTGCGATAGTCGAGAACCAGGTACCTCTCAGGCATGTCGAGGGGTCGTCTATAGAGGAGCGAATGAATGACGATCTGACGACATGTCGAGACATTGCCAATGGCAGAGGTTGGCCACATCTAGGCTTGCAAAACGAGGAGGCGAGCTGCACCTATAGGGAGGCTGTTGAAAAATGCCTTGACCCAGATCTTTTCCATGTGCGCTTGTCTGACGGCGGCGAGCATCAATCAGGAATCAAGCAGAGAAGAGACGCATTATATACGCACGTGGTTCTCCCACTGGAGAATTTGTGCGAGGACTGTGGCATTATAGACAAACAGGATATCGGCCGACTCGTTTATTCCCAGCCAACACAATCCAGCAGACCATCTACTCCAGTATTTCTAGCCACTCCAAGCCAACAGATGTGAGTGAAACCTCTCGGTCTTGTCCGGAGATGAGAAAGAAACATAACACTGTAAACAGCAACCACTCCCGAGTTTGGATGCAGAGCTTGGCTGAAACTTTCGTATCAGAGAACATGGTGAAGCAATACAGGGTGAACCGCTCTTTGCCACGCATCCGAATCGCCATTCTTGATACTGGATATGATGCCAAGACGCAGTTCTTCCTCATTCCCTCTCGCAAGAAGCGAATCGTGAAGTGGAAGGACCTTGTTGATGGGCAAGACGAGCATGTGGACCGTGACGGACACGGCACGCACGTAGTGTCTCTAGCCATGAGGATTGCACCAGGCGCAGAGATATGTGTAGCCCGCGTTGCCAATAGCGCGAAGGATCTGGAACACTCAGCGTACCGAGTTGCAGACGTAAGAGGCCGAAGCTATATCCAGTCATCTACGGACCTTGGCTAACTCTGAACAAGGCTATCAAGTGGGCAACCGACCCCCAGCAAGGGAATGCAGATATCGTGTCCATGTCATTTGGATTCCCAGAAGAGCCATATGTAGAAGGAAGACCAGCTATAAGTAATGCCATTCACAGAGCAATGCTTGAGCGGGATGGCCAGATTCTTTTCTTTGCAGCAACAGCAAATGATGGGGCAAACCAGACAGAAATGTTCCCGGCTCAACACCCCAACGTTATACCCATTCGAGCAACCGACCATAAAGGTGCTTTCCAGGACTTCAACCCTGCCGCTGACTACTCTGGACCACATGTCTTTGGCACTCTAGGGACAGACGTTCCTGGTGCTGGGCTGAGCACGCACGACGGGGAGACTTATGAGACAGGCGTGTCAACGGCAACTCCCATAGCAGCCGGAATTGCGGCTATGGTCTTGATGTATGTCCGTCTTGGCCTTGAATCTAGGCAATTCGGCCCAGAACTGCACATGAACAAGCTCTGGAAAAGGAGCGGCATGGACTCGGTGCTCAGGAAACTGTCGAGACAAGTACGGGAGAAGCACTATTACATTTATCCACATGACTTTTTTAGCGAGGAGGGAAAAGACACACAACGGGATGCCCTTATAATAGACGCTCTGAGGCTTTGCTAGTTATAGAGAACGGCTGCATGCAATATCTGGGTCAGGCACTGTTTCGGCTACTCTACCTACTTGGTGAGCAGGAGCAATTTTCTCAGCCTGCTCAGCCTGCTCAGCCTACACTTCTGACTGTGCCCTCCTGCGCCCTCTGGGCCTTTCAATGCATGTAATCAGTGATTGGATAGCAGCACGCCACGTCAAATCTCAGCCCAGCACATACAAAAGCCCCGCCCATCGCCGTGGTCGTCCTCAAGTTCCTCATAACTTCCAAGAGAACCAGATACTGAACAAGAAGACGTTCGCGCTACTGCTCCTCGATAAAATGGCCGTCAAGACCTATTTACTGGCCCCAAACTTCACTCTGGAGCCCGACGGTCCAATTCGCATCGGCAACATCATCGCTGATCCCTTCCGCCCCACGAAGCCTCTCAGTTCTCCTTTGGAACACCTTCTCACTGTTACGCACACCGATTTTGACTGTTCATTCAGCCGAGAGAGCAGTAAATCACTTAGTGGAAACGTATGGGCGCAATTTTTGCAAACCGCCAGCGCCAAAGTCGGTGGTGGCGTGAGCAGGGCTATGCTGTCCGAGTACACCATGGATAGCCTGGAGACGATGCGCCTAAAACAAGACCTGTCGGACGAAGAGGCAGAGTTGCGCGCTAGGGAGCCAAAGGTCAAGGCGGCTATCGAGTCGGGACTGTCTGGAACTGCACCTGTATACATGATTACAGGGTTGAAGATCGCCAAGGGCTTTCGTCTCAACAAGCGTGCAACCTCCACACGAGAAGGGAACGTCGGCGCTGGCATCCCCATAACTGAAGAAGTGGGCGCAGGAGTAGATTTTAGTGCTTCAAGCTCTAGAAGCATGGGCGAGTCTCTACAGTCAGGCAGCGATATAATCTTTGCCTATCAGCTGCACGTCATCGCTCGAAAGGGGTGGTGGAAGAGGCGGGTTGAGGCAGAAGTTTATGCACCTAAAGCAGCCTTCCTGGATATCGAGCAGGGGTTAAAGGAGGAGGTAGAAATAGCAACCAGGACTAGCACGTATTTGGACCTATTAGAGGTAGCCGAGGTGAACGAGGATGACTCGGTGGAGGCATTGGAGGCGACGGATGGTGATGAGGACTGTGTTTGCATTGCATTCAAAGAGGACTAGACACTAGATAGCAGAGCCTTCTGACAAGGTCAAAGCGTGTTGTAGACTAATCCGCTCGTAAGGCAGGCTAGCCAGCGTTCCATAACTTCACTATCTTCTCCTTTGCCCATGCCCCCCAAGAGTAACGCTCTCTCCAATGTGACCCTAGATCTTCAAGGCAGAAAGTCGAGTGGACCGCCTTATTTAAAACTATCATCCCTAGATCATCCGTACTGCGGAACGAATTGCCATTGATCTGTGTTGTCAAGGAGATTAATGCCGAGAAAGTAACCAACTCGCATGTTGTCGCACAGGATCTATCATCACACCATGTGATATGCTTCGTATCGGGGTCCTCAAAGTGTCCGTAGGTATCCGGGTCCAGCAACTTGAGGCAAATATAACTTGTGTCATTCTAGATAGGAATTTGAGATTCATGATGTTCTTTGCACCTAATCACTTGCGTAATGGTCCAGCGAGGATAAAATTGCTTGACCGAAGAGTCCTGATATAGAAGCCTAATAGTTATAGTTTCATTATAACCCGTAGAGGACCATACTTCTCTTATAGTCTCGCCTACTGCAAATAGAATCTATGTATCCGCTATATCTAAGCTGGACCGCACTCTCTGTTCCATCGAGCAGCTATCTCCCCGAGGTATGAGCCGTAGACTTTGATTGCATTAAAGCTGTACACGAGTATTAGCTCTAAGACCTTGGGGAGATCTCTTTATTGGGAACTCACTAATTGATCTTGTCCAGCTTCTCTGCAATCGCGATCAATGTGTCAGTGTGTTTTAGTAGGATAGAGGGGTCACAACCTACCGTTCACAGAATGGATGCCATCGGTTGGTCTCCCCACTGGGAGCAAGAGAACGTTTTTCTTCAACACCTTTTTCATGTCCAGGGCGATTGGTATACTGCAGCTAGTCATTCATATGTCTCTTCAACAGTCAGGGAATACAAACCTGCCACCCTCACAAGTGATTGGAGGAGTAACGTCCCAAGTTCGTTCTATGGCTTTGATGGCCGCCTGGTAGTTCCAGTGCTCAACGTCTTCATAGAACCAGTCACTCTGGTGCACGCAGTTGACATCAAGCTCATTCTTGCTCTGGAGCTGATTGAATGTTGATTCAATATGTTGTCGAACTAGGGCATTCACCTTGCTGGCCTCCATGTGTGGAACTGTCCGGATACTGAACTTTCCTACCAAGGCAGCAGGGATTGAGGTGGTCGCTCCGGGTCCGGGCTTTAGATTCTCTATGCGGTGTAGGCTGAGAGATGGTTGTCGCCATCTATATTCGTGTCAGCTATTTTCACGAGCTTGGAAACCAAGGAATCACGCCAACTTACTTAGAAATAAGTATTTCTGCTTTCGTTGCGTGGACCATCCTTGCTCCAATCCCCCCATCCAGGGCTTTCGGCGTAAGTGGCAGCTTCTCATAAGACTCTCGCTCTTCATCAGTGACCTCGAGCACAGCATCATAGACGCCAGGAATGAGCAACTTGCCCTTGGAGTCCACAAGCGAGCTCATGACGTTGACCATGTCAGTCATTGGCTCTGATATTGCGCCACCAAAAAGGCCACTATGGGCATCTTCTCGAGCGCCACGGATGGTGATTCTATAGAAAAGCACTCCCCTCAAACCTCGGGGAATCGTTGGCTGCGTGTTACCTGCCCAAGCCACATCTGTCAGGCACACAGCATCAACGTCGGAAAGGAACTGGCTTGCTTCGTTTTCAAGGGCTGCACGAAACCCCACAGAGCCGCTCTCTTCCATGCCTTCGAGGAAAAAGACCAGATTTACCGGAACTTCTTGGTCAGCGTCTTGAAAAGCTTCCAGCATGTTGAGCCAATTCACCAGCGGGCCTTTGTCGTCGGAAGTTCCTCTACCATGCAGAACCTCGTTACTCTCTGTCAGGGTCCATGGATCATGGTCCCATCCATCTTGTAGACTGGCTGGCTGAACGTCGTAATGACTGTAGACCATAATTGTGGGCTTGTCAGGGTCATTTCCGTATTGACCAAGAACCAATGGGGGCAAGTCGAGGTCTGTCCCAGGTTCCTTGCCCAAAGACTTTAAACGTACTTCAGCGCCCAGTTCTCTCATCTGAGTCATGATCCAATGGGCCATCTTGACTCATGATCAGCAGCTGCGGCCTTATAATCTCGCTAGGTGGGGATACCTTGATAGTGTCGTCCCTACGGCCAGCCTCGGAGGATACAGAGGGGATTTCGATGGCATCTCGGAGCCCTGCGCGATTTCGCTACAGTTAGCCAGGCACTCACTCTCTAGATGCAAGTAGCTGAACTTACTGTCGATGAAGCGAGCTTGGAGCTTATGGACGCTGGTCATGGATCAGTTGTTTGTTCTGGGATAACCATGGGGAAACTGGACCTCTCGCAGAATTTGACGTAGTCCATATTGATTCGAGATTGAATCTTTGTAAGTCCTATAACAGAGAAAACTGCCGTATGCCTTCGGTCTCGTCAAAACACCAGCAACTCACATCACCTTTTATCATGCCTTTTATCATGCCTTTTAACCCGTTGGCAAGACACTACCCCTCCAATCAGCAGCGATTTGATGTGAGCCAAAAATTTCCTAATTAGGGCATTCTGTACGAGGTCCAATCACGAGGCATTAAATGGAGACCTTGAATGAAGCAATACCTCTTGTAAATGGCCTTGGACTAGCTATATTTTGTGAACACACGGCTCTACTAACCTCTATTATCATCAAACCTCTCTTCCAACACTCAACTCAACATGAATACAAAGCCAATTATTCTCGTCATCGGCTCACCGGCTGGCCTCGTCTCTGATGAAACATGGGCCAATTTCACTGCCAATTTCAACGTCAAGTCTTATGATTTTCCGACTATTGATGCATTTCACGAGTCATTACGGCATGGAGCCTGCAATAATCTCGATGGGATTGTGCGACTCGGCCTCAACCTACCCGAAGGTTGCGAAAAGGTCTTGATCGGCTGGACGCATCGGGGCCTTCCGCATTTCCCCCCAAGCCTCAAAGTTATTGTCAATTTCGGCCATGGCTATAACGATGAGGCGGTGGACAAGCTTCAAGAGAAAGGAATTGCCTTTTTCAATACGACAGGCGGGAGTCAGTCCACGGCAGCGGTTGGAATCTACCTCATTGTGGCAGCCTTCCGTAACCTGAGCAGGTATGAGCGGATGCTTCGCCAGGATCAATTTCTCCCGGCTTTGAGAGACTCTGCCAGAAGCGCTGTCGATCCTTATGGGAAAAGCCTCGGTATCGTGGGCATGGGCTCTATTGGAGAGACCATTGCTAGGCAGGCAGCGGTTTTGGGCATGAAGATTCACTGCATAGACAGGCCAAGCCTACGCAGTCGCCTTGAACAGGAAAAGGCCTCACCCACAGGCCTTCCTCCTATCGTTCTTCATGACAGTCTTCTAAGCTTTGCAGGTGTTGTCGATTGTGTTCTACTCTCATGCCCCTATTCGGCTGCAACCCATCACCTTCTTTGTAAAGAGGTGTTTGCAAAGATGAAGAAGGGCGTCAGGATTATCAACATCGCTAGGGGGCTTTGCATCGATGAGGAGGCACTCTGTGATGCAATCGAAGCTGGCATCGTGGGTGGCGCCGGGCTGGATGTTCACCACGACGAGTAAGCACTCAAACCGCTGCTATATGAACATGACCTAACAAAACTTCAAGGCCAAAGGTAAATCCTGGACTCCTTAGCTACGACTGTGTGACTTTGTTGCCGCATGTTGGTGGTCTGACAAACGATTCAATGAAGGTATGTGGGATGAGGAGTAGAATCCATGCATGTCTTTGTACTAAGCGTTGTTAGAACCATGCCGAGCTGGCCATAGGCCATATTGTCAACTATTTCTCTGAAAAACCCAGAGGCTTTCACTCGATTGTATAGATTATGTAGTAATCCTATCATTGAATGAGGACCGGGTAGTTAACGATATGCCTTACCATGTGCATAGTTAGTTACTTCTCAGAGCATGTAGTAAAATGTGTTTTTCTTTTGAAACTTTCTCTAATATGCTTAGATAATTAAAAATTTAAATCTTCAAAAGATTTTAGAAGAATTTATAATATGTAGCGGACCCTTATGGTCTGTTTTTTATATAATAAATACCCGTTCCCGTTGTTATACTCTATGAATTGGGCTAGCAAAATGAGACTTCATCTTGGCGTCTTTATTCCACCCTACACTGAGGGGGGAAAACTTAGGAACACTCTAACTAAATTAATCAAAGATATGCAATGTTTCTAACACTACGCCAGACCCAGTTCTCATCTGAACACGCCTATTCCTCGATAACATGACCCCACTCATGTTCAACACGCCCATAAATGACGTCTTCCAGCCAAGCCTTGATCTTTGTGGAATACTGGCACAAAGGAGTCTTTGTACCAGAGCTTGTAACCGTCATGGGGAAGGACACATCTGCGTCCTCATACCGAATGCTCAAAACCGGAGTTATGAACATCTGCAAGATGTCAGTTCATCTAGGAATCATGCCCAAGGATCCAGGTGCAAACTTACCGCAGTTCCGCTGACAAAACACTCAACAAGACGGCCGTCAGAGTGAGCCTCTGCAATTTCGTCCATAGTCAAAAGCCGCTCGACAACCTCCAGTGGCTCAAGCTCAGACCATTGGGACGCAGTATCCTTCGCCAGCCGCTCTTTGGCGATTTCCAACACGCTTTGTCGGGTAACGCCAGGCAGAATGACTCCTGAATCAAGCGAACTTGTTACCAGTTCCAATTCGTGCGTGTCCTTTCGTCTCCAGATGACAAAGAAGTTGCTTGCCCCCGCCTCTGTCACATACTTCTCAGGTCCAAAAAGCCATAGGGTCTGGCCACATCCCTTCTCACGAGCCCTGCCATGTGCCGCCATAGCTGGCCCGTAGCTTGCACCCACCTTGGCATTCCCAAAGCCTCCAGGCCAGGCACGGATAAGGTCGGAACTGCTGGCGAGTAGCTTGACTCCAGGATGTGGTGCCTTGGAAGCTTGCGGGAACAAGGCTGCGAAAAGGAAGAAGAGCGCCTCGGCTGGGACGCTGATTCCCAATGCCTCACCGCTTCCGATCATGGCCGGTCGTAGGTAGAGATTGGTGCCAGGCTCTGGCAGCCAACGGGGACACTCGGTCGCCACGTAGCTGGTGATGACATCAAGTAGTCCTTGGGGGTTAAAGGATGGCAGAGCCACTCTTGCGTTGGACCTAAGCATGCGGGCGCAGTTGAGCTCAGGTCTGAACAAGCGGAGCTTGTTATCGTAACCACGATACACTTTCATCCCCTCCTATGATGAGTGTTAGCAAATTCAAGCACTCTCTAACTTGGATAGGGGTATTTAACTTACGAATGTCTCGGTAGCATAATGCAAGACGCTAGCAGTAGGCTCTAGCGAAATCTTGCCGTAAGGCACCATTTCTGCATTTTCCCAGCCACTCTCTGCAGTCCAGCGTACTTTCACCATGTGAGCGGTGGTGGCTTTTTGCGTGAATCTCACAGGGTCATCAGCAGCCGGAACTGGGCCTTGTTCACACTCTGGAATGAGGTCTTTTTGCATTCCCTTTGACCTTAGCTCGCCGAGCTTCGGCTGGGAAGCCCCTGGGGGAGTTGCGATGGCGCTGGGACTCATGGTTGTATAACTGTTACAAAGAAACAAAGGATGTATCGAGTGGGCAATATCAGGGATCTCTGGCCTTTGGTTAGATGAATAGTGGCTGGATAGCAGAGTGTGGGAAGTATTGGGCTTTATGCTATTCACCTCCCGACTTGGCTAAGGCTCCCAGGAGTTGAGCCCCAGGCCATGCTTGACAATGGACATGGCCGATAGTTATTTCCGAATTAGGTATATAGGAACGATACACTTTTCTCGATGCTCCACAATAGCCTACAGAGCGTTGTGATTGCAGCTGTCTCCATAATAGATGTCATTACCTCACCTCTGCAGCATCATCTCGCCATGGGGGCAGACATCTTGCGTTGAATCAAGTTCCCTCAAAGTGGTATTGTGAAGGAAATAATATTTAGGTGTCATGCTGTAGATAGAGCTACACCCCTCCCTATCTCTGAGCACGCAAATCCATTATGGGATCTCTACAAAGTCTATACTCCAGCCGCGTGCACAGCGGGAGTAGATCTCTACTGAGAAACGATCCGATCCATCATCATCGTCCTGTGGTATACTATTCTCCTCCAGGTCAACCATTCGAACTTTTATCACTTCCCATCCCAGTCTAGAGCCTCGCTGACTATACTCTTGATCAATATACTGAAGAAGCCTGTGAGCATGGCGCACATTCCATATCCCTTCCCTATCCCGTGGAAACCCAGAGATCCAGTCTTTTATCCACGACTTAGCGGCTTGGTCGTCGGATGAGTAGTACGCGTTCATCAATGCAGGAACCATTCCATGACCGTAGGCGTTGCTGGCGGCACAGACAGAGCTAGACACTCCGGCTGCGAGACGACAGGCAACGAGAATGAGCTTGCGTCCGTTCTCTGGGAGCTTTCGTCTCACTCCGGGCGAGTACTTCATTTCAAGCCTCACCAGTGACACCAGGTAGTGCATGAAGCTAGTGGCAGCCTTAGCTGGATTGGCAGCACGACTCAACGTCAAGGGACGAATGATCAATGTCGAGCCATCATCACTCAAGTTCCATGGATCGGCATCTACCTCATTTGTAGATGGGACGTCACGTTCAGGTAGTGACCGCCGCCATGCTTTCAACTCATCGATAAGGGCTCTTGCTTGCATACGCCAGTGACTATCGAGTTGAGGGCTTGTCCGGCATTCTTCTTCAAACTCGCCCACTCGAGGCAATATATAGAGTAGCCGGTCAAAAGAATCGGTAGACATTCTCAGAGATGTCTCGAGCATTGCTGATACGTTTGAAGCTGCAAGGCTATGGCAAGCAGTATAGGATCGATCGAATATCTCCAGGAAAGCGGCAATTCGGGAAAATGAGCGAATGATGGATTTCCCAACAGGTAGTTCACCAACTTGGGCGACGTTGTGGGATAGGTATGTCACAGCAGCATGGCTGTGTACGTACCAGAGTTTTATTTGCCCCCGGTTGAGCTCGAAATTTGCAAGCAAAAGCAACGTGGCGAGCCAGGCGATGGTGTTCTGGCCTCTACCAGGCGCATCGATGGTAGCAATATCGTCATTCAGATGCGCCGACCGCATGTAGCCGAGAGCTTCAACAAAATGATCCAACGCGTGTAGAGCAGCACTGTCGGCCACTATCTTGGACACAGAAGACGATTGGGACATGTGAAGGGCGGACAAGGCCAGGGCGGCGTGAAAGAAGCCCTTATCTAAGCCACCAATGCCCAAGACGTCACGGACTCCTAGGACTGAGAGAAGACCTGACAATGAAGGGTCACATAGGTGATGATAATAAATCATGTCCTGTGGGAACTTTGCTGCTTCAAACAGGCCTGGTGGTGCAACTGGCGACGACTCAGGCTCTTGGACAACAGTTGGAAACCCATACCAACTTGTGTCTGTCTGCTGATCGGTCCATTCGCTCGAGGCTGGAGAGTTTTGGATAATGGGGAAAATCGCCTCAATCCCTGTGATTTCTAGCCGACCCGAGTGTGGTGTCGAGCAAGCTTGTTGCTGCTCGGGACTGTCCACGGGAGGAAACCCCTCGAGCCGTGTTTCGACAAGAGCAGTTCCAGCTTCATGACTGGATACCGGACTTGTCGTCGTGTCGATAAGTCCATAGTCTTGTGAGGCTCGAAGTGAGGCGAGTGACGGGTTGAGGAAAGTTTCAACAGCAAGGGGCGGCGAGGTTGCAGAGCTGTCAATAATCCTTTGTTGGGCCTCACAGTCTGTTCGATGGCATTGGTCTGGATCAACGTCCTGAGCAATCGCCGAGGCATCGTTTCTAGTGAGCGCCTCTATTCCGCCTGCGTAAGGGAGTATCGGGGCTGACAGTCGACCAATGTCTGGTGGAGGAGTTGGGTGGGAAGACGCCTGCCCTTGATCATCTTCCAGTCGAGGGTCCCCTGGCGTCTCGTTTGCCGTCTGTGGAGATGTCTTGTCTCTTTCATTTCGCTGGAGCTTGTTCCTCAACAAGTCTGTCTGGTCTCTGAACCTAAACCTCGTGACGTAGCCGCCGCACTGCAGCCGGAGGCGGGTACACTGGGTGGTATGAGTCAATGGCGCAATACAGAGTGGAGGAGAGGGTCCTACATTGGAACAATGGGGTTTGGCTTCGTCACACTTGAGACGACGTGCCCGGCAGGTCACGCATCCGCTGCGTTTCCTCGAGGCCACGTTTCTCTTTCGAGGCATATGCATTGTCGCCTGCTCGATGAATCGCCTCCGTCTTGCAACACATGGTCCAGAGAGTGGTAGACATGAGATGAGGGCTGACCTGTCCCCTGTTGGTGATGCTTGAGGAGGAACACCATGGTACCATGGTGGAGATAGATGCTAACTGTATTAGGCAGTTCTATACGAGCACGATAGCAACAGCGCCGACATGGTTTGTACTGAGTCATGTTCGTACTATAAGTGGGTAGATCTTGGGGACCCCGATTGGTCGGGGAGATAAGCCTCTTCATACCTCTTCTCTTACAAGTTACACGAGGTAAACCATGCCGAGGTTAAGTATTTGTAGGTTCATTCAAGCTCGTTTAGTAAATGACCTACAGTAGACTACTCAAGAGAAATTATTGTTCTCTCGAGGGCAAGCTGTTTGACAATGCCCTGCCTTGTCATGCTGCATAAACAGACTGAAGATTAAAGTAAAAGCATGTTGGAATTTTCAATATTTTTCCATCCTGCTTATTTTCTATGCTTGCAATCAAGTCCTCCTCGCAGTCCATCTACCCCTTGCTCGAATCCTTGCTCCAAAGTAGAAGAAAATCCAGGGGATAGGGAGCAACCCCAACGCCACATAGCCAGTCAAGTTGGAGGCGTTCTTGATACCCAGCGCTGAGTACATCTTTGGCACTATGGGCGGGAAGACGCTGGCAAGCATGCTCCGCATGAACGTATTAGCAGCAACAGCACTCGCTGCATACTGTGGGAATGTGTCTATCTGGTAGCTTATGACTGATTGAAAGATGGTAAAGAAACCCATGCCCATCATCGTTGCGGCTATCATGGGCGCGATCCATGGGTACGAGTTGGGATCAGCGGTGTTTCCAATCATGAAGAGGCCAGCCATGAGGAAAACTGAGCCTATCATCATTGGAGGTAGACGATGCTCGGGGGTCCCGCGGCCATTGTTAGCCTTGAGGCGAGCCACATACCATTTAGAACACACCGTATTGACAAGCGAGCCTAAGCAAGCACCGATGAAGAGGCATAGGAAGGCTAGGCTGCCGATAAGAGCGTTCCATCCTCGAGCCCCTTGAAAGATTCTCGGGAAGGATCCAAGATTCAGATAAACGATGCCATAAACTAAACGTTTCGGTCTGGTCAGTCTTTAATGGTTCTGCAACTAACTGGGGCACAGCATCATTGGTAACGCACCAAAGCTTGCATGTAAGGCCGAGAAAAAGCAGATAGGCGTCATCAAGAGCTGAATTGGCCTTATCACGAATTTGGTCACCATTTCTCTGAATGTAGCATCTCGCTCCTCATGTTGAGCGTGGTATGACCAGTTTCTGGTCTCCAGACGAAGTTTGCGGGCCTTGCGAACAAGCAGAATAGGAGGGTATGACTCGTTGATGAAGACAAAGTCAAGGACCACCATGACCGCCATGATGATACCAGTGATGAGCTGCGTCCAACGCCAACCCAAACCAGCAAACATCACAGTACCACCGACAATGGGCCCTATAACACAGGTTAAGTAACCAGAAACTCTTTTGCGAAGAGTGCAAGAGAGATGACTTACCCAACACAGGACCACCGATGACAGCAAGAGCATAACCAGTCAAGGCGAGCCCCCGTTGTTGCGGTGAGAACATATCCGCAAGCACACCGCCAGTGATGCACAGTGGGGAACTCCCAAAGAAGCCCGCGAAAAACCGTGTGATGAGTAGGGTCTGTGTATCCTTGGCAGCTGCAGTGCCAAAGGTAAAGCAGACAGCTACAAAATACGGCATAGCCATTGGAAGCTTGCGTCCGTAAAGTTCACTAATAGGGGCCCATATTAGAGGTCCGAACGCGAAACCCATCAAGATCGAACTCGTTCCTAGAGTTGCCACCTCCTCTGAAATCTTGAACTCGTCCATCATCTCGTGAATCCCCGTTGAGAATGAAGCTGTGGAAAATGTCGAGCCCATGGTGCTAAGGCCATAGAGCAGAGTGGTGTACACTTTTTGCCTCAGCGGCCAGTATCGTGGATCATAGGGGTCTTCCGGGCTGTCAAATGTGACAAGGGCGTCTTCGGCTGGCATTCTGTCTGATGGCGTTGGAGAGTTGGTATCTGTCGCATCCGGGTCCCTGTAGGATGTGGCTTTTGTTCCGGCGCATTTCTCTGGCAACATATTGGGATAAGATTGATAAAAAGAGCCTAGATTAAACATGAGATACTGAATTGCCCACAAGATTGGTCAGTGACCATCAGACCTTTATTAAGGACAACCAGTCAGGCATAGAAATTGCCCAAAAGGGTAATATTGTACGGCGAGCAACTAGCTACCCATACACAGCGACCCACAGGTTGAAGATCCAACACGATGTTTTCTGCTAATACGTTAGAAAACAGGCTTAGCTAGTTTCTGGCAGGGGCGTGCTGCTGTTGTATTTTCAAGGGCCCCGGAGAATGCGAGGTTGTGAGATGCAAATGCTAGGCCATTGGGCTACTATCGACCATCTTCAACACATGCCTAGGCATGCTCTATTAACTAGAGTCTTGAAAAGTGTATGATTCTGACCTAGTTGATGATGGCTATGACGCAATTGCATCCATGCTCTCTAGTAGATCCTCCAGCATCATCTACTCTTCACACTGCTAATAGATAGCTTCCCCGTACTTATAGAAAAGGCATTCTAAGAGATATTAAAAGAAATAAAACTTGATGATCCTTTTGTTCTTATGATACTTATTTACTTTTGTTTGAGAAAGCTAGCCTAGCAATTATGCCATGACTCTAAGCACCTTTTCCAACAGACGAATACAAGTTGGATGATAAAACCTCTCATACTTATGAAAGACTTTATTGGCAAACTCGTTATCCAGACCTTGCAAACATTCAAACCTGGAATCAATCAGTATCTCGCTCCGACAAATGGGAACAGTTCAACTTACAATGGTCTGACGAACTTCATTCGACCAGTTTCTCCCAGGAAAACCTCGGTGTCCTCAAAGAGGCCTCGATCACCGGCCTTCAAGCCGACTCGTAGATACCGTGACAATACTTCAAAGTTGGTCGACTTTCTTAGCCCATACAGAGTACCAAGAAGCTGGGAAGAGTCTAAAGTGATGAGTTTTGGTGAATCTAGAAGGGCATCCAGGAACACGTTTAGCTGGCCTGCGCTCCAGCCCTCAACATCGGTAGCAGAGACCGAGGTAGCCGATTTAGGAGTCATGTCGATCCACTTCTGGGCAAGAATGAGACATTCATCGTATTCTGGAGAGTGGAAGTCTGGTTTCTGAGGCAAACCAGGCTTATGGTACCATTCGTCCCAGTTGATAGAGTTGAGGGCTTCCGTTGCGGCAACGTCGTGAGAAAAGAACTCGATGAGTGCAGTCTTGAAGGTATCCGAGTCAAGCGCTGCTTTTGAGAATTTCCTGAAATACTACATTCAGTTAGTTTGACCCTGCAAAGTCCAATAGATGACGGGTTCAGCTGAACTCACATGTTGGATGAATGACATCCACTTCTCTCGTCCAACCAACTTCTCCAAGAAGCATAGAAATGTGTATCCCTTCTCGTACGAGATTTTGGACATGACATCGTCTGGTCGCTTGCCCTGGAGGTCCAATACCAAACTCGTCTCTGGGCTTTCGCTGCCTCCATAAGACTCTATGCCATAGGCGAGCTCGTTCCAGCCCACGATTGCCTCAAAGACTGCCGCTTTCTCTCCCTTGATTCGACGCAGGATCTCACGCTCAATGTAAACAGTCCAACCCTCGTTCAGCCAAAAATGTTCCCAGGACGAGTTTGTGACTAGGTTACCGCTAAAGTTGTGCGAAAACTCGTGGGCGACGACAGAGATGTTCTCACGGTCGCCAGAAATGACAGTCGCGCTGTAAAAGTTGAAGACGGGGTTCTCCATTCCACCGAGGTGGAAGGATTTTGGGAGGATAACAAGGTTGTAGAGGGGCCAGGGGTTCTTGAAAATGAGGTTCTACACCACGCAATTTCGTTAGTCATGTTCTATTCATCAGCACTCAAAGAACAGGTTTATATCTTACCTCTGCCGCATCAATTATTGCGTCAATGTCGGGTTGAAGCTCAGCCACGGCTGCTTCTAAGCTTGATGGGGCAGAGTAGAGATAGCTCATCTTGCCAATCTTTGCACCTGCTAGATTGCTGAGAAAGAGATGTCAGCAGTGAGACGGTTTTCCAGGCTAAGAGAGAAGCTTACCCACTCGCGATGGCAAACAGATAGTTGGAGGTGGGAACATCTTGCTGAAACTTGTACTCTTTCACTTCTGCCATGTTGGAAACAGCAGGAAACAGAAGATCATGTTGAGGGATGCCACTCGCCACGACTGGCAATGGGGAGGAAATCGTTATGTCAAACGTCGTCTTGACAGAAGGAGTGTCTTGACAAGGGAAAATGGAGCGCGCATGAACGGGTTCTCCTTGAGAGACTAGACAGTGTAAGCCCATTTCTGTATAGTTATAATAGGTGGAGAACAAACACAGAAAGGGGTATAGTTTGTCATCAGTCTGCTCGGGGCTAAACCATTGCAAGCCAGTGCATTGGTTGGTCGTCTCGAAGTGAATCTATTGGACTGAGTCAGTAAGAGTTACCCTACATCCTCTCTCAGTATCCGTACCTCAAGCTTCAAGGCCTCTCCCTGGGAATAGCTGTGACCAAGCTGCAGGATCAGTGGACGGCCATTTTGATCCGTGCTTTGACCCAGCTGCCACTGAAGTGATTGACCACCAACACTCGCGCTGAGGATGTTGAGATAACTGGTGTCGAGAATGACAGTGTCGAGGCCTTCGGCTTTGAGAGGCTCTAGGGTAAGAGTTGCGCTTCCTGTCAACATCTTTTGATCAAATTCAACGGTCAAGAGCAACTGAGTATGCTTTGTGACCACATCGTGGAAATTGGAGTTGGTGTTGACATCGTGGGCGTGGAATTGACACATGGTGAAAGACAGGCGTGTCGTGATTTGAAAGGTCAATCAATGACTTGTTGCTAGGTTGTGAGGAGCAACCATTAGCCCACAAGATATACTCAGACTCGCTTTGAGTTAGAGCACGATTCTCTCCTGAGACAACAATTACAAACTCAAAGACGTAAGCCAGCGTTAATAAAAATCGCCTGACTGTGTTAGGTCGATACCCCGCGTTCTCGTCGTCCCTTTTCACCACTTGAGGAAATTCTTCAACAAACTTTGAACCATACCTCAGGTGGCAGGAGACACTAACCAGCTCTAGTCTAGCTCATGCCGAGTGATAAGAAGATAGCTTATCTTTTATCAGTGTGATCAAGGAGCGATAAACGCCGCTAATTCCAATATTCCAACAGAGACAAGGAGATCATGGGGTCACATACGAAGAGTGTTTGACGATATAAAAAGACCTTCAGTCATGGACTGAATTGCCAAGAGCCAAGTTTAGCCCCAGCAGGCTAGTAAACACTTCCAGCTTCACCATTCCCCAACACTTTCCATCATGGAGTCGACAAAGACGGCAGCTGTGGACAGCATCAATGGCAAAGTCTCCCCTAACGAAGGTGACGGAAGCCATTCTATCGCCATGCCAGGAGAGGTTCTTCTGGCCGAAGAAGACCTGTTCGAGCCCTTTCCTATCGATGAAAGACTCGAAAGTCTAGAGACAGGTCATCGTATCCTCCGGGCCCGCAGTGTCTTTGTGGGTGTCCTACTTGGAGGAATCGTCAATGCGGCCAATGTCTATCTCGGTGTGTATTGGAAAGCATAAAAGCCTTAGGAACATCTAATAACGTATCCTGTTCAATCCCCAGGCCTACGAATGGGCATAACCTTCCCCGCAAACCTGTTCGGCGCCATCGTTGGATTCGCCGTAGTCAAAAGCCTTAGCAAAGCCTTCTCCGAGTCGATTCCTATTCTTGGAGGAGCATTTGGACCGAAAGAGAATGCAATCATACAAACAAGTGCCACGGCTGCTGGTGGCCTTAGCACCGTCTTTACAAGTGCTATTCCAGCGTTGTACCAGATGGACCTGCTGCATACGCCAACGGCAGATTATGGGAGAATAGTCCTATTCACTCTCGGTCTTGCTTACGTTGGATTCTTCTTTGCTACGCCGTGTAAGTCAAGGTCCTCGCTTGCTTATGCTACCTCGTTATTGACGTAATGGCATGTAGTCAGGAAACTGTTCATCATCCAACTGTCCAGAGCTCTCAACCTAGTCTTCCCTACCGCCACCGCCACCGCCACAACGATTCAGTCCATTCATGTTGCGGCTGCTGGTGAAACCGCAGCGATGAAAAAGGTCAAAATGCTCGGCATTGCGTTTGTAGCAGCTCTAGTTCTAAGAGTCGCTTCCAACTTTGCTCCCGGCATTCTCTGGGACTGGCACGTCTTTACATGGTTCTTCATCTGGGGCGGCCACAACAATGCGGCCATTTTTGTTGAGAATTGGGGCTGGTATCTCGAATGGACTCCTGCTATCATCGGCTCTGGCATGATGGTTGGCACCAACACGGCCGCGTCCATGTTTGCAGGAGCTGTCATCAGTTGGGGCATAATCGGACCGGTCCTCGTCCGTACCGGGGCGGCCAGCGGTGTCAAGATTATGGGCCCGGACTACACTGGTCCGTGGGAGGAGTTTACGACTTACATGAGCATGAACCTGGAAGACCCTGTTAACAAGCCTAGCCCGCGATACTGGCTTCTCTGGCCGTGAGTTCTTTTCTGTCATCTCCGTTCCTGATTCTTTCCTGCCATCATCTCTTTTCCTGTTGTCACTTGCTCACCCTGTTCTAGTGGGGTTCTTCTCATGGTTGCGGTTTCTATCGTCGAGGTACTCTGTCAATACCGACTCCTCTCTATTGCCGCCAAGGTCCTTACCCACAGAGTATGCGCCTCCTTCTGCTCAGCCTGCCAGGCCATTGGCATCAAAGCCACATGGATCGAGCGCTACTCCGAATCATACGATGATAGATCCGAAAATACAGACGATTCACAGGCTATTAAGCCATGGATGTGGATCAGTGGCCTGGTTGTGTCGGTAATCGTAACCTGCCTCAGCTGTGGCCTGCAATGGGGAATGCCCTTGTCAATGACCTTCGTTTCTATAATAATGGCTGTCATTCTGACCGTTTTGGCTATTCTGAGTACTGGAATGACCGACATGACACCTCTTACCGCCATCGCAAAGTCTTCTCAGCTGGTCCTTGGAGGCATGACTCGTGGGGATAGTTGGACTCTTGCGAAGGCGCAGACCCTTAATTCCCTGGGCGGCGCTGTTGCTGCTGGTGTGGCAAATCAGGCAACTGATTTGACAGCAGATTTCAGAGTCGGGTTGGTTTCATCTTGAGTATTCTATAGAGCGACATGAGCTAACGCTTTAACAGATTCCTTCTTAGAACGCCCCCTCGAGCACAGTGGATCGCCCAGCTGCTCGGCAGTGGTGTTGCCATCTTCCTAGCACCAGCCATCTTCTTGGTCTTTGCATCGGCCTATCCTTGTATCCTGGACATCACAGCCGAGACATGTGCGTTCTCAGCCCCCTCTGTGTCCGCGTGGAGGGCAGCCACCATCGCTGCGACAAGCCCGACTCTTCCTATCCCCAAGTCATCTGGCATCTTTGCCATCTGCATCACAGTTGTTGGCTGCCTAGTGACCATCATGAAACACTTCTACTTAGTGAAGGGACGGCAAAAGCACCGCCTCTACCTGCCGAACTTCATGACGCTTGGTCTAATGATGGTCATCCCTCAACCATGCATTGGAACAGCCATGATGATAGGGGCTATCATCGCGTTGCTCTGGAAGAGATTCCAACCGGCTAGCTATGAGGAGTATCTCTTTTCTGTCTTATCTGGTATGATTGCTGGCGAGGGCATTGGAGGAGTTATCAACGCAATTGTTGCGATTGTGGGTGTCCAAGCCGGTACCGGAATTGGCTGCCCTGCTGGAATGTGTTAAATGTACCAAATATTCTATGCCACAGTGGGATATTGGTAGTATAGGCTTTTTTATAATGGGAGCAGTTCTTATTAATATTCATAGTACCTCTAAGATCAGTCAATTACCTCAGCCCTGACAGTGCCTTCGCTTCTACGGCGCAAGAATGAAAAAAAAAACAGCGATTAGCCTCTATCTCCTCATGTTTCATAACATACAGATGATATCAAATATAAATTTACGACCCAGGCCCTCTATCTACCATCTCATCTACCTCCGCTAACATTAACCATCTCCCTCCCTAACCATCAACCAACCTCGCCTACCTTCACCTCCCACATCCCCAATCATCCTTCGCCGTATTTTCGGAGACGGTTGAATTTGATCTCTTTTAGAGACCTCTTTAACAAGGGGATTAAAAGTGCAATCATAAAGAGTACATAAAGAGTGAAAGGGACTTTAAGATCTTACTCTGACCTTGGATCTCGTTTTAATTTATCCAAGGCTATTATTCAATAAAAGTATTATAAGAAAACTCTAAGATTTTTCCAAGGAATTAACCTTTATTATCCTACCCATTGGATCGGATGCGTGCTAGCTTCCCCGCCGCTTCTGTCACTGCTATCATGACCGTCTGAGGTACCATGATGGCTCGAGCTCTTCTGCACTCCCGAGCTCATATGCCGCGGCCGCCGCTCGGCCAGATACACGGCGCTTCTAAGCTGCGGAAGACCAACTGCTCATGTGAACTTGACAGGCTATTTAGGATAACTAGATCATAGTTGTCCCCTTTACCCCGCGGCCGAGCATGGTTGATATCACCTGAGGTAGGGCCGATTCCAAAACATGGAGTGCATGGCCCCTGGGAGCGGAGGAATCAGTCTCGATGTTCCCAGATTTACCCCGCAAGAATCAGAAGCTGCTTTGTGTCTGAGTTCCTAGGCATCAATGGGATAATACGCGTATGACTGTGGGGTCGGTCTATATAGGGTTGCCCACGATCACTGACATGGGTTGTCGACAACAAACATGTGCAGGACTTGATTGTATATATGACTGCCGCTCGAGCACTATTTGTAACTTGTCTTATCACTAATCAACTTCGAATCTCAGCAGCGGGATCGTTCGTTGACAAAATGGCATGCTTCACTTTAGTCTTCTTCCTTTACGGCTATCTTGTCGCCACTGTAGTCGGCTCGCCGGCCTGTGCGGAACGCATCTTCCTAGACAAGAGACCTGTAGCTCTATCGTTAACGTGTTGTAGGTTAAGGCCAACCCTTCAGGCAGACTTCCCTATACAATTCCAAAGGGCGAAAACGACGGCGATATCCCCATGATCACTTTCCCTAAGGACCGAAAAGACCATTCTGCTTTTCAGTCCAACTTTACTGAGTCCCTCTTCATCGAATACAGGCACTTCGACAAGAAAAAGATCACGCCACTCTACGAACTTTGTTTCGGTCTTAGCTACACCGCCTTTGCTTTCGATTCCTCGCCCAGCATTACCTGGTCAAAGTCTAGTTTGAAGGATGTACCGAACAAATCGCTAGCCATTATCCCAGGCGGAAACCCCGAATTGTGGTAACCTACGGTTCGTTGTTCAATCTGTGTCAAGAACACGGGCAAAAGAGCGGGTGCAACTGTGGTTCAACTGTATATAACCCTGCCCCAAGTCAACAAAGCAATAGCAACCTAATCCACCATTCACAAAGAGATATTGAATGGTCATTTATGTATTAAGTAAGGTATTAAACAGCGATGTATCGCCATGGCTTGGTCGTGATCAACTATTGGTACACATAACTAGGCTTCGACATCAACTTCCGCTTAGGAGCTCGCACTTCCCTGTTCCGTAATAATCTCATGGGCGATCTTCTCAGCCAATGCATAGACTGTACCCACGGGGTGACCGGGAATAAGAACAGGGAAGGCAGAGGCATCGACAACTCGCAGGCCCTTGACGCCATACACACGGGCCTTGGAGTCGAGAACAGCCATCTTGTCTTCAGGCTTGCCCATCTTGCAGGTGCAGGCAGCGTGCCAGACGGTCATGAGAGTGTCACGAAGAACAGTGAGGATCTGCTCATCCGTCTCGTGCTCGGCGCCAGGGTACACCTCATTGAGAACAATGTCCTTCAGGGGAGTGGAGTTGGCAACCTCGCGCAGTCGTCGGAAAAGGGCGATGGCAACCTCTTGGTCACCCTTGTCACCCAGAAAGTTGGGGTTGATCAGGGGAGCGTCCGTGGTAGAGTTGGATTGGAGAGTAATGTTACCGCGGGAGAGGGGTGCAACGAGGGCGCCGTTGATGCTGGTGTACTTCTTGCCATCGGAGGGCTGCTGGAGGATCGGGAACGACCAGTCTTCAGAGTAGACGTTGAGAGGAATGAACTCGACCTCAGGCCAATCACTAGGGAAGGCAGACAGCTTGCCCAAAGTGTCGTTGGAGAACTTGGATCGATACTTCTGAGGAACCTTCTCCCAGCCCAAGAGCTCGACCTGGTTAGACGTAAGGGGGCCAGCTTGCTGTCCGGCATAGGCATCGAGGGCGCCTTGGAACACGGCAGGGTCATTGATGGCCACGCTCAGGGTGTCCTCGAGACCTTGCACCTCGAAGGATGGTCCAAAGAGAATGTGGTCCCACAGGTTCTGGCCAACACCAGGGAGATCGGCAACCACATCGATATCAAAGTCTTGGAGGTGCTTCTTGGGACCAACGCCAGAAACCATCAGAATCTGAGGTGACTGGAAAGCACCACCGCTGACAATGACCTCGTTTCGGGCCGTGAGGGTATAGTCCATACCCAAAGAGCTGACCTCGACGCCCGTGGCCTTCTTATCACCGTTGAAGAGAACCCGCTTGGCCAGACTCTGGGTGTACACCTTGAGAGTCTCAAGCTTCTCGCTGCGAGCTGCCTTGACAAAGTCATCAGATGCGCTGCGAGTAGCGGTCTTGGGTCGCACAGTGGTCGTGGTGTACGAGTAACCAAGCAGACTGCCACTGCTGAAGCCGTCGATGCTCTTGAGGCCGAGAGACTTGAGACCCTTCTCGACGTAAGTGGCCCATGAGGGGACGTAGTTGGCGTAGCTGATTTGGAGGGGACCCCCAGTCGAGGAAAATGCAGCGGGGTCGTAGTCGGTTACCACGTCGGGGCCACGCTTGGTGTTATCGGGAGGAGTGAAGGTCGGGCTGCTCTGGAAGTGAGGGAGCATTTGATCCCATCTTTAAATGAGATGTTAGCTAGACGTCTACATGTCTTCCAAAACCAGATTCACTTACTTGTAGCTGTCATCTCCAACCTCCTTTGCCCACATTTCCATGGTGCCGTTGGTCGGTCGGTGGTAGACGAGGAAGTTGAGCTGAGAAGAGCCACCAAGGACCTTTCCACGGGCATAGTGAATCTCGCGATTATCCGCATTCGTCTGGGGCGTCGTGGTAAATTTCCAGTCGCGCAGAGGATTGGAGTCGAGAAGACTAGCACCGCTGCCAGTAGTCACACCACCAGGAGCGGTAGCGAGGACGGGCTTGGCGATCTCGAGGAAAGATCCAGCTTCGACAATGGCGACGCTGAACCCAGCCTTGGCAAGTCGGTATCCGATGGTGTTTCCAGCAGTACCTCCTCCCACAACGACGTAGTCGTAAGTGGCATCGACGCCAGGAATACCCCCGAGGGATCCTAGTTGGCCAACCTTGATTCCATCGCCGGCGAAAGCAGACTGAATAACGGCTTGCAGAGGGTCAAGGAGTGTGCTAATGAATGGAACGTCACTCGCCGTGACAAGGGTCGAAAGAGTGACAGCCAAGAACGTAGTGTAACGCATGGTGAATGACGATCTTGCAGGCGGCAATCGGATAATGAGTGATCGATCTGCAATGCAGTGCAGTGCATATGAACTGATGTAGGGCACGAGTTGCACTTTATTCTTATACCAGTTCCATGGTACGGCTCATTGGAGCCGGACAGTTCATAACGCCAAGTGATCCCATGAACTGACTGCATGAATACTCAAGGCCCAGACTGCTGACGGCACCGCCGTGGTTTCATGCGACCTGGTCCACCCTGTTGGCGCTAATCTTCAGCCTTCCTAGTCAAGTGGGTAGGCAGTTCCACTGCAGGGCGCTGCGGCAGAGATAAGGTATAGTATGTAGCGGATGCTTTTGGATAGCCGAGGTTTGAGATAAGACATTCAGGCAGATTGAGCTTTTCCAAGACCTAATTGACTCACGTGTACTAGATAGACTAATTCAAACCATTAGAAAGTAGTATAGATAGGTTGGGATAAGAAGAGAGAACCTACGAAGTGGGTGAAGGGGTTACTGCCTCCAGAGCATAAAGAGCACTAAATCTCCTTAGCACGGGTAAATGGCAATAAGACGGGCATTTTGCCAGGACATCCCAGTCAATATCTAGCACCCATGGAACGGAAAGCCACTATCCATGGACGCCTTGTCCAGCGGGCGAACCCGCACCTCCTCAGCCGTTAGGGGGTAAGGGGCTCGGGAAGCTCCGGATTCTCCGGATTCTCAGTCTCCAGCTCTCCACTGATCACCCGCGCTAGAGGACAACTCACGGCAGCTAAGCTTGCAAAACATGGCAATTAACTTGACCAAAGTTTTCACAAAGCAAATATGTGTCTACCATCAGATATCACAACAAATGCTCCCATCTCTTCACGAACACGTTACAGTGATCTCGCAGTGCAGGATGCCTCTCGCGTCATGTCACGCCGCGATACAACCTAGCCGGTCGCTAATATGCGGTTGGTCGATGCGAGGTTACGCTAGTGGTAGATCTGACGCCGATCTCTCTTGGCGCATAGTGACGCGAGTCAGGTCACTCAACCACCAGGTCAAAAGGGGCTGAGATCTGCTGAGAAGTGCAGGTGCAGTAGCGTAGACGCTTCTTCAAGGTTGTTTATGGCCTTTAGTCCCGGGAGAAGCTGACTTCTGAGTCGATCATTTGCCGATTTAATCTGCCGTGGCTCCCAAGTTGCTCAGTGCACGTTCACATTGCCATAACAAGCTTGATTTTTAGACAATGAGGGAGGTGGCTAAGGCCTGGTCGGCTCTTAATCGCGCTGTTCAGCAGCGTTGTAAGAACCGCATCTATTACTACTCTCCCCGGCAATGCTGTTAGAGATCTCAAACACTTCACTACTAGACGTATCGCTTCGTTTGGCAACTCCCTGGTCATCAGTTAGACATGGGTCTTGTCGAAACCTCAAGTGTTCCAATGCTTCGCTTCAGTCAACCATAGGCTCATTGACAAGCGTAGAGAAGCACACCGCTCTTCATCTGTGCTCTCCTTACGAATTGCGCCATGATGCTTGTTCTTAAGAGGCCCGCGACATGCCTAGAACGTCCCTCTCCCTGACCATATGGTAGCGTAAGTTAGCCAATTGTTGTGATAGGCTGGGATCGTCAACGCCATCGCCGGCCCCGCCTTAGAAGCCACGCGAAGTGACATCGCGCCTGCAAGTTGTCGCGACTCGCGGTTCCGCAACCAACATAACATCTATCCTAGTATATACTCGCCGAGCGCCAGCCCAAGTGGTGTGATGAACGGTACCCTTGGAAGTTGAGTTCAGGTGGAAAGACAAAACGCGTTTAGCTGCAGAAAGTCTCATTTGTGAAGTTGATGTGTGGCGTAGCACTCGGACAAGGGACTTTCCGAGGTAGCCGACCGTTTTCCATCCGATCTCTTCCAGTATTATCACTGCTTGGGGGGCTGTTGGCACTCTTAAATTACACAGCAAGAGGTAACATTGCGTAAGGAGTGTTAAAAAGACCCGACTTGAAATGCTTCGCACTACTCAGTTCAGAGGAATTCGCGAATCCATCATCTCTTTGCCAAGATTGATCCCATCGTAACGACGCCTTGGCAATGCCATTTTCAGATCATTCCCGGCTTGGTTGCATCCCAGCTAGTCCCTATCCATGATTATCCACGTGGCTTGCCATCGGAAGGACCGGGTGGTTGTCATACCGGAATAGGGGGCTGCTGTTGGCGTTCACTCCGGACGCCACCGACACCATAGACCCGGCATCACCAGGGTTGGCCGTTGCCAAGCTATTGAGAACCTACCGGAGACTTAAAGCTACCATCAATCAACCTTGAGACCACGTGTGTTATGTTGGTGGCGTGCACATTGGCGTACACGTGCCGACGTCGTAGCCGATGTTGCATACTACGGTGAAGTGTCATCATGACTAACATTCCATCTACGGTTGATCGTTCGATATGAAAAACTCGCAAGCCTTGCAACTACACGGGTCACATGGGGAACCGTGAGACCGGAAGAGCTAAGAGAATTATAGGGTGTCAAGATCTTGAAACCAATTATATATCACCCCG
Organism: Fusarium piperis; assembly: GCA_027886205.1. Taxonomy (NCBI): domain Eukaryota; kingdom Fungi; phylum Ascomycota; class Sordariomycetes; order Hypocreales; family Nectriaceae; genus Fusarium; species Fusarium piperis. Next base: position 133,718 of record RZGM01000022.1, on the reverse strand, counting down.
AGTGCCATAACACATTTATGAAAGATTATGGTGTTAAATCTTACAATGTACTGAAGTAAGATAGTTTTACTAAGGGAAAAAGATAATTGCCAACGATCTAGTTAAGTTTGGTTGCAAAGGGGGCTTAGATTTTAGGCGAGACTCTGCATGACAAGTAAGGAGCTTAGTTACTCCCCATGTCTTTTAAGGTCTTGGATCTCTGAGATGACTTAATGGGAGAAGTTTTAGAATATTTATCGTATTACTTTAAATTAAATATTTCTACTAGTAATTAAGGCAGACCCGTGGCTATGTAATTGCAGTATTTCCCTCCTTCTAGCTTACTTAGTTAGGAGCGATTAAGTCCTCCTAATAGTATCCTCCTATATGCTTGCCCTATCACTTTAACACAAAATTAAAATAAACACCTATACCTCTTTATATAGCTCTTCGGGGGTCTAGACCTGTAGATATGTATTATTTGGCATATATTCTATATAATCCCTATAAGCGTACATAGGGTAGGCAAACATTTACCTAAAGCGCGCCGTGTCAAAGGCAGAGAAGAACGTATAATTAGGAAGAGATGTTCCTCTCTTTATCGTACATATGAAGGGAAAGTAGCAGGAGCAAAACCATCTTTAGTGACCTTATTTCGCATACTTGATATTCTGTCTTTGGGTGTGAGGCTAGCACATACGACCATACCCACCGGAAAATACGGGATCCCGTCCGCTCTCCCATAGTCAAGCCGGTGAGGGGCGGATTAGTAGTTGGGTCGGTGACGACCAGCGAATCCCTGCTGTTGTATGTTTTTTGGCAGTTGAGTTGCCGGTTATCCTTTTGTTCAGGGACTCCCATCGTCACCACCCTAAGCACATTCATATCTATCCGGTGAAGATATAGTTGAATCATTTAGTAGAAAATATAATAAGCTTATCAAATATCAATATTATTTTCCTCTTCTCGAGCTTTTAGACTCTAGGGTCGCGGTGCGGAAGTGGCTGGTGGTCTCTGATCCTCATGGTTGTGATGGGCACCTTGGTGTCACACTGGAGAGCCCTGGGGCTATTCCCTCCAGGAAAGAGAGACTGCAGCTAAAGAATATCTCTTTCCTGTGTTCAGGCCTGATCGAAAGACAAATTGGGTTCAATCCTTAAAAAAAAATCATATGCTTGGCGAGAAATAGGAACCTCAAACCACAACCTCGAGCACACTCAGACAGTGTCCCACCGAGATTAAGGGCACCACGGCCTATTTACAATGATAGAATCTAGGTATAGAGGATATTCCTTTCAGCTTATTGAGGAGTTTAGTGCTCATGACCAAACATGGGCCACGGAAGGTGCTTATGCACTCGTGCCCAAGCCCGGCGATGCTCCCGTTGATTAAATCGGAGCAACACATAACTTATTGATTAAGTCTTTTGATCTGAAATCGAGTTATCGACTAGTCGTCGAATCATTCAATAACCCATTAGTAGCAGTGGAAACAGTGGTCACCTTCAAAGCACCGGGCTACCAGAAGGGCAAAACGGACAAGTGCGGAATGCCAATGATATTAACGACAAGGCTATTACACCTATAATGATTTACAGAGCTAGTTATGAAGAATAAGATTAGACGCAAGCATCGAAGACATGTAGCTCAAGCCAGAACCATTCCACTGCGAGTCTAAAACTCAGGAAGACCAGCCTCGTCAGCACAGGGGATGGCACAGTCGCCTCCCCATCTCATACCACCAGACCTAATGATTTCATTAGTTTAAACTACTTTGGGGCTCGATAGAAGGGGACGAACGAGAACTGATCCTTGACACCAGACTTGCAAAGGCCGCGACAGTTCTCACCAGCAGAGTACTGGCAGAAGGAGACTTCGCCTTGGGATTCTATAGTCGTTCGTGTTAGTAAACCTTTTGTATGAGAATCTCCATTCCTTACCCCAGGTGTTAAGAACAATGTTGTAGCCGTCACGGTAGAAGACGTATTGGGGGTTGCAAAGGCCCTGCGCCTCGCAGGTCTTGGTGCTAGGGATACCAGGCCAGGCGTGTTCCTTGGTGGCCGTGTATTGGATCTATCCTTCAAGGTTACTTGAATTCATCTTCTTTCGGAGGGGCTTGCTCACGCTGTAAGTTCCAATACCCTGATCGCCCTCATAGTAGACAACGGGAGGGTCGTTGTTAGGAGGGTCAATCCAAGAGCAGCTATCCCATCATTAGCATTGCGTTGACTTCTCAAAGCGAATGCTCACTTGTCATCCTTGTGAGTGGCCGTTCTCTTGCTAGAGCCGCGATCATAGGTGCGGGTCTCGCAGTTACCACCACCCTGCGTATCAAAGTAAGTACGGCAGCGGCCGTGGTTGTGCCAGATGATGTCCTGGCCGTCATCACCGAGAGCATCAAGGGCCTTATCGGCGATTTTGCTGATAATCTTGTTCTCCATCTTGGAAAGCGGAACCAGGAAGAGACCAGCAAGGCCACGGACAGCCCTGGCTGCGACAGCAGCCTGACGCTTGGACAGATCGTCTCCACGGGCCTCGACGACTCCGGTGTTCAGCAGTTGAAGTGTCTGCGCGTGAGACTCCTGAAGCTGTCGGAGTCTATCTTCGTCGCGAATCTGGATCCCTTTGCCAGCAGGTGGGAGGACCTGGGGGAAAGCCGAGATAACCGGAAGGGAGAGGGCGAGAACGTTGATGAACTTCATTGCGATGAGTATCAGAAAAAGCGTGACGAAAAGAAGTGAAAGAGTGTAATGTAGAAGACAAAGGAGTGGAGTAAGTTGGTGTGGATTGCTGGATAAGCTGGTTGTGAAGGAGCTCCTCAACGATGATGACAGGCCTGTTTATATACACGAGATAGGTCTTACGTGCATCTCCCAGATACACTCCAAGTCAACACTTGTTGATGAAGGATAATCAGCTCCATTGAAGGATCAAACTCCATGGGCGGTAGTGAAGGATTGCATGCCTTCCTTGATGATCATTCTGCCTCAAAAGTGGAGGATGGATCGAGTAAATGGTTCAAAGTAGATAGATCTACGTATAACAAGGGCTGTAAACACCGAGCATGGTGAGATCCAAGCTCTTCAGAAATAAGAACTGCTACGTTATACGCCTTTTTCCGAAATTAGAGTTCTATGCGTCTGGAGAAACTGGCCATGGCTTGATAGATGCTCTAACAAGCTCTCTGACACTGAAAAGACCCCAATGGCTGGGTTGCCAAGACGGGGATTGCCGCTTGCAAAGTCTCCGTGATTTCTGAATGGGTACGCGTCCCGGTGCTTGCCCCATAGTCAGACATTCGTATCAACAAACGTCTCCACAAAGCTGGGTTTTAAAACTTGGCACTGCCTCAGCCAAGAGGGTGTTTAATAGACATCTCCTGACTTGGCAGAAGGCCTGATAGGGCCAGAAACGAGACTTAGGCGAACTCGAGTCTGGTCTTCAAGGTGACGCCGATAACTCCACCATGAGGAACAAAGTCCATCAGGGCTTAGGCTCACTGCCACTCTCATTCTCCACTTCACTCCTCCTTAGAAAAGGACTGCAACACAAGGTCTCATTGAGGTGAATAGAAGTAGTCGGTTGTTCTCAGCCAGCTCTATGTATGCAGCACGACTCCTACCCATGCATCCAGTTGCTTACTGCCGTAGCGACTGGGGCATCAGCTCACAGGGCTGGCATGATACGTGAGCATGCGATTGGGGGTTTCGTGCCGGAAATCGCCCTCAATTTGTCCGGATGCAGCAATAATGGAAACAAAAGTGCCTTGTTGAGTAGGCAAAGATTGGAGCAATTGGCTGTGCCGTGAACTGTGGAGACGGAAATCAAGGGGCTTGAATTCCCCAGGCTCCATTGGAACCATTTACGCGGTTTAAGCTTATCCTAGGGCCTGGATGGAAATTGCAGGCCAACTGTATGGAATCTTCTAGACATGTTTGGAAGGACATCAAGTAAATTCTGATACCCGCTGTGTGGCTCATTCCTCTTGATATCTAAAGACGAGGGTTGTCATCCTTCCAAAAGGATACCCGCTGTGTGGCTCATTCCTCTTGATATCTAAAGACGAGGGTTGTCATCCTTCCAAAAGGATGCGGAAATACGGCTTGATCTTGGTCGGGCTGTACCTACAAACATGGATCCCGTTCCTTCTCCGTCACTTCTCCACAAGCCAAGAAAGATATCATTTCCCAAGCTGACAGAGCTGCTTATCACTATGGGCTAGGAAGTTTGGCGAAAGTCTATTTGTAGCCTGGCACTTCTTGGCCACCCAGGTCAAGTACTGTAGTTGTTTGTGGCCTTGTCATAGGGCATGGCTCAGTCTGACTACGCTTTTCTTTAACATAACGAGGCAGATTACGCTATGAGGCGAGGCTAAATAACCACAGATGTGCAAGTAATGGGAAATGGAGGATATGATTCATTATGTGATACCCTCGAAAGACTCATAAATGAACTATGCTTCAGAGTAAACCAAAGATGCAACCATCAATAGATTCAATTGGACAAGTACGATAAAGCAAAAATGCGTCTCCCATTGACAGAAAATGGGTAAGAGATCAATCCTTGACAACTTCTAGATAACTAAAACTGCTCCGCGATGCAGCCAGAGAATGTCACGAAATCAGATCTAATAGCAAGAGATGAGAAACTGTGTCCCCAAGGGGCGGATTTGCAAGAATTCATGACATTTGCCAAAACACCTGAGCTTGGTTGCATCCACGAATATCACGGGTTCTTCTTTCATAGACAGCCAGCGTTCCCAAGCTGGAAGTCATTGTTGCACCCCGCCTTGAAGTGCCGTGGGCATAAATATCAAGAGCGACGGGGCAAAAGTACAAAAAAAAATTTGTTGATGCTTCTGTTGACGAAGCAACACTAGCAAGCCTAAATTCACCATCACAGCAACTCTTCTTCACTTCCAGAGCAAGCCCCAGATAGAAATGAAAAGAACAAAGGATACGCCTGTCAGACGTCCATCAACACCCACCCCAACCGCGCGCCCAAAGGCAAGATCACAGTCAGGGTCGAGATCAAGAGCAATATCTCTCTATACAGCAGCCGCTCAAGGCGACTGCCGCCCTCCTTGCGGAGAGGTCGAGAGGACCAAGGGTATTCACTCTAGGGTGTCGAGGATATACATTCATCAACCAGGGTGGGATCTGTGGCTCTTTTGGAGAACCAAGAGAAGGTCGAATACTATAGAAATGATTCTCTGAAGTATTGTCGACATGAAGAAGAAAAGAGAAAAAAGTCCAAAAGCTGGGAGGAGAGTCGAAGTTTTATACTAGATGAGTGGAGTCGAGCTGCCTTCTCTCACCGCCTAAAAGTTTTTGTCTTCATTTCGCCTCCAGCCCCCGAATTTTGGGATCGGCCCGATAAAACACCCACTTCCCATCACCAAGTCTTTCACTTTCAGGTACCTCACCCTGTAGCCATAATGAATTCAGATATTAATGCCCAGGGGCGTTCTTTACCCATGGCGACAGTATAGGGAGGGCACTATGCTCTTGTTGATGTTAATGAGGTTTCATTTTTCTATACATGAGCTAACTATCTATCCGTTTGCGTGCGATTCATCTGACATGAAGACATTGACTAGCTGTTAATTACAGTCATACTTGGTAGAAAATGGCCATGATAAACTTGCAGACCATGTCACCCACCTCTGGCCCACCAAGTAATCTCGTTAATACGTAATGAAGAAGCCCGTTTTCAGAGTTTTCCTCGTTGAGCCCAACTCCAGCCTCCTTCATTAAGAAATGGTGCCATCGCCTCACTGGCTCTGTTCCCGATACTAGACTAGACACTTCAAGGGTCATTATAATTGGCCCAGGTGTTCCGGAAAGAGGATCAAGTTCCCACCGAAGCGGCTGTTTGGTGACTAGCTGACTCGATCCCACCATCTTAGCAGGAACTACGCGACAACGACCCGTTTCATGGTCGCGTCCACGCCCGTGATGGAGACATGCGATTCACAAGAGCCAGGCGCGTTAAATTTCACCTTTATCCCGTATCGATATGCCCCTCTTGGTCACCGTTTCTGAACCGGTTACTCGTTTGTGGCACGTAAATAACGTTCCCTGAACCGTCATCCACTCCATAAACTCGGCTTGAAAATTATTCATAAGCCTTTTAGTGCATCCGAAAATAACCAATTGTGCTTGAGCGTGGCCATGCACCTTGCTTCTCTCACATTGCAAGGTCCTAGACCAAGACATACCTTCCCGAGGACAGAATAAAGCCCCTGGCGATTTCTAACTCAAAATGTGACTTTGTATCACAGAGAACGTTTCTTGCCCTTTGGGGATTAGGGAGCACACATGCAATATTGATATTACGTGTTGTTGTTAATGGTCATGAGTATTACGGCAGTTCTCTTCTCGACCAAAGAGCTAGGCATGATATTCGACTTGGTATCTGAAAGGCCAGCAGCTCAGGCTAGTCAACACACTCTGGACGACAACGGGAGCTCAACAGTGACCTCAATCGTGATGATAGTATGAGTCTATACAGGAGCACGGCGTTTTTCTCATCTTGGAATGCCGCCAACTCCCATGTGGTTGTTGATAGACATCAATTCGGATGCAGTAGTCTACCATAACTCTAGACCACTATGGTTGAGTTAGTTCCCATGGATGAAGTAAAAGACAACTATTGGACCTGGGTATAACTGTTTACTACCATTGAGAGCACTTACCTTAGGGCCCTCCTTGTTGCACTCTGGGTTGAGATTTCTCCAGACACAACTTCCATCGGCAAACCCTGTTATTGCATTAATAGTTTTCCCGTGTTTGACCTGTGCCTCGAAAGAGATGTTGAATCTGCCAGGGCGGCCTAAACCAACGGGACACGAAGCCACCTGTTAACCGCTTTCAGTCCACATAGTGCTGTACACCGAAGATTTTACAAGTGCCTACAGGGTAGAGCTACATTCGTATCAGAGTCTGAAAAAGGGCTGCGATGGTATGGTCTGGCACGAGGACAAGAAAAAGCGCGGCTCTGATTTCTATTAATCACTCCTGCTATATTGCCGGACATTCTATAAAAGAAGCCGGACTGATAGAAGAGATATGCCAATATACAATAATAATGTAGTTCATCATGTCTCTCATTTTTATGACACCTTGAAAGTTGCCTCGAGGGGATATCTCATGCCTTACTGGCATCTCTTTGTGGTTTCCCTTGCTGGTGCCTCCCTTGCAAAAGTTCCATCCTTTGGGGGCCAGGTCGTTGCCCCGATGAGCTACAGCTAATGCATGGGACCTCTGGGGGATTCGTAGGAATGTGACACCTCTATTGATTGAGGTTGATTGGACCATGTTCTAGACCTCGGCACTCAATTTTGAACTCCGGTCACAACACTCGCCCGTCTTCTATTCGCGCCTCTAGATATAGCTTTTGTGTTTAATTTTTATGCGAAATAGTATCATTCGGCTCTACTGTGGCTAAACAAGAGCACAACCAAAGTAGATTGCCATATATTGACTGTCTAATAATCTTGATGCAGACTCGGGACCCGAGATTTGACTATGCCGAACACAGAGACATAGGCATACGGTGACTGACATGCTTCCACGTAATGAGGCCAACTGGATGCATGAGCCTCGACATTGATACGCCATTGGACGAGATATGAGCTTGGAAACGATATGACTGACTTGCTGACTGCAGCTTGCAGATGTAGGGCTGACCCCCCTGTCTCGGGGAACGCCAAGACCCCGAGCCACCAATTGGAAGTTCGCATCGTCAATATTCATCCGTCCTCTGTTATCACCATCTGGCTGTGACTATGGCGTTCTTGGTAAGCTGGATGGACATGGTGTTTCTTGTGATTCTGATGTGATTATGAAGCTGCAATTCAACACTGCGGTGATGTCGATCTGATCACGTCAGCCAGGCGAGGAAAGAATATATATATAAGTCAGTTGGTCGTCTACAATTATTTCCACTTCATCATCAGTTCTAGCAACACTTACAAGCAACGCAACACAACGCAAACACTTACCTTTCCCATTTAAACACTTCAATTACAAACCATGTCTCATCTTGCAGCCGTCCAACCCGCCCCCAAGGCTCCCTTCGAGGTCAAGGAGATCGAAACTCCTCAGCCTGGACCTCAGGAGCTTCTCATCAAGAGCGAAATCATTGCGATCCAGCCCATTGATGCCAAGATCGCCAGGGTCGCAATGCTTCCAATCCCATACCCAGCCATTCTCGGTAGTTCGTTCGCTGGAACTGTCACCGCTGTCGGTCCCGACGTCACTGGCTTTGCTGTCGGTGACAAGGTCGTCGCGGCTAAGACTGCCGGGGCCACCGAGAACAAGAATAGCGCTTTTCAGAGATACGTCATTTCCAGCGCTGTCACTACTACCAAACTGCCAAGCGATTCCTCGCTAGATACTGCTGTCCGCCTGGTGGGCAATCTGGCCACTGTTCCTGCTCTGTTCAACGCCACTTTGAAGTTGGCTAGGCCAGATCCTATTGCTCCGGCGCAGTCCCAAGGCAAGAAGATCTTGATCTACGGAGGAACGTCCAGCTTTGGGAGTCTTTCAGTCCAGTACCTCAAGCAAGCTGGATACGACATCGTCACAACGACCTCTCCCCGCCATGAGGCATTTGTAGCCCGCCTCGGTGCCTCCAAGGTCATCGACCACACCCAAGACTCCGAGGCCACCGTCAAAGACCTTGTTGCAGCGGGTCCTTACGACGTGGTCGTTGATACTATCTCGACCGCGCAGACTGTCAAGCTCCTGGCGGACGTTCTGGCCGCGCAAGGAGGAGGCAACGTTTACGCCCTTCAGCCCCCATTTGTCCCAGAGACCCTCCCCGACGGTGTTTCGCGCGTTTTTGAAGGCTGGTCTCTGCTGCTGGCCAAGGAGGAGCATGCCAAGCTGCTCAAGTGGACATTTTCTACCTATTTCCATCAAGCTCTTGCAAATGACAGTCTGATCCCTGTCCCCCCAAAGAAGATTACAGGTGGACTGGCTGGGTTGGACAATGCATTGGACATTCTCATCAAGGGAGTCAGCAGCGAAAAGTTGGTCGTGGATCCTTGGGAGTAGGAGTCTGAGGCATGGTAGTACAGAGATTTATGTTTCTTTATTAGTGAGAGCCTCAAGCAGATAACATTGACAAGAGAAACAAATGCTTTACAATTCGGTTGAATTCAATGCATTGTGACGTGTTTTGTGTAAGGGGTCTCCATAGGTGTTAACGCCCATTGCTTGTTCTGAGGGATTATGTTCGAGAATAATATCAGTCAGCTAAACTACTCATGTTTACCTTACCTCAAGCCTTCTCCTGCGCCTCTGGGTTTCATGGTTGTTGCCATTGAGGAGGATAGGCGGTCTGAATTCTATTTCTCCGATTCTCTGAAAGAGCAGCTTGGGAGGATATGGACGTCAAGCCCGAATGCCTCGGGGCAACTGCGGATCTGCCGCCGTCGGCCGACATGGATGGGATATCACCGCACCCAGCATGGCGGAGAGTCGTGCCGATATAAGAGGGATGGATGTGCTCTCATCTTGGACATCTGTGAGTTTGCAACCAGTTCTATTCGTCGCCTGACATACTATCTACCTTGGAAATCCAATCCAAACCTTTACCATCGAGCGCGTCCGTATCAACCCCATTATTCCTGGGTTTGCCTCTGATCCTTCCATCGTTTACATGGACGGCACCTATTTTCTTGTCAACTCCAGGTTCCATATTTTCCCCGGTTTGCAAATCTACGCCTTAAGAGACTTGAGAGAGTGGAAGCATATTGGTACGTCTTCCGGGTTCAGACCTTGGAGTCTTTGTTCTGTAGATCTTTCCTGCTAAAAAAACGTGACAAGGCAATGCACTGAATAAGGCTGGACAGCTGAGCCTTCAACAGTCTGTGACCAAGATAGTCGGCCCCGAGGATTTGGATGAGAGCGTCCGTGCCGAGGGCGGTCTCTGCGCTCCAACGATTCGATACCACCGAGGAGCCTTCTATATCGTGTGCACCAATGCTGTGTATACACGAGCTCAGTCCTCGAACGGGAGCGAACATTACAACTTTATACTTTCGACAACCGACATCTGGGCCAATCAATGGAGCGGCCCTGTATTCATGGCTAGTGTCAAGGGGTTGGCTTGTAAATGCCTCCTAGTCCGAGAAGAGTGAAGCTTCGCAATACACTCCATTGCCACACTCCTAGTAGACATGCTGACGACCGAAATGTATCGTTCGGGCACATAGATACCTTTCTTGCATGACCTAGGCTCGAGTATTGAGTAAGGAATAAACATCTTGCACGAACGGCTTCCTTTCTCCAACCTTCAGCATCGTTTTGAACTATCTGTCGTACGGCGCTATTTTAACGAGTCTGAGTGTCATTGTGACGCTGGGAGCCATATGCTTGCAAGGAATGGCGAAACCCCGTCCATCCATTACTGGGTAATTCTTGACTCCCGTCACCGCAGAAAGTATATGCTGGGCCATCTCCTTCCAGGCATCACGCCTCGATCTTCCATCACGTCGGGATTCTTATACAAGGATTCAAGTCTCAGTGGCCTAGCCAAACAGACCAGCGTAGACGAGCACAATCTGAAGGAGACGGTCACTCGATTCAATAAGTTTGCTCTAGACGGCGTCGACCAAGAATTCCAACACGGCCTCAATGCCTACAACAAAATGTTCAGTGACCTAAGCTATTGACCGAAGCCTAATCTGGATACTATCGAGAGAGGACTATTCTACGCAGGCAAGATATGCTCCGGCGATATTGGCACGAAGGGCGGCCTCGTGACTGATGAACATGCCGGGGTCCTAAACAAGCATGGCCAACCTATTAAGGGCCTATGCGCGACGGGTAATACAACAGCAAGTGTGTTTGGGTCTAGATATCCTGGATCTGGGGGTACCCGTGGCCCCGGAATGACTTTTGGGTATATCGCTGCTACAGATATGGCTAGGTAAGAGGGAGAAGGTAATGTAAACGGAATGTTTGTGTTGCAAAACTACATAATAATGTCCCTTATTTACAAAATCTTCTTTTCATACTTTCCTGTCAGAGGCACATCCACGTGCAAGACCAGCTTCTTGTTCTTGTTGTCGTATTCAGCATCACCGCCTCCATATGGCTTGCGGTCCACTCCAAGAATAGTGATTGTCTCGATATTCACACCAGCCTTGTAGTCAAACGAACCGGTCATGCTGAATCTTCCCTTTGCATACTTGAAGTCAATCTCGGAAACGGCATCCTGGATGAGTGACTCGCCGTCGTCGAGGTACAATGATCCCTTGGCAGAGCCATCGAGACCGGGGGCGATCACGATGTTGAAGCCTTTCTTGCGGAGGGCTGTGGTGGTGTTGGCGCTCTCTATTCGCTGGGGGTAGATGATGCCTCCCTTGTAGTGAATCGTAATGTCAGTGACATCAACTTCGGCATCGACATATTCGCCGCGCCCGCGGACAGGCTTTCCAGTGCCCCACTCGTAAAAGATATCGTTAGGGAGGTAGAAGTTGACGCTAGTGCTGTTCTCCTCGGTGACGGGGCTGACAAGGATGCCATCGCCGTAGAAGAATTGCAGATCGATGGGATAAGTGTTCCTGTCGTTGGGGTAGTTGAAGAACAGAGGGTTCAAGGTTGGAGTGCCAGTCTGGTTCTGCTTGTAGATGGCGGTGTAGATGTAGTCGACTTGGCTCCAGTCAGTAATGTTCTGTTTTGAGTAGGGTCAGATACGTACGGAGTTGATATCTAATAGCAATTCCCTTGCGAGCAGCTTCTGCCACCTTGGGCCAGCGGTAAAACTCCTGCGAATTGGCCGAAATCTCGTTGTGATTGCGGAAGAAGGTGTAAAAGGAGCCAAGGGCAGCCCATCTATTGAGCAGTATGTTAGAAACTGTTTCTTTGGCGCAAATAGAGGATCATCCTACCGAGCGCATAGAGTTTCAGTGACGTTGCCACCGAAGCCGCAGACATCAGGTCCAACGACGGGAATCTGGTAGAGAGATGCAAACTGGAGGATCTGGCTGATGGAGTGACGGTACCAGAGCCAGCCAGAGATGTTGTCTACAAATCGTTCAAGTTAACATAGTTCTATCAAATCGATAAGGAATTGTCTCACCTCCAAGCCAGTGTGACACATCCTTGCCGGAACCGGCAAATGTGCTTCGTGTGATGACAAGAGCACGCTTATCAGGACGCCTTGCCCGCATGGCATTGTGCGAATGGGTCGACATCATGGCTCCATAGAGATTGTGGGTATCGTACTGAACATAGCCGCCGCTCTGGACAAGATCCGTATCAGTCGTGCTATCAGCAAGAGTAGGTCCAGCACCGTTCTGAATCATGTACGGCGGCCTGATAAGCTCACGGTTGGGAAGACCCTTGCACTCGTCAGGTCCACAGCCTGAACCAGTACGCTTTCCGTGTTGCCACTTGGAACCGGGACGGCCGGGACGGTTCTGACCCCATTGGTGGATAGAAGAACGCCAGTAGCCGGCACCGTGGTTGCGGTTGGATCGAGGGCTGAGACTGGCATGCTTGATAGAGGCAACTTGGTTCTTGTTGCTGCCAGAAGCAAAGTTTGGCTGGAGACTGTCGGGGAACCCAGGGATAGGCGCATCGGGGCCATCTCGAACGGGAGGAGGCTTGGGAGGATCACCATCAACCTCTGCAAACTTCTCGGGTGTAGTGTTGTTTCCAGGATAGGGTCGGTTGTAGAAGTTTGCAGGCTCGTTCATGTCGATCCACAGAGCATCAATGTCCGGGCCGTTGGTTCCGTCAAAGAACTCGGCAAACTGCTCGGTCCAGTACTTCTGAGAGTCGGGGTGGAACCAATCAGGGAAGTAACTTGGGCCAGCCCAGACAACGCCCTTGTAGTCTGAGCCGTTGGGCTCCTTGATGAAAGTGTCGTACTCGAGACCGGCATCGAGGGCCGGGTTGGACTCCTTGTAGTAAACAGCAGGATCAACCATGACAATGTAGTGCTGGTCTCTTGCATGTATTGTGTCCACGAGGTCCTTGTACAGATGCGCCGGGAATCTCTCGGGATCAATGGTGAAGATGCGTCGACGATCCATATAGTCGATATCAGTCCACATTGTTTCGAGGGGGATGTTTTGTGAGGAATAGTTGGCGACGACGGCCGCAACTTCGTAGACATCTCTATAGCCATATCGACACTGGTGGAATCCAAGTCCCCAATATGGTGTCATGAGCGGGAGCTGGGTGATCTCGGCGTACTGTCTTGCGACATCACGGGGAGAAGGACCGGCAATGAAGTAAAAGTCGAGAACACCGCCGATGATGTTGTACTCTAGGTACTGCTTGCCAGCTTTCTTGTCGATAAAGATATCCATGCCGTTTGAGTTGAGCAAGAAGACGCCGTGGGTGCCCTTATCCCTGTGATCAAAGTAAATCGGGTGAGCACCATAGAGGTTCTCTCCTTGGGGAACTCCATAGGAATCTCGGGTGTAGATGGTTCTGGTGTAATTGGTCGTGTTCAGCATGAACGGATCGCTATGTTCGCCCAACCCGTACAGATGGGGGCTCGGGGGGAGATGGGTCTTGAGGTAGACGTATTGGTTCTCAAAAACCAGCTTGTTGCCGCTAGTGTCAAAGAGAACTTCACCAGTGTCGGACCGGGAGACCGTGAAAGAGAAGGGATCGGCTTTGAAGGCGAACTTGAGCTTGGAGTTCTTGGGGGAACACCACTGGCCATATCCAGGACGCGGGAACACGCTGTCTGGAACCTGATACACGGTGTTGTTGGTGTCCAGGATCTTGACATGCAACCTCTCGCTGGTTTGGTACTCGACCTCGAGCTTTAACTTGGGGAGGTCAGTCCCGAAAACGTTGCAAGCCGGTCCAGCGAGAGCAAGGTCGGCATAGAAGCCATCCTTTGTCTGCCAATGCTTGACGGCCTTGTATCCGGGGCACTTGGAGAGGTCCTTTCCAAAAAGATCGTTGCCGGCCTTGTCGAGATCTTCGACACCTGCCTTGCTCTGAGCAAAGCAGGAGCCGGCAAAGGCGGTTGCTGAGACGATGAGGTTCTTGAGATGCATCCTCAAGCTTTGCCTGGTGTAGAGGATGTGCTGACAAGAAACACAGTCAACAATAGCCTCCTCTATCCTTATATACTTGTGTGTCCGTCCATGTGAAGCCGAATTGTGGTATCATGGTCATTGACGACATCACGATACTGGGCCCTCAAGTGCGGAGTCTCCGCCTTCAACGGACGGTCTTATCCCGGACCGATAAGTAATGAACGAGCATGACAAGGCCCACTCACAGAATCTCCTCTGACCAACGGATTCGACGTGACACTGCCGCTACCGTTGGACAATCGTGAGCTTGGTGGCCTTGTTCCCCGCGATCGTCGGAAGAGACCAGCCACCCCCAGGAAATCTTATGACCGAGAAAAGACCCGAAACTGGGGTTGACTTGGTGAAGCGAATTATTTACCCTTTAGCGATGCTGTGTTTGTTCATGATCATCGTTCTGACAGGGATATATGCGGGGTCTCTGCTCTCCATGGCTGGTCAGAGGATTCTGCGCTTTTCATGATCCCAGTGTTGATTGGTTCAACGATGGATGGCCCCACGAGAACTGGGCCATGCAGATTCACGAGAATGGTTTCCTTGACGCCTGCAGAAGAAACGGCACAGCATGGACGAGGGCTGCACAACCACGCCGTGTTCTCGGCGATACAACCCTGACCCGCAAAACAACCTTGAAGACCCTTGCTTTATCGTGGAAACTGCCGTAGTTTATATTGGTTCTGTCGAGGGGATTTAATGCGGTCTGCCCTTTTGGTTTTTTGGGAGCGGCTCCGCCGGAGTTGTGAGGTCATGCCTCGATGAATCACCACTTTCCTCGCTTTTAATCCATGGCCACCACTCCTCTTTAGGAGATCCGTGTGTCCTAGGCCTAGTTAGAAGACAGTTAGTTCGTAAAGACGTCTCAATGCCACGCTCGTGGGTTGCGTTTATCACGACCAGCATGCTACCTCTATTGTTCATATCTCCTCTAAAACGTCCATCCAGACCTCCACGCTGATAATATACCCCCCAGTATGCCAAAAAAGAATACAATAACAATTCACCTCGCGTCCTATAGCCCAAGAAATACTTGCTCTGGGAGGCAAAAATATTCTCTTGAGAGCAAAAACGACTGTCGGTGGAGAGGCTCGAACTCTCGACCTTTGGATGTCCCTGACCTTGGGCCAAGTCATGCTATGAGACCAACGCTCTAACCAACTGAGCCACACCGACTGATCCTATTTGTTGAGCGTCAAGTTAGTTTGGTTAGAGTCAAGATGTTGTTAGTGACTTCGCATGGGCGACTCGGGCCATGTCTTCTGTACCGAATAGTTCAAAGCCATCATGAGAGAAGAAGGATACCCCAAAAACCAGTGATTTCCCCTTTCTTGGCGAGATACATAACTATTCACTCCCTCTGCATTCGCTTCAGGGCAGATTCTCAGTACTGGCGAATCACCCCGACTAATAAAGTCCAACCCATCTTTGCACAAGACCCTGTTGCCTGTCTTTGGCGAGTGATACTATGGAGGATAAACCGAAGTTCTTACATCTCATAATCTTGAGAGTCGTCCAAGTCTCTCTTCAATTCGACATCAAAGCCCTTGCACTTGATACTTGTCGCAGTCTCCCCATCCTCTCCAAACCGAAACTCGAAATGATCCATCGCAACGTCATTATATATCAGCCGATCCACCATTCGCCAAGTGACGCACGAGGCATCCCGTATAAGTGTGCTCCCGTCAATCATCTTGGCTTCTTCATCTGTGAAAGCGGGAAACGTAGCCCTCCATGCTGACCGTTGGTCATTTTCAATGCCCGTTGGGAACATCTTAATGCTCGTCAAGTTTGACCCATTGGTAGCGTTAATGGTTGCAGGATTGTAACGACCGAGATTTGGCAACACCTCAAAGCCTCGGACGACCCAGTCGCTCAACGTCAAGCCTGGACCATCGTCCAAAGACAAAGTGAGCCGTGAGCCACTTTCCTTGTGTGTATACGTGCCCGTAAATCTCTTTTTAGCTTCATCTTTGGCCGCAAGGTCCATGGCAGGGGTCAAAGCTTCCATTGCCTTGAGACTTGCGAGCGATGGCCAAAGGCCGATGACTTCAGGCCCAGCCGCAAGAACTGAAATCACAAAGCCCAAATCCGGCACAAGTGCCAGTGCAGAATAATAGCTCGTAAGAGATCCTCCCTTGGTATATAGATCAATGATACGGCCATCGCTTGTCAGGTTGTCGACGCGGTAGATCTCCCAAGGCGCACCGACAGCACTGCTCCAGGCTGAAAGGAAAGAAGCTGGCTTGAGCCAGCGGCGTGTTGAGGATGGAGAAAGGACCGAGTTTCTGAGGATACCTTTCATGAAAGAGAGCAAATCTCTGGTATTGGAGTTTATTCCGCCGGCACTGACTGTGTGTTAGCAGGTCACTATCAAGAGAGGGCACAAGACGACAAACGGTGCGAAAATCCCCAAATCCATATCCCAATCAGTGCTTTCTGCAGGAATAAAAATTTTCCCAGACTCTCCAGTTAGAGTCCCAAGGCTTGTATGCCTCAGAGCCAAGGGTTCTAGCACCAACTCGCGGAGAGATGTCTCGAACGTTTTGTTTGAGGCCGCTTCCACAACAAGACCAACGATGCTTGTGCCAGCATTGGAATAAACAGGAACTTGGCCTGGCGGATACACTGGCGGGCGTCTGTGTTGAAATGCCTCCAGCAAGTCTTTATCTGTTAGTCATGGCTGGGATAAAATATTAAGGGAATGGTCGCTGTACCTTGGCGGCTGCAAGGGCGAAGCCCTCCATTGCCTGAGCATGCCCGAGTCGTTGTCTTAGGAGAGGCTTTTGGAAGGCCAAGGGCCTCCCAGTCGGCATCAAAGCTAGCCAGATCACTGGTCACTGTTTTCTGTTAGACGATACAGAGACGGTGACGACAAAGGAAGGCAACTTACTATCTCCGCCAGTTCCTGAGAGATGTGCCGCAACAGCTTCCACAGTCACGTCCTGCCACTCAATCCGATCAAGCTTATCTTCAGACTCAGGGTCACTGTCACGGCCTGAAAGCTCTGGAATCCACCGCCCAACAGCGTCGTTCATGCTTAGAACGCCATCTTCAGCCAGCTTCAGCGCCGCCAGCACTGTAAACAGCTTTGAGACACTTCCAAGGCGATAAACAGTGCTGGCATTGACTTCCTTTGCTCCACGCTTAGAAGCCGGATCGGGGGGGGTACGGTGGAAGTCCAGGAAGGGCTCGTCCTCATAAATGGACAGAACTCCAACAGAGACTGCAGAGTAGTTGAAGCTTTCCGTTTGTGCTTCGAGAGACTTGACAATGCCTTCAATGGCGGCTTTGACAGCAGGGTGTTGACTGGGCCGCTTTGGGGGTGGTAAGACGGGGCCGAGAGGTGGGCACTGGCTAGCCTCTACTGTCAAGCCTAAGCCGGCCAAGACAGTGAGAAGTGTAGAAACAAAGTGTGTTGAAAGCATGACTGTTCAGCTCGCATTCTATGGGATGTGAATGTAGCAATTATTTTCATGCAATTTCTTGCGACGAAAGACGACCTTTAAATATCCTCGACCGAGTCCGTGTGCTTCTCTTTTCCCCATCTCATTCTCCAAGATTGCAGGGTTTATTTAGCTGCCCCTGAAAAGACCGAGATGGCCCACATCAGCTTAATCCAGTATGGCTCTCTTCTAGGGATTGGACGATAAGCAACAGGTGGGACATTGTTTGCATGCTTACGTCGGGCCAGCTTACAGAGCCGCAGATGCACATTGTATTATGACATCCTAAGACGAAACTTAAGGGCGATCGATACATGCACAGCCGGCTGTGCAAATAACGCTTAGTTAATTTGCATAGTCCCCCCTGCTAGATATATTTTATTTCCTTTAAAAATTTATAATAAAATAAATAATATAGATATAATACTAAGGTATTTAATATTAATATAAGTATAGATATAACAAGGGATGAGTCCCATGTGACAACTCCCGTGACCCCCGCTCCGCATGCGGGGATCACCTCCTTTTCGTTAGAAACTCGCCATGACTGAAGCTTTAAGCTTTAGTCTTAATTATAATAGAAGACCACCTTTTCTGTTACGGCTTGGTCCCCCGTACGAAGCCCTATAGGCAGTGAATGCACCTTCTGTAATTGCTACAATAGCGCCCAATCTTTTGCCCTGTGGCGCAGCGGTTAAGGTGCCCGCAGCTGCGACGCACGAGACGTGATATTTTCCCTTCGCTAAGCTGATATTGTGTTATCCCTACCTTATTATAAATACTTTATCTTAATAAACCTTATTTTATAAAAAATATATTACTAATTTATAGTAAGAAAAGTAATTATTTTATTTTTTATTCTAAGGATAACTTAACTAATAATACTTAGGTATATCTATAAATATTAAATAAAATAGTAAGCTTTATATAAATTACTTAATATATATACTTAATTATTATAAAAGACCGAAGGATAAGGGATATATAGTCTTTAAAGACTATAGGGTAGGTAATTGAGATAGGAGGTGAATAGGCAGTGGAATCGGTCCTTAATATCTTCCCCTTAGCTTCTATTTATATATAGCCCGTGAGTTAACTCGTGTTTATCCCACCGGCTCATCTGGACGTGCAAAGCTTGGTCATGACAAGCAGCAGGGGGCTTGGTATTTTGCTAGTTCACTCGGTGAATTATCTCGGCCCTTATATCTCCGCCCGAAAACCCTACGTACCTCCAATCCTCGCCAACCAACTGTTAATCCGGATAGTTGCGGTCTCTTATCGAAACAGACAATACCGAAGAGATAGTCAGCCGTGAAAAATGTCGTGACTCGGTGAGTGCGTCACCTCGGGCCGCCATTCTGGCGTCGGACGCCAAAATGACAAGGGCCCTGATCATGGCACGGGCGACCGTCCAGTGTCTTTGTCATATCGCTTGGTCTCAGCAGCAAACAGTTACCTTCCCAGACCATCTTCTGGGCTCCTGGACCTCCTTCAGCTGCCGCTCCGTGTCCTGGAGTTGTCGCTGTGTCTCCTCGTTCTGGCGCTGGGCCTCCTTGTTCTGTTGTTGGCTTTCAAGGAGCAGCCGCTACAGCTCTTACACAACCGCTTGGCTCTGCTGTTAGCTTCCCTGGTGTTATTGTTACAGCTCTTGGATTGTCGCTTGCTGTTCCTTGCTCTCCCGCTTCGCTCAGGTGGTTTCAACAAATCGCGTGGCCTGTTTCTGAAATAGAGCCCATCGGGTCGTCATTCACCCGTTAGTCGAGCTAATAGTAAAGGAGCACCCTTTCATTCACAGTGGGGGTTTGGGCGTTCCACTCAGATAGAGACGAGATAAGGCAATAATGTATAACTAAGGCCACTGTGTGTCCTTGACTATCAGAAACGAAAAAGTATCTAAGTGAGATAAGAAGAAAAACGAGAAGAAAAGGGCCCCGACATGAGCCTGCCTTCCCTTAGCACCGGTTCATCAGCCCTCTAGTTACCAGCTTCCTTGCCGCAAGATGCTCGTTCCCAGATTGACCCTCAAGATGAGGTGCTAAGAAGCCTGTCGATACCCAATGCCATAAAAAGCTGTCCGTAGCTGGAAAGGTCTCGAAATGCCTCTTTGGAACGCCAGCCGCAAAGTTCCGTGGCTGGGGCGCCTGTCCATTACAAAACGCTGTGGCAGGTACCAATGGCCGCGGTGAAGACACTGGCGACCTTCGCAAGACACCCGACGAGTGCGTTCCAGATGGGCGCGGTGCTAAGCCCGAAAGTCTCGGGAGCCGTGAGGAGCTCGGCGTCGAGAGCGACACCGATGCAGGCCGAGATTCCGGCCCCGCCCGCAAAGCCCGCGGCGACAACGCAAGTGCCACAGGGGAAATTCTGCATGCACTTCGAGCGGGCTGAGTTGACGCGCGCCTGGTGGAGCGAAAGGAGCGAACGTTCGTGCGCTCGGTACCGGGCTTGCTCGTTGACCTGTCTGATCTGTCTGCCGACGAGGACGTTCTTGGGGTCGGCCGCGGCTGGGGTCTGGTATTCGGGGTCGATGTCCCCAAGCGAGTGTATAAGCTCCCTGTTGAGCTCGTTGAGCACGAACTCGCGTGTATCCGCCGACCAGGCATTGACGACCTCGGCCGGCTGTTGAAGGAGTCCAGCAAGCTCGCCCATGTCAAAGGCAGCGTAGTCTGTGATGTTCAACAGGTGGTCAAAAATGACGGCGCTGGTTTGGCAGCCCTCGGCCAGTATCTCGATGGGAGACGAGGCAGTAGCGACAGTAGCCGCAGCGGCGGCGAGGAGGAGCTTCTGAGCCAGACGGAAGTTCATGGTGAATAAAGGCAAGAACAGGCGGGATAGAGATAGGTTTTTGGGTATGTAGGTATTTTATGAAGAGTGTGAGATATATTGATCGAAACGGTTGTGGGATGTGTTAACAAGAGAGCCAGTGGAAGCTGATGATGAGTGAAAGACTCGATATACTGGCTACCGTGGGATGTTCTTATAGACGCTCTTGGACTATCCTAACGTGTGCTGTTCTAGCAGGTAAACTTTCGTTAGGTCTAAGGAACCTTGGACGGACAGTCTGTTCTCGCCGCTTCCCAAGTCTACGGCATATGCCGTTAATGCTTGACTCGACTTAATTTCCAGCGATTGGTAATATTAGGCGTTCGAGCAGCATGGCTGCGATCACTTGTCGGGGTCTACCCTTGTGGGCGCCGAGGTAACGCCGCATCATAGTGTGACTTCGCCCCTTCGATATCACATAGTAGCCCTGACTAGGTAGAAGCGTGGAGGTGCATATAGTCGTTGCGTCCTAGTACCGTAAGAACTTTAAAATCCGAATAAAACTAAGTTTAGCTAATACATGCTAGCCCTGAAGGCTATTAAATTAGCATATAGTATCACGCGGTCGTTAAGATACGAAAAATTGGGCCCCGGCCACCCCCGTAATAATTATCTGAAAAAGGGTTAATTTTACGGTTAAATAATAAGGAAAAGAAGATATTAATTAAGAAAGCTACTAGCTAGTCATTTTTCTATCTAAATTAATAATATTATTAAGCCTCTCAGGCATTAATTTAATCCATCTATTGATAGTCTCTTACGAGAGAGACTTTTAACCTTCTTCTGTAAGCTCCCTAATAGTATCAATATCCCAATATGCGTATTTCCTGATATATTGCTTTGGCACCTGCCAAGCGTTCTTAATTGGCGATAAATCTGGGCTTTGAGGGCAATTGAAGAAGTAATTAAGACTATGTTTCTCCTTCCAAGCCCGTATGGGGTTAGAAGAGCTAGGCCCGTGGCCACTATTATTATCTTCCTCAAGCACGAAAGTGCGATCTTCATCGATCCATTGCTTAACGACTTTTTCAAGGATTTCCTTGCGATAGGTCTCTTGGGTTAATTTGCCGTTATTATTGGTAGGGACCTCAAACTAATCTTTTGAAGTCATACCCAATGGCTGCCCAGCAATGAAGCCGCTTGCGGTCCTTCTCTTCTAGCTACTTCTTTTCTTAGAGGTTATCCGGCTTATACCTTATGCCGGGCTTCCTGACGATACGGGCCTTTTCTTCGTCATTATAACCAAAGTGACTCTCATCGGAGAAGAAGATTATATGCCAATCTTCGGCCGTAGGCCATAGCCAGAGGGCTTGCCGTGCGTAAAAGAGGCGTTCTTGACGCTCGGTCTCAGACTTGTACGTGACTTCCTTTGCAAGCCGCTTATAAAGTCGTCGAGTGCCGGCAGATGTCTGCATCGTCTTATCGGTTGCTTCTTTATCGATGCCGGCTTCAGCAGGGATAGCAGCCTAAGGAAGGCTACGGGCCCCAAAGCCTTCATCGTCAAGGAAGTCCTCGATTTGATCAAGATCTTCCTCAGTAAAGGTCCTTGGCCGGCCATGGGTCTCTTCTTGGTCTAGGTCGTTATGACGCGTACGGGTAGTTGAGTGTCATGTTGCTTTCCAGGCATGATAATTGAGGTGTGTTAAAGGGAGGAAATTGCGAGCTCGTGAGGGGGTTTTGGTGTGTGTGGGCCGTTGTGGTGTCTCGAATTTTTTTATGATCGCGTGAGTATTTACGAGGTTAGATATTCCTAGAAATCGTCCATAAGAAGCGAACTAATTCAATTACAGTAGGAGACTAGGTGGTTAAAAGTGGAACTTAAGCGCTTAGCCTGTATCAACTAAACTTAGTTTTGTCCGTATTTTTTTGAGTTTTTACGGTAGTAGTGAGTTTCAAGGATCGTTTCGACCTTCGCCGGCTGCCGAAGACAACATCGGCCTAAGCACTGCACTCAATTACCCAATTGATGATACCATCGTCCGACTCGGGACACGCTATTCTCCAAAGTCTTGCCTAATGCCGGCGATATGTTCGGAGTCACGCCAAATTGAGAAAGGCGTAGCAAGTATGTCGTGTCATACGATGTGCCATTCCTAAGGATGGGACTCATGGGCTTCCTTCAATACTGAGGGTCAGCTGTCATATGATGTCGCTGTGCTTGACAGCGACAGAAGTATATATAACTGACCTCCTGTGAGCTCACTTGTCTTCCATTCTCCATCCTAACACACTCCACATTACAAGCTCAAACTCAACCACACTTTCTTATTTTCACAACAATCCCCATCCACCTCCTACAACCATGAAGTTCTTTGGCGTCATTGCTACTGTCTTCGGGTAGGCTTCAGTCCTTACTTGCCCGTCTCTCAAGGCTAAATCTTTATCTAGACTTCTCTCCGCCGCCCAGGCTGAGTGGCACTGCACCTGCTCGAGGGTTACTCCTCAAGGCGAGGCCCTGGTTACCGCCTTCGGCATTTGTAACGATCTTAAGGGTCGCAGGTGCAACGCTGGCAATTCGTTCACTGTAAGTTATCTCTTGAAAGGTACGCCAACTAAAATCTAACAGTATATAGTGCCAGACGCCTAGTCCGATCACCGATAAGCAGTGCACCGAACGTTACGGCCGGGACAACACCGGCCGGATCATCGCCCAGTGGAGGGCAGTCTGCGAGGAAGGGACGGTTTGCTAGGCCTCAGAACTACGCTGGCTGTTATATATCTGCCTTGAGGTTGATTGGAATCTTGCCAAAGTGCGTACTTGACTCCGTTGGGGCTTTCAAGCAAACAACCAAGGTCTCATCGCGGCATGGCTGGAACTTTTATTCACTTCTCTGTGCGACTGTTTGTTTGTTATCTTTACGAGGTAGAAATTGAGAATGTGTTGACTCCTAAGATGGCCCGATACCCGTGGCCGCTTGTTAGGGCCAAAAACCTGGTCCAATCAGGGATGTCCGCGGCGACGACGGTGGTCCTGGTCCAGCCTGCGCATTATCACCAAGACCGCATGATAGGCTTCAGCGAGTGTTCGGAAATTACCTACCTATTCTGTCCTCTCATACCCTTTACTCGCTAAATCTGCCGTGGTTCCTTCATATTGATTTAACGCATAGTTGTTCTCCCTTCCCGTCCGTATTAAGCGACGAAACGCCTCCACCTTGACTGCCGATTTCCACTAGTTTGGTGACCCAATAGAATGTCTCGGTCAAGCTAAATAGACGCTCACTCAGGCTTGAATTTAGCAATGGTAGAAACTCTCCTGATTATTCCTGGTAATAGTTTCATTTCTTCACAAAGTCCACCAAGATATCAAGATATCCCAATCCCCTCTCTGCTCAAGATTTCAAATATCCATCACAACCTCTACTTCCTATCGACCTGCACAGCAGCAGCCTTGGCCGACGACTCCAGCCTCTGAGCATCCTTCTCAAAGTCAACAGCACCATCGACGTTCGTATCCAGACCCATCTGCTTCATGGCATTCGTGCCAACCGCGGCATCAGGTCCATCAAAGATCTCGGCCACCTCTTCAAGCGATCGGCCCTTGGTCTCAGGGAAGAAGAAATAGATCAGAGTCAGGTGAATAGCAATGGCAACGCACCAGACGATGTAGTACTTCCACGCAATCGCTTCCATGGCGACGGGGTTGGCGAAGGCGTTGTAGATACCCGCCAAGTTACCTGTCAGCTGATACAACATAGAGGCCTTGGCACGCAGCGAGTAAGGTGTAATCTCCATGATGTAGGTGGCACCAATGGGAGAGCAGGCGTGGTACCAGAGGGAAAAGACAAAGATCATGGCAAGAACAGCACCGGCGTAGCCAATGTGCTTGAAGCCCGTCTCCTGGTTGAGGGCAGAGCAGATGGTCCAAATAACGTAGGAAGCACCCATGCCAGTCATGCCAACGAGGAAGAGTCTTCGTCTACCAAACTTGTCGACAAGCATGGCAAAGAGGACGGCCGAAAGGAAACCCCAGATCTGAAGACCGGCGTTGAGGAGCAGCTGAGTCTTGTGGTCGGTGATGTTGATCGAGTTGAGAACCTTGGCGAGGTAGTAAGAGGTGAGAGCGTTGCCAGACCACTGCAGCATGGCAGGGATGTACAGGGCGAGAAAGAAGCGGTGCCAGTTGCCGCGGGTCGAGATCCATTCAGCCCATCGTGATCTCTTCTGAATCTTTTCCACTTCAAGGGTCGCCGTGATCTCGGCCATCTCGAAGCGCGCAAGTCTGGAGTTGGGATCACCATAGCCGTGCCACTTGACCAGGATATCCATGGCCTCCTTATAACGACCCTTGTAGATCAGCCATCGAGGCGACTCGGGCGCAAAAAGTGCCAGGGATGCTTGGGCGACGGAGAAAGTGGCCTGGAGGATGCTGGGGAGACGCCAGGCCCAGGATCCCTGGATCTGAAAGGTGCCGTAGGTGACCCAAGCAGCGATCAAAGCCCCGAGGGGCCACGAGCACATCATGAAAGAGACAACCTGTCCACGATGCGTCGGGTATGTGACCTCAGAGAGCAGCGGAGGAGCGGCGGTGGAAACAATACCCAAGCCAAAGCCAATGATGAAGCGAGATGCAACAAACATGCCATAATTGCGGCTCCAAGTCTGAATGATGGACCCGACAATAATAAGGATAGATCCACCAAAGATGGGCTTTCTTCGACCAAGCCAATCACAAAGCTGAGACGAGATAAGGATCGAGATGAGGACACCGCCGTTGGGACCAAAGGTCATGGCTCCGAGACGCGTTCCCTTGGGTTCACCAAAGAACTCTTGCCATTGAGGCAGAGACTGCATACCGTTGAGCATGCCTGTAATGTTAATTAGTATGACAGTTCTAAATGGGCAATGGCCTTGATAGCAAAGAATACGGTTCACATACTCGCATCAAATCCTGTCGCCGTCTGCGTCAATAGACCACTAAGGAGAAGCAGGTTCAGCTTCCAGAGGGTCCAGTCAGAGTACCACGGCTTGCGATCGCGTGGAACGACATCGGCGAGGACGAGGCCCTGGAAGTCATCCCCGTCGACACCAGGAAGAGGAGCTTCTTCGTTTGGAGACTTTGCCATTATCAAAGGATGTTTTGGCTTGCCAATTGGTAACTTGGCTTTTGGCTTGTCGTGCCAGTTGAATGAAGTGGCGATGACCCAGATCCACAAGGTGCATCAACCGTCTTTAAATCTACGAGTTCCTGGGGTTGAGACTGGAGAGGTTGTATTCGGTCACCGCTTGCCGGCACATTGACCGACGCCCATTCCCCATGGATACATGGAAGAGGAGAACCTTGTTTTGAGCCCGGAGGAACTGCCGTCTAGAGCTCCAACCATAATTGGTGCGCCTCCAAGGCCCGGGGGTCGCTTCACCCGATGCCCGATGCATCCTGACTCGAGGTGGTATCCTTACCCCGGATCTACCCCAGATTCACTCCCACACTAACAGCGTGAAGCTCGGGTCATGGACCAGTTGCACTCGTCCCTCCGGTAGCTGGTCTCGGGGAAGACGGAGCCGGCGGCAAAGCACCCCAACTTATCCCGTGATGATCATCATGCCACCAACTTGGAGATCCCCGCACGTTTGGAGTTGGCGGCATAACCGTCGGGCATGAGTTACCCCGGGCAGCCGGTTTCCACCAGACAAGAAGAGGAAGAAAAGATGCTCTCCTCATGCAATCCAGTCTAACCAACAAATTCCTGTCAAGCGAGATTATCATCATGGCACCTCATGCAGACCGAGCTTCTGGCGATGTCGAGGCCGACACTGCGCCTAGAAATGGCATCAAATCTCAGATCGCCGATTCTGAGCCGTCGTGCTTAGAGTCGACTCTTTCTCTAAGGAGGCAGTTGTCAGAGCTGTACGAGGACAACATTGCGGCCAAGATCATCAAGACGGCGGTGAACGGCCTGGTCAACAACGTGCGTACCAACCGAATTGATATGTCGTTTCATATATTGACCAGCATTAGAACCCCCCAGTAGCCTACCCGGAGTATGTTCTCCAAAGTGGCCCAGAAGCAGGCGAATACCACCTCCGGGAAGCCTCCTTCTGGACATGCGGCTTCTTCCCAGGCAGCATCTACTCCCTGGTAGAACGCCTCGTCAAGTACCCGCAGACCGTGCCTGGTCAGCAAAAGCAACAGCTTCTACAGAAGCTGCTCTTGCTCGGCGATGCGTGGGCTGAGCCTATCCACGCCACGGCTCATCGGACCGACACTCATGATATGTCCTTCATGATCCAGCCGTCTATGCGAGTGCGATGGGAAGTTCTACATGACCAACGCGCATTGGACGCAATTCTGACGGCAGCACGGTCGCTTTATACGCGCAATAACAAGACTGTCAACGCCATTCGCTCTTGGGATGTTCTAGACCAAAAGGGTGTAGATATCTCCAGCGCAACAGAGGATTTCCTCGTCATCATCGACTCAATGTGCAACCTGGACCTTCTCTTCTACGCAGCAGCACAAACTGGGGAGACACACTTAGCGGAAGCTGCTACCGCACATGCCAAGACGCTCATCCGCTCACATCTTCGTCCAGAGAAGGATCCTCGCGGCAACAAGAAACTCTTCAGCCACTTTCACGTTATCAACTTTGATCCTCGGTCAGGAGATATCAAAGACCGTCGCACTGGACAAGGATACGAGGCAAATTCCACGTGGGCTCGTGGTCAGGCCTGGGGTATCATGGGATATGCTCAGACTTACCTTTGGACGACGGATATCGAGTTTCTAGAAACTTCGATTGCCATGGCTGAGTATTTCATCATGCGCCTGGAGATGTCGCCGTCGGTGGTGGAGATTTCAGTCCCCGGAGAGAATCGCAAGAGAGGTCGATACGTCCCTCTCTGGGACTTTGATGCGCCTATTCTGGATGAGAGCAACCCTCTGCGTGACTCTTCAGCAGGTGTCATCGCCGCGAATGGCATGCTTATCCTCTCTCAGGCGTTGGCAGGCCTACGTCGCTTCGAGGAGAGCAAGCGATTCCAAGACATGGCCATCACTATCATCAAGGATATACTCGACTTTTCGCTATCCCAGCAAAAGACGAAAACCGTCTGTAGTGAGGGAACCGTTTCAACGGAAGAGGTGGAGGCAGGAAGTCGGTTCGACGCCATTCTTCGCAACGCGACGGCCAACTACAACGCCAAGGATCATAAGCGTTACTGGGACCACGGACTTGTTTATGGGGATTATTTTTTGATTGAGTTTGGAAACCGGTTATTGAGGATGGGTTTGCTTTAGGGATAGATTATATGGATGTCTTGAGAATTGTGTTCCTTGCTCCGCGGCTGACACTCTTTTGAATCACGGTACTGGATATACAAGATCAATAGATGGGACTCGAGTTCTTACTTCTCAGCTAGGTGAATCGCCCGACTGACAGAATGAATACACTCATATTACATGGCCAATTGAGAAATAAATGCTATGAAAGATACACCCCCCGTCATCTCCCCGGGTAGCATTGACGTCGCTATCTAGACCACCATCTTGCCCAAGGAGAGCCCCATACACCATGGAACCCATACCCCATGACTATCGGCATCCGCGCTCGCCCAATCTCCTCCATAGTCGCCGCATTAATAACCACCAAGGAGCTAGCTCGCTTCGTAGTATCCATGGCTACCGTCAAAAGGACACCATCATCCTCGCACTCGCCTCCAGGGGTAGGCACAAAGATTGGCTCAGACGGGAGGTGCTTGACTGATGGGGTCCATGTCTTGACCTCCTTGGTTTGAGTGTCAATCTTGATAATGGAGTCGCTAAAGTAGCCCCTTGTGTTGACATGAACACCGTAGGCATACCTGTAAGGGCGTGCGTAGAACTTTTCGTTGATTCGAGGAAGCTCAATGTTTGCCTGGGCATAGGGCAGAGTAAAGTCGACTTCCGCCGTGTGCGTGATGAGGGATCCGTTGCTGGCACGACCATCGGCACTAAGGAACGGCAGACGGTATCGAGTAAATGCACCAGCAATATCGTTCTTGGATGAGCCATGGGAGGTGCCGATGTTGGCTCTCAAGTTGGGCACGTTGGCTGCAGCCAAGAAGCTCGTATCTGGCATGGTCGGTAGATCAGTGTAAATGTCTCCATTGTCACTCTCGAAAGAGTTGATCTGGTGGAACGCAAAGAATGCATCCTTTGACTCGTACTTGGCAACGACACCGCCGTTGACACGATCAATGACGTAGAAGAGTGACTTCCGCTCAGGGTCCCAAGGACCAATGCTTTCCATCAAGGTTCTTCCAGGCTTGACAAAGTCAGCCTGCCAGACTATGAGGATAAGGTGGTTCTGTGTGCCGAAGAGGGAATGGAGATAAGCGGGTGGTGCATCAGTGATGTTGGCGAGGATCTTGGCTTCAGCATTTGGAGGCTGGATACCAAAGACACGGTAGGTAGGAGTCTCGAGAGACATGTCGAGGACATAGTTGTAGATGGACCCGTCGGTTCCGAAGAATGGATGAGCGGCGGATCGTCCATCATTGCTCAGCAGTGGATTCGCAGCTCGGTAGGTAAACAATTCGATAGGTTCCAGCGTGACAGGGTCAATCTGGAGGAGCGAATTGGCATCTGTAGTGACGACCAAGGTATCAAAAGGGGATCCGACGCTACTGGTGTTACGGTCAAGACCAGCAAAGTTTGGGATGAAAGCTACCCCGACGTCGCTACTATCCTTGTCGCCGCGAGTGTTATTTCCGTCCCTGAACGTGGTCTCCATAGCACCGTAGATAATCTTGCAAGGATCGGATCCAAAAGAACCCGATGGATAAAGACCTGTCTCTCGGACAAAATGAATCAACTCGTCGGAAGAGTTACGGCTTCTGTAAGTGACGGCACCGTTGGCAATCTCGAACTTGTGGTTACGACTGAAGCCATCGAACCAGTGTTCGGCTGTAAAGTTGCCAACGTCCCAGGTGCCGGCAGCGCCACGATACAGAGAACCAGTGAGCCACGATGGAATGGTGCCCTCAATTTCGAGTGCAGTAGGCTCTTGTATCTCATGGGTAGCGTAGAAGCCCAAGGCCAAAGGGTTGGCATCAGGGGGTGGACCAATTGCCGCAGGCAGCTCGGAGGCTTTGGCAGCTCTCAAGGTACCTAACGCAAGTGGAAGGAGAGGCCAGAAGCGTTGCATGATGATTGGATGGCTGTAGTTTGTATTGTAGGAAGGATGTAGGTTGTGTATGAGTCCAAAGTGCTTGGTGTTGGGATCTTTCATTTAAGATGTGTTGACTCCGAATTATATATTCATGTATGCCATGACGACACCTCTTTTCAGTTGCGCAACTATGCCGCATTGCCTTTTTCCTCCTGCGTCTAATTGTGTATGTTTTGTCGTCAACCCGCCACTGCAAGACGCGAATGCGAGTGCGATCATCACTCCAGCCAATGGCTATCTTCTAGAGTGAGTGTAATCCTAGTGTCCGTCGGATCTCCGTCTAGGCGAATCATGCAGCGTCTTATTAGTGATAACGCCGTGAGATCGGCATGCCTCTTGTTCGTCATCCTGTCAGCATTTCATTGAGAGTCAATTAATAATGAGCCACAAACCTTGTGGGCGCAGACTGAAGATCTCGGGCCCGATCATAGACTACTTGAGGCACGAGGGAATCATATTGGTCCATCGATGTGTCCCGTCGGGCTTGGATTACTATTCAACACTCGCATTCGCACCGCGGCATCTCCTCTGTCTATGTGACGTGAATTGCATTGCGAATGCGTTTGTCTCTAGTGATGAGGTTCTTTATGACAAAACATCTATAATGTATGACCATTGTATATGCGTCATCTTCTATATATCTCACTTGTCAGTCCAGAGATAGAGCTCAAACATTGATCATCCATTTTCATCATGAACGGAACTCCCACAAACCATTATCACGAGCAGCCCAGCAGAGTCAACTCTGGTGTCCGAGCCATGCAGCTTGGCGTAATCGCTGACGTGTGCCTCACATCCCTCAAGTTAACTGGAGGATGGGCATTTCAATCCAGCTCTCTTTCTGCAGATGGCTGGCATAGTGCTAGCGACTTGGCAACTGGCCTTGTTGCGCTCGTTGTTGTACAAGCAAATCATCTACGCACATCCAGGAAAGATGTCTTGGCGGCAAGACTTTTGGATGATACATCATCTCTTGTTTCCTCAGGCGCCCTCGTTGCGTTGGGTTTACACATGGCATGGGAAAACATGACGGCTCTTCAACTACAGTTTTTTACTACATCGTCTGTTCTCAGCAGTCCTCTTCATGTACCCTCAGACTATACGGTTGAATCCTCCAACACAATCTTTCATGCACTGTGGATAGCTCTGGTTACTGTCATTGTGAAAGAGTGGCTGTATCACAGAAGTAAGTACCCATTGTGCAAGATGATAGCGATATGCTGACAATGACAAAGCACTCAAGGTTGCGAAGAATGAGTCCTCTACCTTGTTGAAATCAGCAGCCATACACCACCGACTGGATGGGCTCATAAGTTTTGTAACTATTGCAAGTGTCATTCTCGGCGCTTCGGGCGCTGGGACGGCATGGGGAGATTCGCTGGGCGGACTTTACATTTCCGTCATGCTTACACAGGGGGCGCTTCGTAATCTCCTCTCTGTTTGTGCTGGGTTAGTCAAGTGAAGCTATGAGCTTGTGACTACGGCCTTTTGGGATCCAAAGCTTGCAATTCGGCTCATTGTATAGACTTCCTTACATAACAACTCTACCATGATCATGGTGCTGGTTTATCGTTTTAGATGGTTCTCTTCGTAAGCAAAAATGAATCACACGCCTAACATACCACCCCCATAATCTTTGGGGCTTCCAAAGATTACAACAATGTTTAAGTGAGCATAGTCACTCTGACATGAGTGACGTGATTTTTGATACCTGGCTGGACATGATCGAGAATTTGCTCAAGGCACGGTCCCTGGCTATTTTAGCCAACATCTAACTTAAAGAGGCACCCAACGGACATCACTCGCCTTGCCCACAAGTTTAGATTAAGCCAGTAGTAAAAAGGACAGCTCTGGTAGAGATAGCAAACGAGCCATTGTCTTGTAACTGCGGGCATTTTCCTCTGCTCTCCTTGTAGGGGCTCCTGGACAGAGCCACATACCCTACACCGCAGGAAAGGTTAGCTTGCAAGCCTCCAGATCTTCTTGGTTTCTTCCGTTAAACCAGCTTGGGGCCACATCAACATTGATTCCACATGCAATCGCATATCAGGCGGGGCCAGACATTATTAACCCAGCCCAGTGATAGGTGATCTCTGGAAATTAGCAAGGGTCGATGCCCGCAGGCGTTGGATCGCAAGTGGAGTGATCTACTGGCCGTTGATAATAGGCGGCGACGGCGGCTTACCCTTGTATTAGTTGATTCATGCTATCTCGGCCAAAGTTGCCCAGCTATTATCCTCCTCCAACAGCGTGTCTAGAAGGCTCAGGAATAAATAGATTTGGTCAAGGTCTAGGTACAACCTTCACGGTTTGGTGGCATCGTGTCAGGACTCACCGACTTCAGGGGTGGAGAAGATACTACAATGCACCGTCAAGGCGACGGCGGTCTAGCTGTGTAATCACTGGATCTGCGATAGAGAGATGGGGTAGAGCATGAGATTCAATTTCTACAGGCATGTCAAACTTGCCTTTATGAGCACCAGCTGAGAGATAAATATCCGTTGAGTTGCCACCATTTTTGAGCCCAGCATCCAACCCAACAAGACTCACCTCAGCATCGACACATTCACTTCAGAACATCCTAAAAACTCCTTTAACTCTTCACAATGCGTTTCGAATCCATCTTTCTTCCTCTTGCTACGGTCGCTGTCGGCGTCGACGCGCTCGGAATCAACTGCCGTGGCTCCGCCAACTGTGGCCTGTACGGTGCCAGCGTCTCCAAAGACATGGTCAAGTATGCCTTCTAGATACACGGTCAAATTCTTTTGTGGCTGAAAATCATCAGCCTCCTCAATGGGGTCGACCCAAACCGCTGGTATAACAACGGTCAGCAGATTGCTTGTGTCACCAGGGAGAGAGATGCCGGCGCCATCTGCGCCTTCTTCCAGAACACGGGCGGTTGGCAGGGACAGAAGGCCAAGGAGCTCGCCCACTACATCACTGAGCATGGGTGTCTTGCTTGTGGAAGCGTTCCCATCGGTTATCCCAGTAGCAACGACGTCGCCCAGGGCGAGCTGACCTTCAACTACGTCTCCAACCCATGTACTGGGTTCTCGGAGGGTTCTAAGAGATGTTGAGTGCACTTTGCATGTCGGAGTCTTAGGAGATGTCAAATTCTAGGTGAGACGAGTCTGGGGAGCTGTGGGGGAAGTAGTATGTCAACTCGGACAATTGTACATAAACCATCCCTTTATGTAAATTATTTTTACTAGGGAGAGAGCAGAGATGTCGCAACTGCATTTTTACCTTTCTAGCTGTCCCTTGCGAGCAATCACTACATACAGGAGAGGGACCAAATCCCATCTCACATCGCTTCTTCAATGTAAACCAACAACGAGCACTGGGTGTCTGGAGCAGCCAACCTGCTGCGTAACCAAAGACCATTCAACGCGATTAAAATCGAAGAAGCCGACACTAACGCCGCGGCAAGAGGCCTAACCATAAAATCAGTCACTATTATCGAGGCATATAGACTAAGAAACGACTCACGGAGTCGGTACAACACTAAAAGGACTGATGAGCCCGGCGGCTAAGTTGAGCGCGAGGCAGTTGTACCGGTAGCCCAAAACCCAAGCGAGACCTAAAAGTGCTCAAGATGTGCAGCTCCCGGGGAAAATATGGCTCGCCCAAGGGGATGAGTTGACATGGTGTGTTCCTCACGGTGTTTTCCAGCATTGGGTTTTCATGCTGTCTTGTGTATCTAATTGTGTTATTTGATAACGTGACCGACAAGTCCTCTTGAATGCGTCATGGAAGTCAACAATGGTGTGTTCCTCGACTGCACAGATGTAAGCCCAGAAGTTTGTCGTGTGGTGAGCCCGTGCCTTTGACATCTGGAAGCTTGACACATCCAATGTGGCTTTTGTGAGGGTCCCCGTCTTGCCGAACACGACAGTTTGAGTATCACGGAGCTTTTGGATTGTGGTGAGTCCGTCCCTTAGTGAGAATAATGCCCTTCTAGCTCGCGACATCTAATGGAATTTTAGCCGTGTTGATATTCTATCGAAAAGAACTGTGAGCAATACTTACTAGCCGCTGCGACAACTGTCGAGGGTATAGCCAATACGTATGATGGCCAAGAGAAGGAACACGTAGTTCAACGAGTTGGCAGACCAGTACATGTCTCTCAGGAGAACCAAAACAGCCAGAGACATGTAAATTATGACAAATAAGTCATCATCATGTCCAAAAACCGGAAATCTTGTGACTTGGATCCAGAAGCTTCAGCAGCACTTTGGACCAACTGTGCGTAGAACGAGCTTCCTTGTTCCTTTTGCACGACGCGGACAAGTTGTTTGCCGATATTTCGAGTGCTGCCCAAGAAGTAAGTCACCGACACTTTTCTCAACTGACATGGACTCGCCAGTACGGTGTTTTACAGCACTGGGTTTTAATGCTGTCTTGTGTATACCATTGTATTCTTTTATATCGTGCACGATAAGCCCTCTTGGATGCGTCATCGACGACGATTTCGTCTCCGGCCCGAAGGAAGCTTTGCGTGACGAGCCAAAAATGATTAGAAACGTACCTCTGTGGGCACAAAGAAAGGCATACCTTTTCTATTAAGTACATTTTAACATATTAATATTCCAGGGTGCTCGACTGAAGACCGACGAGACATGGTTTTTAGATATCTCTTGGAAACCACTATAAGAGCAAGATTAATGATCAAACTGTAATATGGAGTTGTTTTGAAGGGACCTCTAAGTAGAAGATGAAGGTATGAGAAGGCTGTCCCGAGGAAGATGGGGGAAGAGATGAGTGTGTTCAGATTCGGTTGTCAATCACAGACCCATTTCCAGACATCAAAATGAATCCATGCAATATAGCGGTGTTGAGCAAATAAGACGAGGGACGTGCAAAGGAGATGGATCAAGAATAAAATAAAAGAGGGCAGTCGATATCGCCCAGATTTTGAGACGAGGCTGACGGGCTGGATAACGGTTGTGCATCGAGCAAGCTGAGAGAAACTCGACTTGAGCTGAGCAACCTCTTCCTTGGACCACAGAACGTCTATTATCTGCTTCGGTGATGGAGGACCAATATCGATCCCATTTCCAAGATCCAGCACTGTGTTCTTAATCGCTTCTCGATCCCGATTTGAACTCTTGCCGATGACGGTTGCTTGCTGAAGCACCAACGATACCCTCGCCCTATCCGCATCGGGAAGACTGTTGGAAGCGGACTCGACGGAACTTCAGCAGGCGGAGCATGTCATGCCTGAGAGCGACAGGGCAATCGAGTTGCTGTCAACTTTCTGGTTGTCAGCCTCCTTAGGCTTGTCAGGATACTGCGGGTTGGCCTTGTCATTATTGTATGGAATGGAGTTGCCGAGGTCGAGAAACTAGCAGGCGTTGACCAGTTGGCTGATGTAGAAGGCGGCAATGTAGCAGCAAGCTATGATGGAGGTGACGAAGACGTTATGCCATGGACTGTGACGGCGTTTCAAGATATTAGGTTTTGGTTTCGTCGTATGTTGATAATGTGTTAGTTGTTTTTGTGACGGATCTATTTTTGAATCAAAAATATCATGACCATCACCAACATTGTCATCGCTGGTGAGGCCAACCAGGGCTGCTACTTTGTGTGGAGGAGGCGGGCAACTGTCGGGATATATTGCGGGACAGTCTCCGCACTAAGCGGTCCGACCTCCGACGGCATCGGGCCGACGGTCACGGTGTTGAAGACCTCAGTGCCGCTACAGGAGCTACTTCTCCTTATGGACGCCTCGATTATTTGCAAAGTTGGCTACAGTTTTGTCAAGGTCAAGGCATTCTCCAGAGCCGAGATAACACGGGGCACATGGAACAAACCCAAAATTTCCATCACCATTATAGAGCACCCAAACAAGTAAAGAT
Organism: Fusarium piperis; assembly: GCA_027886205.1. Classification (NCBI taxonomy): domain Eukaryota; kingdom Fungi; phylum Ascomycota; class Sordariomycetes; order Hypocreales; family Nectriaceae; genus Fusarium; species Fusarium piperis. The sequence goes on along the minus strand of RZGM01000022.1, from coordinate 98,393 downwards.
GAGCTGTACCATCCCTGCATGCCCCCGGATTTCTACCCTCGCAAGCTACCCTCTTACGGCGTAGCTTCACCCAGGCACAAGGACCTTTGTATTCCCCTTCCTCTGGGGCTGTAGGACGAAGGGAGGTTTACCCCGCTCTCGGACATGGGTCAACTCCTGGGTCCGGCCTCTCACCGCAATGATGACGCTTCCCGTGAAACAATTGCACTTTGACGTTATCTCGTCTCCTTCTCCCGGACCGTAACCCACCCCATGACTGCGAACCCTATCTGAAGCCATGTCCACGACAACAACATCCGCCGCCTGGCAAGAGGCGAGTAGGCCGCAGGCGCCGCCGTCTTCGGGGTCCGGAGGCATCCGGCGCATTCGGCAAGCCTGCACAAGCGTCGGTATGAGCTCCGCGTTCCTTTCCGATGCGCCGCGTTTCAATTGCCAGGATCTGCGCATTTGCGACATGGCCTACGCTGATACTGACATTGCTTCTAGACAGCGAAAGACGAAATGCTCTGGAGACCGTCCGCGATGCATGAACTGTCGACGCGTCAATCGCTCGTGCCAGTACGAGTCCTACTCTGCGACCATGGCCGCTACGGCTGCCAATCCGCTTGCTGCGTTCCCTCCTGGGTTTAGCAACGTATGACCCCCGATCGAGATAATGGCAATCACGTGCGCCGTCAAGAACATCATGGCTAACTTATGCCATGATAGCCGGATCTATTGAGAAGACTCAACACAATTGAAGCTCAACTGGCTCGATTGAGTGAACAGAGAGCTCAAGAGGCAAGGTAGGTGGTCGCAAGCCATTGCGCATTCTTGGACAGCATACACGTACACTAACGCTCTCTGAAGCGCCCGTCGCAATCTCTCTGATCAGTCACTAGAAGATTCTACTTCCCCGTCCCAACCCTCGATGCCTTCGCAAGAATATAGCTTTGATGGCCAGCAACGACTATTCTTTTCCATGTCCTCCCCTTTGAACCAGACCGATTCAAACACACAGCAAGGCCTCATAATCACTTCGCGACTTACCCCCGCTAACTAGTATCCAGACCCTTCAGCGCGATGCCACCTGATGAAATAGTTCAACATCTTGTCGACACGTACTTCATCCACGCCCACAATCAACCGTATGCGTATTTCCAAGAAGAACATTTCCGACAGTTGCTCGGCCTCGCGATCCTACCGAGATGCCTAATATTTGCGGTTCTGGCATCTTCGGTGAGATTCTCAAATCACGACTACTTCCAAGGACGAACACACGAGGCAATGGAGAGTTATGCGCGACAAGCTTGGTTGAGCGTGTTGAATGAGCATTTGACTGTTGAAAACTGCCCAAATCTACATGTCGCGCAAACAACCAATCTCCTAGCTATTGTGGACTTTACAGCTGGCCGAACAAGCTCAGGATGGCTCAAGATCGGCCTCGCCGTCAGGATTGCGCAGGATCTGCAACTTATGAAGGAACCCAGTTCCATGCTCCCCATTGTCGAACAAGAAGAGCGGAGACGAGTCTTTTGGTCCGTATATCTTCTCGATAAGCTAGTATCCTGTGGCAAGGCCAGACCCCCAGCCATTGCCGATGAAGACTGCCATGTTCAACTGCCCTGCGAAGAAGAGGTTTTTCAAGCCGGTACCTGGAAGCAAACGGCTACTCTTCACCAGCTCCTGAACTGGAACACGGGTCTTGGCGAGATTCGAGGTCATTTCACTCTTGCTATCCTTGTGGCTTCTGCTCTGGGTCGTTGTGCGCGTTACGTGCTTCATGAGCGCGAGACGGATAATGTGTTGCCATGGGACTCGCGTTCCGAGTTTGCAGCAATCAATTCCTTTCTCCTCCTAACAGAGCAACATCTACACGTGGAAGACATCTCAGTCAACGACATAATTTCCGATAACACATTACCTGATGGATCGTTAGATCATCAAACCGTCGGTCACGCCATCTTTGCACGCGTCGTCTTTCATCTCTGCCACTGCCTCCTCAACCACCCGTTCTTACTAGCTTTGAGACTGCAAAAGCTCAAGTCAAAAGCGCCTTCGAGTTTCTTATCTCGAAGTTTCCAAACATGCAGCGAGCATGCCTGCAAAATACCGGCTCTGTTGGACCAGGCGCGGAAAGCTGGGTGCCATGTTGAAGCATCCTTTTATGCCTATTCAACGTGCCTTGCAGGCAGCGTACTCTCACTCTTTATGCACGGCGCCTCGAGCAAATCTCAAGAGCCACATGAACTTCTTGAACCTGGGCAGCAATGCCTCAGCATCCTGAAAGACATGGGTACCTATTGGGATCATGCTGCAAAGATGGCAAGTTTTGGTACCACAGCTGGAGACATGGAAGACGCTAACTTGTAAACAGCACACGCAACTTGTCAACTTTGACGCACATGCCCAGGCGTTCCAAAGATTGATTGACCCACAGGCCTCGTTCGAGATTGAACCAGAATTGGAGGCACTTCTATGGTCCATGGTTGATTACGGCACCATGTGTGGGTGCTCGAGGTCCGCAAGTCCAGAAGGCGTACAAGTGAATTTGCCCTCGCCATCGTTCCTTAACTTTGACGTAGATTTCACAGCGGGTAACTCTTTTGATATGGCCGGCACTGAATCACTGTCTGGTGTGTTCATCACGTAAAATCTTTATGGTAAATGAGGGTAGCGCATGAGGCTTTGGAAGGATACGAGAGTGTATCGAGAGCTTCTGAGTTAGTTATTTGTCATGACTAGTCATTATTGCAAGGAAACAAGGGCAATGTGGAGTTGGGGTAATATATTCACACTCCTATATAAAAGAGCGACTCATTTAACCACGATAGTTCCATTAGGCATCACTTGTACCGGACTAGTTCAGTCTGTTTACCCCCTCCAACATAGGAAGCAATTTGTCAAAGCCTCTTCATACCTCACTGTCACCCCCATATGACGTCTTGGAGCTCTTACTCTTGACCACGTTTGTCAAATCGCCAACGGGAATCTGGATCGGAAAGTCGACAACAGTGAGCAAGATGGCGAGGAGAATGTACCAGCCTGACATGCAAGTGACAAAAAGTAAAGCTCCGGCAGCCTATGATGCACATCCATTAGCAACAGCATAAAAATCAAGTAGTCAAGAGAGCCTATTCACCTGGTAAAGCTTCTGGGCGAGGGCTGTGTTGGCCGTATAGTCTTCCGCCCAGACCCAAAACGCCCCGACGAGCAGGAACAGAGCTGGGACAAGCGTCAAGAAGATGATGACAAAGGCGACGTTTGTTCGTAAAGCGCAGATGAGATAGATGATGGATAGGATGCCCATGGCCAACAAGAAGAAGCCTAGTAGATCCCGATTAGCACTTGCAGAGTGGCAACGAGACTCTTTCGTACCCAAACTGGCATTGAAACCTGTAGTAGTCATGCCTTCAGCGGCAGACTTGGCATCTGGGGGCGCATAGGAGGAAAAGGCAGCAAAGGATGGGTTAAGAATGCCTCCAAAGGTTAGATAGAAACCGCCGAAGCTGCTAAAAACGGTGGCAGGGTAAGTATTTCCCAGAATCCACTCCAAGATGCCACTGATCAACATGAGGACACCTCCTAAGAAGAAGTAGGCTGGACTGAAAGAATGTCAGCGGTGTCATGTCAAGGACAGGAGAACATACATGTTGGACGAAGCAAAGTTGCTGGCTCCGCGCCAACCCATCAGAGCGGCCGTCAACGGCATCAATGCCAGAAGAAACCCTGCGAGTGCCCTATCTATCATTAGATGATGACCTTCATTGGTTGAAGCAAGGTGTGGACGAACATAGGAGTTGGGTTGCCAAAAGTTTTCCTAAGATCTCCCTTGACGGCATTCGGCGGGGAAAGGTAGAGCTTCTCAAACATCTCTGGACTCATGGAGATGCTGGCGGCAGAGCGCACAGTCTCGAGATTATCGACGCGGCCCATATCGACGTCACTGCTTCCACTCTGAGACTTGGGGGCTGTCATACTAAAGCGATGCTAGCAAAGAATAGAGAACAATGGAATGGGTTGTTTAGATGGGTATGGCAGGTAAAGCTGGACAGAGACGACTTATAGTCGGCACTGGGCTTGGTTCGAATGACTCGGTACCGTGACTTATCATCTGCCGAGTCAGACAGGGTTCCAGAGAGCAAGCATGGACGCTGTTCTCCCCCAGAATCCCCCACCTTGCTCGGACTGTTGCACTAGCATATGCACCCCGGATGCCACGTCGGGGCACGGAGCGGTATGGGATCTGGAAGTGATCCGTGAAGTTGATCTGCGGCGTCCTTAGGGGCTGCGAGAACGGGAGTAGTTCGCAGCCCGAGACGCGATGCAGTGTGTGAACCACTGCCATGTATTTCCAATTCTTTCGATACCACCAACACTGTCTCAACTCGTCTCAGGATGCCAAAGAGCCTCTCGGGCCGTTATACATACCTGGCAAGCCGATCTGCATATTGTCCGAGTGCCGAAGTCTAGACGATCCCCTATTCCTGGGGTAAGAGCGCGGAGAACGGCCCACGGCGCCCGGAACTAGCAGCCGACGCTATATCTCAACTTGGAAACTCTAGACTGTATCATGCATGGACTCAGAAGGCCGCCAATCCAATCAAGTGCCGGGCGCCAACGGACCGAGCGGCACCATCCTTGCTCAATTAGGGAACGCCTGCGTTACATGCAATGAGGAGTAGTCTAATTACAGAGTTTCTTTGCAACGTGAAATGGAGTGATCATTGCCTTGATGCTGGTAAATGAGGGTGTGATTCAGGTCGGTAGTCTGACTCGACTGATGGTCGAGTCCGTCAGGGAGAGGCTGAACGGAATGTCACTTGTTTTGTGCCGAGATTGAGTATCAGCTTCTAGGCTGTTATCGATTTTTGAACGTGGCTGTGAGTAGTCTTTCGCACAACTTGAATGATTAAAAGAATAAGCCATACATAAGGATATTCTATTATGACATGTTATCTTTTATGGGGATCTTGATAGAAAGTAGTGAGGAGGCTGGCCGTGTTCAAGAACAGCTACGCTTAAATCTTAACCGTTGGTGATGTTCTTCTTGTGTGGTTGGTTTACCTACCCTAGAATCACGGAGAATATTCACAGCCATGTTATACACATAGAAACATATTGAGCTATAGCGGTAGCCAATAGGTGGTTATTGAATGAAACACTGAAGATAACCCACACGTTATATTGTGCTACATGGTAGAGTTTTATGTCAGTAAAAAGGAGTGAGGAACTTTTTGGGAGTTCAAGTTGCAGCCTCCACATCCACTGTCAACCAGGACCATTTATTGGATGCCAGACACGGGCGAAAAAGGTAACGAAGATTATAGCGAATCATGATAGATAATGACAAGAAAACTCAAAGCACCCCTAACATTGCAGCGTCAAACCTGCTACCAGATCAACACGGGCTTGGTCGTGGATCCATCCTCAATGTCTCTGACTGCCTTTTGATAATCTTGTACCTACGAGGGTTCCGGTTAGAGTGGTGCTGCAACGAGATGGGACAGACTTACAGGATAGAACTTGATCAATTCGTTGACGGTGAACTCCCCATTCTGATACTATCGGATCATTTTTGGAACATACTGCCAAGTGTTAGCAGATGTTCGTTGGGTATAGAATCAAGTATTCGTGTCTTCGGGGTATACGCCACCCTCCATACCGCCCATAATCTGTTTCCCCGTCTGAGATGGTTGGTTATTGTCCATCCTACCATGTAAGGTACAACTGCGGCATTCAGAAACCGGAATGCCTTTTTGGTGCTGGTAAAGTTGAGAGCCGAGAACTCACGACAGTAGCCGGGAGCTCCAAACTTGCAGTTGTGGCACTGCGTGCAGAAGGCGAAGGAGAGGAGGACAGCATCGCCCGGTTTAACTTTACAATCTTAAAACCGACAGCTCGAACGAGTCCAGCACCTAACTTTTATAAAAGATGATGTGTTCCAAGTTGGGGGAACGTACCTTCATGACCTAGAATACGAGGGTATGGGGGAACGGGAAAGTCAGGAGTTCCATCTGGAGCTGTTCTGCATGCCAGATTTGTATGGCAGACTCCGGCAGCAAACATTTCCACAAGAGCCTCATATTCGCCTGGCTTGCTCACCTGCACCTCTTCAAGGATCTATCTTCTCTTTCCGTCCTCCGGGGCGTAGGAGGCGATGGCCCTGGTGGTCTCAACATTGGCGTTCATGATGAAATGAGATAGGATCTTGACACAATAAAGATTGGGGGGGGAATATGACTTGAATATACTGAGAGAGGATGAAGAAATGCGTCGTATGCCCAAGAAAATAATTGAAGCGCTTGATAGGTCGATTGGGAACAGGGCTAGTGACGGTGCGTCTGCCATCAAGTCGGGTGTCTCGGTATCCCCCGCCCCTTCTAACTTTCCGGCCTCTCCGTCCTTGGTCGCTATCCCCAGATTCTTCTCTCCGCTTCTCCGGTTTCCCCGCACACATGGCTCTTCCCCGCGGTTCAGTTGATACACAGATGTCCCAGGATCCGGCATTTCCAGTCTGACTGTTTGGGGCGTTTGCGTTTCGGAGACAACCCTCCCTAGAAGAAGGAACAAGAAAAAGCACCATGTCGGAAATTACGGCATTTTCCCCATTGACCAATCTTGACAGCATCTTGCTAGCTCTGGTTACAGCTCTTCAAGATCATCACCGCCAGCAATGGCGTCCGTGATGATCATGCGTCAGAGTTGCCCTCTCATCCGGCAAATACCAAGGGTCGCAAGATGAATTGCCAATATGATGACGACCATATTTGAAAGGGAATTAACTGTGTTTAAACTACCAACAATATGCTAAAAACTACGCGTTTTGTTTGACTATGACCGGTCCTATGAGGACAGACCCACGCGTTAGAATAGAAAAGACCGAGGTCTGACATTCCCCTTTCATTGTTCCACATCGCTCACCAACTTCCCACTGAGACCATAAACTTAACTGGCCATCTACTTCCTCTTGTTTAGTGAGACCAGATACGGCGTCTCATACTCCAGTCCAGGCATAAAGCTTCCCTCAAACGTGGGCCGCGGCTGGCTCAACACCTTACCCTGAAGTCTCTTGGTGGACTCGAGGAACCGTGCCTTGATCTCGTCGATGCTGGTCGCGCCATCAGGGAGCGTGAGCTTTCCATCACGCTTCCTCCACTGCCCGCCTACCATGACGGCCTCGATATCGCCAGGGTGCGAATGCATGACAATCGCCGCGATGGGATCGCTCTAGCCCAGCATATTGTATGAGTCGCCGTCGAAGATGAGCAAGTCTGCCTTTGCACCCACGCGCAACACACCAATATCATCGCGACGAAACGCGAGACCGCCGGAGCGAGTCATGAGGTGGAAAGCTTGCTCGACAGTCATGGGACTTGTGCTGGGAAGGTGGCGATTGTGCGTGACCTTGTTGAAGAACTGCTCACGCACGCGATGGAGGTAGAGCCGAGCTTGGCCTGGCATGTCTGCGGCGCAGGACCACGGGTTGTCCACCCCAAGAGCGGTCTGGTCGAGGTTGTACGCTGTCGGAGTGAGATCGGTTCCCCCATAGCTGCTCAGACAGAGGCGTCGTGGAAATGTAGACGTCTTTGCTTCGCATGATCTGCGTTTCGTCGAAAACATCGAATGATGCGTGTGAAAGCACGAATGGGGTCTCGGAGTTGTCAAATGCTCCCAGGTTATCCAGTCTTCCCAGAGTGCTCATTGTGTAGTACGGTCCCGAGAAGTGGCTCGTCACAACAGCGACATCGCCCGATCTAGGTAAGCCAAGTCAGTTCATGTCCGGCATCTAGCACAACAACGGGTTTGAGACTCACGTAATGAGGTCGACTACTGCGTTGGTGGTCTCGGAACTGAAGCGCTAGCCGTCATAGCCAATCCCAAGATAAACATTGAAATCGGCCAGCTTCGGTTCCTTGCGAAGCTTATGAAAGATGTTGATTTGTTCAAGCGTCCCAGGGAAATCTTTCCGAGAACGGGAAAAGTTCTGGATAGCAAAGGCAAACCAGGTTCTCAGACCAGTCTCGAGACTACCGCGAAGATACGCATCGGACGTTTCTTGATCGAATGATGCCATGGCATGCTCCAATACCGAAGTTGTTCCTGCGTCCAACATCTCGTACTGGCTGACCAGGTGGCCCAGATACACATCTTCAGGAGTGAAGTCGTCATAGCAGCTCCCCGCCCATCCATATCGGACAAAGAACTCGGCGATGTGGCTGTCGGCCGCGATGGTCCTGTAGGCAGTTTGCCAGCCATGATGGTGAGTATCGATGAAACCGGGGGAAACAATTTTGCCCTTGGCATCGACTCTCTCTGCATCATCAGGGATACTGTGATCCTCGCTGCTTGGGAAGATGGCAGCGATGGTGTCCCCAGAAATCAGGACAGAGGTATCGGGCAACGACTTGAAAGAGTCGACATCCTCATCGTACACGATGACAGTCGCTCCCTCGATGAGAATATGGTGTGACATGGTGACTTTTGGGCAGGTTGATCGGTTTGTATCAGATATGGGTTCTAAGGAAGTAATGATAGATGTGAGTGAGAGATTGTATTCTTGATTACCGTGAACAGATATTTATACTCCTTGCTGTGACCCTTTGCCTTTGCTATTTACTTTTATCTCGCTCCGGGCGCTATTTGAGAACCCAGGCCGACTCGGTCTCAGTCCTTGTTATGCGCCGAGCGTACACCGTCTTTCCCGAGTCACTTGTCGCTGTGCGCCTTTGAAGTCGTCCTACCTTAATCTCCGAGTCTGCACTTGGGTGGGTCTACTTGTTGATGCGCGTCTGTGACATATACAGACGCGGCTCCTATCTTTCCAATCTTTCACACCGACAGTCAACGGGCTACTTGTAGGGGCCTCCAATTCGGCCTAGAGATGCTCCAAGGTACCTATAACGGCAGCTCCCAGATCGAAACATGTTTACATCGACCCCCCACCTTCACCAGGCCGTGCTGGTACTGTACTGAGTGGGTATGGGACATGTCGGCTTGTCGGCAAATCTTGGGGGACTAGAATGGGCCACCATCCGCAAGTTGCTCCCTTTTCAGCCACCAGTAGTGCTTCACTTCATCATTGCCTTCCAGCCAAGGCTTTGGCTAGAAGGCCTAGATATGGTGTCGATCTTGGACGCGCAGGATATTTTTATGCTAATACTCTGTCGAAAAGCAATATTTTTTCGTCTTTCTACTGACCATAGGTACTTTATTCTTTTTATCTCTTATTAGTTATCTAACTTGAACTTGCGTGTATTGTTCTCCGTAACCATCAAAGGTTGTTGACCTGAAACCACAGTGATCCTTCCATCCCCTTTTTCCTCTGCATGAACGCTAGCACCTTTTGTGGAGCCAGGCTATTAATATCTCAGTCTTGAGCTTTTCCCAAGAACCTCAAGACCCACTAATAACAGCCCGGAGAAACCCACACGTGTTTCTCGTGTCATTTTCCTCTGTCTTCTTCTTTTGATCTCACTCTCGCCGTGTACTCACTCCCAGACCACAATGAAGCCGCCTCAAGTAAGCCAAAGTAAAGAGAAGAGAACTCGGAACAATGTTAAGCAATCCAAATTCGGCTGTTTCACTTGCAAGTGTGTATACCATCAGCAAATAAGACTGGCAGGCTGACAAGATGAGCATAGGAAACGCCGTGTCAAATGCGATGAATCAAAGCCGTCCTGCTTGCGCTGCTTGTCATATAACCTCTCCTGCCTTGGCTATCCGCGTGGGGCACCCCCTGGACCCTGGCTCGACACGTCTTCACCAGCCGTCATCCGCTCCCAGAGCCGCTTTACCCACCATCCGAGCCTTCCCTGGAATCGACATTCCCATCTTGCTTGCACCGTATTTCGCCAAGGGCCTCGTCGGGCTAAGAGCGAGCTTGAGGTAGAATTATGGAGCCGCACGATACCTCAGCTGATTCATTCCATTCCCTTTGTGCGAGCTGCTGCTGCAGCATTCGGTGCCTCATACGAGCAGCATACACTTAGACCTGGTCGCACATGCTCAGAGTTGGAATCTGTTCAGCAGTACTGCCAAGCCTTGCAGTTAGTACAGCTTGAAGTGTCCAGCCTTCGGCATGGTCCTCTACCCTCCACGGTTGCTTGTCTCCTCATGGCTTTCACCGAGGTTTTACAGCAGCGTAGTGACAAAGCCTACTTGCACCTCCAGGGGGCTTCTGCATTGATGGCTGGTCAAGGGCATGGAAGCCCAGTAGCCGTTGCTCAAGACGAGACAATGTCGACGTTATTTGAGAAGCTCAACCTTCATGCCGCAACATACGTCCTTACTCGCTCCCCAGACCTACCGTCATTGCACCCCACGGCGCCAAGTTCGGTGCTGCTATCACCTGATCGGGCACTATACAGAGTACTGCATGCTTGCTATCATTTCACATCGATAGCACGCCAGTACAAATACACCAGCCCATGGCAGATTCCTTCCAATATGCTCATCGAGCAAGGAAGACATCTCGGGAATTTGCAACAGTGGCTATCGTGCCATCAACTTAACAGTTCGCGTCCACTCACCGATCCCCAGAACGAACAGTTGATAATTCTTCGCGCTCAGTGCCTTGCCGGGTTAATCTATTCCTCCAACATTCTTCAGCCATATGAAACGGCCTATGACAACTATGACCGTGAGTTCAAGGAGATTATCAGGCTAGCAGAGGCACTTTTCGAGTTGCAGCCTAAGGAAGTGAGCTCCTCGGGATATCCTAGCGACCTTCCCCATTTCACTCCTGAAATGGGCATCATTCAACCGCTATTCCTAACGGCCTTGAAGTACAGGCATCCTTTCTGGCGCCGTAAAGCCTTGGAATTGCTCCAAAGAAGTGGAAGGGAAGGTCCATGGTGTGGCGCGATCGAGGCCGCGGTGCTCAAGGTCGTTATAGAGGCCGAAGAAGCAACGCCCGATGGTGTACATGGAGTGGACGAGCCCGAACAAGCTATCGTTTGCCCACCTGGTGTCGTTACTGAAAGCCAGAGAATCCATCTATGTTGGATAGTTGGATATGTGGCTCAACAACAAGACAATAGGATCGGCATGGGTGTCGGTCCAGGAACAAGGGCCAGGTTTGCAAAGGTCCAGTTGTGCAAGTGTCTTAATGTAGATGGTGTTCTCAGGGACGAAAACAGAGGACCCTGTATAGATTTCTGGCAAAACCAAGCAAATTGGCGGACCTGGCTAGAGACGGTTCAATTGTTTGAATAAATTGCTGTCTACCATACGCAGTTATCCCATCAAGGGCCGGGCTTCAACAAAACAAAGAACACGATATTGAATAAAGTACGTATCAGAGTTGCTCGGAAAACGCAATTGAGAGAGAGAGAGAGAGAGGCCCCTGTGGAAATGATTGAGCCAAAAGTGATTGAGCAAGAGACGCACTCGTACGGAGGGAGAAGGAAACCGGTAGAAGGGTTTGAACACCTCGATCCAAGGAGCTATTGCTCAGCCTAGATAATAATAAAGACATAAATAAGAGCTCTGAGTCTAATAATAATAAAGAAATTAAATAGCTTAAGGCTTCGATTATTATTATAGTAATAGATATAAATAATCTTTATAGTCGGGCGGAGAGGAGTCCCAGGAATTTGAAACGAAAGCGTTTATGGGAAAATTAGAGGTCAACGTAGCCCGGAGGACATGATCTAGCAGCTAACTAGTGCATCGAAGCCCTTGTGGCAGAGGTCACACACTGAAAAGACTTTTTCAAGGGGGCCCGGGGCTGATGGTTATATCGACTACCTCTCTGTCGTACATTACCTATGCCACTATGCCATACGGCAAAAGTGTAAAATACCTTACATCAGGTACCGCGGCAATTGGGTCATATATGCTGTATAACACTCTCCTTTCTCGCCAGACGAGGAGGTGGTTTCTGCGGCTCGAGGGTAACATAAGGGGGATATATGCCCAAACTACTTCGTGTTGATTCTCGCTCGTCGGCCAACACTCGAGCTCCTACCTGCATTGCTCGAACCAAGATCACTGCCATCGAGGTGCCTGTGCCAATGTTGCCAGCATAATCCTAAACAGCAAAGTTCTTACCAATCCGGTATGGTGTAGTGGCTAACATTTCGCGCTCTCATCACTTGAGGGAAAAGTACCGCGGAGCCCAGGGTTCGATTCCCTGTACCGGAGGATATGATACCTTCTTTTTGCCTCGTTGCTACTGTTTTTATCAGTAGCCTCTGTGATCACTTGCAAGTAGCCTTGCCCAATGAAGGCCATCGCTCACTGATACGATGTTATTATCTTCTGCTTAATTATGCTTACACCTTATTTTATTATAGGCCTAGGTGCTAGGTAGTACCCTACCTAGACTTATGAGATCGCCCGTCCACGGTGTTGTCATGATATTGTAATCATCGCTCTCAGTGACTGCGAATGTTGGTTTGATAAAGGAGTATATCTTATTCAGTCACTCAAGGTGTTACTTGAAACCAAATTATCACCCCTTTAGAGTTCCTGGGTGATTTTGGGCTTGACTCTTGACATAGTGTCACTCGAAATCATATTAGGTCAGCCCGGGGCAACCTCAAGTTGAGGCAAGACGCGATATTCTGCACCAAGTTGACAAAAAGCAGTACATGTGTATTGTGATGACAAAATAGTCACTGCATCTGTATCATTCCAGAAATCCCCGATTCGCCCCCGATAGCCAAGAGCCGACCATTGGGAGAGAAGGCAAGAGAGTTCGTATACTTGTGTTTGTCTTCGCTTATGACGTTGAAGTTGTCTCCGCTGTCGAGTCGCCATATAGTGAGTTTAGGGCCTACCCAGCTCACAACAAGGGTCCGTGAGTCCGGTGAGAAGGTGATGGCCGATATCCTGTCACCAGAACCCAGTGAAGTATGCAACTTCCACTCCCCGCTTTGCATTATCTCATGTACCAACAGGCCGCCGAAGCCAAAGACGGTGTTGATCGCACACCACCGACCGTCGGGAGAAAACGCGCCCTCGCTTTTGAGCCAGCCTACTATCCGTAAAGGTCGACCGAGCAGTGTCCCACCAGGGGTTTCAGACTTGAAGAAATAGGGGGTGTTGGGCTTGTTGACCATCTTTCCCTTGAATGACATGTATCGCTCACCATCTTCTGACCACACAAATTCATCATTTTGTTCTTCGCGTTCTTGGAAAATTTCAAAGTCTCCTCTCTCGTTGGCATCCCATATGGTCATCCTGCGTAGCTTCGACTTTGGATCGGACCAAACCAGGACTATTCGTCGCCCATCATCCACCATTGCATCTCTCTTAACACGGTTGTTGTTCAAGATACAATGGCTCATGACGGGCTCGAAACAGCCTTGCCCACCAAGGGTACAAGACACGGCAAGCAGCCGCTCACGTCTCCAGCTCATGGAGTCACGTGGTAGGAATAGTACCAGGCGTCGACTGTCAGGTGAGAATGAAACCTTGGTGGGCTCAGTTGACAAAGTGAGGGAGTGGGACTTTCGAAACAAGCCTAGCTCGTCGATGCTCCATATGAATAATTCTGGTAGCTGTGGATTTGGATAGATAATCAGGTCTGCACATGCAAACCATTTGCCATCTGGTGAGAAAGCAAGGCTTCTGACCGACCCTGAAGCAACGATTTCGCTGGCTGGTAGACATTCTTGGCCATCGATCATGGTCAGAGTCGTCTTAGTTTCTGCTCTGGTTGTGATGATAGGCCGAGCCTCGCAAGGTGGGATTGTGCCTTGGGAACTTGTGAAACCACCCAAGTCGCCATCGGTAGCCTGAACGTCATTTCGTGAAGAAGTCATTCCGTAAGAGTCCCCTGACATAAGCGAATTGTTGGGTGTTGCATCAGATCGACGCCTGGTCATGAATGAGAGCGGATGACGAAAAAACCTCGACAATGATAGTCCAGAATGGCTCGTCTTGCTAGACTGGTCTTTTGTGCTAGCGAAAAGGGGCGATTCATCACTGGCCCGCTTTGTCTGATCTCTTTCGCCGTCCGATAACCCGTCAACGTCTACTATGGATGTTGCTTCAATGACGTTGGAACCGTCTCGCTGAAGATTGCAAAACGACGGTCTATTCGTCGTCCAGCGTCCCGATGCCTCTGGACTGTCTGTTCTAGCACTGATGCTTGTCTTCGATGGTTTTCCTGGCTCAACACTCAAGATTGAAGGGCCTTTGGGGGAGGAAGGTGAGATCCAAGGATGTGTCAAGGCCTGGATTGCAGTGGGACGATCACTTGGTGATCGACTCATCAGCCACTCCATGAAAGATTGGGGCTGGTCAGTTAACAAAGGACTGCCAGGGAATGGATCATTTCGTCTGACATATCGATACAGCTTGGAGCGTAGATTGTCCCCGAATGGTAGAACTCCCGTAGCCGAACGATAGGCGATAACACCAACGGCCCAGATGTCAACTTCAAATGAGTAAGTCCGGTCTTCGATGCAGTCACAAGATTCTTCGTCGACGTGAGTGAAGATGTGACATAGTTCGGGTGCCCAATATGGTGGTGTCCCAACAGTAGTCCGAAGAGTTGTGACTTCCTTGCTGCAACCAAAGTCGGAGAGCTTAACCCACCAATTGGGGCCCTTTTCTTGGACGAGGATGTTCTAGTGTCAAAGGCGTTAGAGGAGCAAAAGAAGCGGATCTTTGGGAAGGTAGATTAAGGGCAAGAGAAATAGAGTGAATGAACAAGTGGTCAGCGAGGAGAAGGGATTCGGAACATACTGCAGGCTTCAAGTCGCGATGAGCAACCTTGTTTTGATGCATGAAGGAAAGACCTTGAAGGATTTGACGGGTGATTGTACACGTTTCGTCATTTGGCAGTGCTTGGACAATGTGAGACTGCAGATCTCCATGAGGGAAGTACTGCATGGTAATAAAGAGTGTTTTTGGCGTCTGAAACCACCCCAGAGAGGACACGAAGAAGTCGCGGTACTATAAGTCATGTTAGACAATACACTGACGAGCCCACTGGATCGTACCTGATGGTGCGAGAACTTGATGAGAGCCGAGAGCTCCTGATGATAGACTTTGGTGTGTCTATCTTCTGAAGATTGCCCAAAGTCCTTGGGGATTTCTTTGACCGCCCGGAGCTCCCCAACCCGGGGACCAGTCGTGCATTTCTGAAGCCAGACCTCACCATGACCTCCTCTGCCCAGCTTTTCTAGGCGCTCCCATCTCTCATCACTTGACCATCGTTGCTGACTCGGATGACAGGTAAATCTGTCGTCAATATCTTTTACTTCCAGTTCCCATCGTTGAATAAGTTGATCATCATTCATTGTGACAGGTAGGACACGATGCCGATCTGGGAGATAGAGAAAAGTAAATTTTGCGGGGAAGTGAAAGAGTGGGCGTGTGTAGGATACGGTAACATATACATAGTAAATCAGGCGAGAATATAGACAGTGTGAATCAGCCAAGGCAGAAAGAGGGCTTGGAGTGGCGTCGTCGGGCGTTTTATGAGCAACCTGATGCCGGCATCACCAATAGGAGTCGGTGGCTGACTTGAGGCCAACCAATAAACCCTCCCTATATTTCTTTCTGATCATATGATGTTTTGTTCGAAATTAGGTGAAAAGTGACAATAGTGCTAACGTCCTTAGTTACGTCGAGATTATTGAAGCATATTTATCGCCACTA
This sequence comes from Fusarium piperis, assembly GCA_027886205.1. NCBI lineage: Eukaryota > Fungi > Ascomycota > Sordariomycetes > Hypocreales > Nectriaceae > Fusarium > Fusarium piperis. The sequence continues at coordinate 82,796 of RZGM01000022.1, read as the reverse complement.
CCAAGATATTATCCAAGACTATAGTAAAGTATATAATAGTTTTCTGGGACCTTCCAAGCAAGATCGACCTCGATTTTTAGAGACTCAGAAAATGCTCCCTTGTCTGGGAAAAGGCCACCATGGACTGCGCCAGCAATACGGTCCCCAGCCTTCCATGTCGCCCCAGCTGCGTCGCCGACTTTGTCTACCACACCGGCGTAATCACGGCCAATGATTTATCCTGGGTGTGAAACAACGTCAAGGTGCTTGAAGTCGGTGGGGTTCAGGGCGACGGCCTTGACCTTGACTAGGATCTCGTTGCTTGCGATGGTGGGTATAGGAACGTTGTCCTGCGCCCGGCCACCCATGCCGCAGTGGCTTTTACTGGTGCCGGCATTCACGAATCGAGTGACAATGCTTCGGTTTGATACGAGGGCCTTCATGATGTGCAATTGAGTCAGAAGAGGGCAGAAGGAGGCGATGGAGATGACGAAGGGGGAGGAAGCAATAGAGAAGGCCAACAGCAACCTTCCGAGGTCAAATAAGATATTCTATAACATTACTTTGCATGACGTTGCCAGTCTCGGGCCAACCATCATTCCGATCGAGTGTCTAGGCTTTTCAAGCTACTCTGTATGGGGCCACCAGACGGAGTTATTTGTCACGACTAGCTTGATAACTAATTAACCCGAGTGTTGGCGAACCGGCTTTAGCACAACAGTTGATCAAGAATTATTAAGACTGGAAGCTGCCCCCTTTCAGTCATGGGGCATTTCAAATTCGAACCAGCTACTTCTCTATCTCTTCAATGGCGAGTCGACAGAAGCGATCCGTCCTCATAACTGGGTACGTACGCACTGATACCCCTATGCCAATTTACAACCACCTAACCGATGTTGATCAACAGAGCCTCCCAGGGCGGTGCTGGAAATGCACTGGCTTTGGAGTTTGCATCAAAAGGATACCGTGTTTTTGCTACGACTCGCTCACAAAAGACCCTGACCAATTTGCGCGAGAAGGGGATTGAGACCCTTGTTCTCGATGTTACAGATGCCGGTAGCATTCGCGTCCTTGTCACTGAGATTGCGAGCCGCACCCAAGGGCGACTAGACATGTTTTTCAACAACGCTGGCACATGTAATATCGTATTACCCTCTGCTGTAGCAGTCTAAGTACTAATCAGGTTGCAGTGTACGAAGCGCCAGCTGTCGAAGCCGACCCGTCTCTTGTCCGAAATCTATTTGCTACAAATGTCTTTGGCCTCATGGAGATGGTCACTGCCTTCACGCCTCTCCTTCTAGCGTCGGTGACTTCAAACTACACACCTACTATTGTAAACGTCGCCTCAATTCTAGCGCGCATACCGTTCCTTTTCTCGTCCGCCTACAACGCAAGCAAAGCAGCTGTTGCGTCCTACTCTGACACCCTCCAGCTCGAATTCCAACCTCTGGGACTCAAGGTGGTGACATTACACATGGGAGAAGTTTCCACGCCGTTGATGGCGACCGAAAACATCAACTTTGGCCCTGACAGTTTATACCGTGACGTGGTGGAGTCTGTCAAGGTGAGGACGACCACGCACCTCGAGAAGGCAATGCCCCCGGCCGATTTTGCTCGTCAAGTAGTGGACAGTTTGATCACTGGTAAGGATTCATTCTTGTGGAAGGGCACTAACGCGTTCGCCGTGTGGCTTCTGAACGCAGTCGGCCCAAGGACAGTGTTTGATAGCACCATAAACAAGGCAGTTGACTTGAACAAGGCAGAGGCCAAGGCGATCATCTTTAAGCTGGGCCAAGAACGGGCCAAAAGTGGTTAAGTAGGATGGGCCTTGGGTTAAGGGGAGGTGGTTCCGGACTGGTTGATTGGCGTTTCCTAGAGTTTTTGATTGTGCCCGCGTTGTGTACCTATAGAACCCCTTTTATTGGATAATACTTGCATCTGTTTTCATTACTCCTTAGAGCGTCCCTTGTATTCGTTGTCATATTCATGGCGGCCGGTGGTCCATTCTCTCGCGCCTCGAGATCGAAGATGGTTTGACAGTATAGTCACCCGGTTACCGGTTCGGTCAAGCAGCATGGTATGTTCAAGCTCTCTGGCGGCCAGGACGAGTCCGTCCTTGTTCGTATTACTACTTCTATTTTTATCAGGCTCACCCCGGGGGTTGTATATTCTAACTGAGCATGTGGCATGATGGGTCTTGTCCAGGCTCGCTCAAACGGCATTGGATTCCTCTCCATAAATGACGAATTAAGAGACCAACCAAAGATGACTGGGTCCGTCAACAATGGTTCATCCGACACCGATGTGATCGAGACTGTCTCATCACAAGAGCAGCGCCCGGGCAAATACAGAATGCCGTGTCCTGCTCGGCCTGATCCTGCCCGGAACTGTTAGGGCAGCACTGGTCCAAGTCAGTAGTTAAGGGGCCCTTTGAGGACCTATCCCTTGAATATGCACTCCTCTATATACTGTACTTGCTCACTCTCTGCAGCTCCCTCAGGTCAAATCTTGTCAGTGTGGAGGCATTGTCGTTGGCGCTCAGCGTAGGGTAGCGACCATGTCGAATAGTTACAAGTAATAGATGGCCATCGCAGGAGGTTTTGCAGGGAGAATTACCAAGCTACCTGTTAGCGGGTGGAGATTAACCCAGTGTGTAGAAATGTGGTGGCATGCACGCCAACAAGGGTTTGTTCATTCATCCTTTGTGCCAATGACGTAGCCCCTTTCCGGATCCTGAGCCTTGCTAGTGTTTGACCCTTAGGATTCCATACGCGCACAGATCCAGGCTGACGCTGTGCATTGGATCGGAGGAGGCTGTCGTCTTAGTCTGACTCCATTCGATGCCTCGGTTCAGATTTCTTTCATGATGAGTGATCAGAATATTCCCTTGTCACGCCTCCAGATAACGCTACTTGTGTCAAGATAGCTTCATATTTCCAAGCAGAACTCGGCGGCTGGCTCTATCACCAGACCTCTCAGTATGGCGAGTTGGCGGTCGGCCGTGTGCAGTTCGTCAACTCGGCGTATCAGCATGGTTGAGTAACGAGATCATATCTGAACGTTTGTCGCCGGGTCATGTCATTCGTAGTGAAGCAATTCTAGAAACATCACCCTAATTCCACCTTGTCCCACCTTCACCAGGCTTCAACTCATTCCCTAATTCAAAATAAACATCAATCTAACCTTTACCATGTCTGCTTCAACTTTCCTCGTCACTAGTGCCAACAGGTTTCACCATTGATAAGGCCCCAAGGGACATCGTGGTAAATTTCCAGCTCCAGATGCTTACTAGCAACCAAATCTTGAAATGCTTGACCCTTAGACCGAACCACTCTCATATATGTTTCGTAGGTGGTTGTACCATCGAATCGCCATATAGAATGGATAATTATCTTTCTTAGGTTGGGAAATCTGTCGGAACATGAGGCCAGTTCCTCCAAGTCGGGCCAAAGGCAAGAGCCGTCGTATAGTCTGACGGCGAGCACCCTGAGTGTCGGTGGGATAATATCTGTGATACAGGAATTCCCAATTGTACCTTGACCTTCCGGATTATTGTGATGTCGACAAAAAGCCTGTTCATCCAGTCTCAAGTCCTCTAGCTTTTCAAACAAGGCCATGGTACTTCCATCGAGAAGACGGCTTTGCTCGTCGTCCGAGTGGTCGGTGAGGTCGATGTCGATAGATTTGAGCGTGCCTGACAAAGACCCAAGACATTGGATAATCTGCCTAGGCGTGAGATGGGTGCCCAGTCCCTCTCCGAAGTAGGGCGCCTGTGAACGGTATGAGAAATGCTCAAGTTTCGGAGCATGCCTTATCAGCAAGTCGAGAAAGGATGTTGATAGAGGGTCGTTGGAGAGAGCGCAATGATCGAGCCGAAGGGTGCTAAGAGACTGGGTCGCTCCAGAGAACATGGGCCCAAGATTACTATGGGCCGCATCCATACTCTCCAAACCTTTGTTGTGTCGAATAACCAGCTCAGTCAGGTTCGGTGCTACTTGATGCAGCACCCCAACAGCTGGTGTGGAAAAGAAGAAACCCCAGTCCTCTTCAGTGTCTAGAACGACTCGTCGGAGATGTTTCAAGGTGCCACCTGAGCCAAGATTGTCAAGTCGTCGTTGCAAGTAGGTGTATGTCGTGTGCTCATAATTGCCTTGATCCTCAAACATGAGATGCAATGTCTCGAGGTTTGGCAGCAAAGATATGAGAAGTTCCATGCAAAACTTGCCCGCGGATACATCTTCCTCCTTGGCACTTTCAAAGTCTGAATCGTCCACAGATCCCATGCCGAGACGATTTGCAGCCGCCTTTAGCATGTCGAAGTCCTGCTGGTTGGACCAGCCGCTTGGCTCATAGGAGTGCTGACACAGCTCCTTTACCTTTCCAGCAAGATCGGGCCGCTCAATGAGGGTTCGAACAAACTTGACAAATGCATTTGTGTGCCAGTTCGACGGGACCTGGTGAAATCGGTGGAATGCAATGGGCTGGGCAAGACGACGAAAGCTGCGAGATGTTTGACTGAGAGCAAGCAGTGTCCGCTGGTTCTCGCTATCCTCAGTCCATCTGTCAAACTCCTTGTTGCCCTCACAGCAATGGACACAGAGCTGGGTGCAAATCTGAAGTTGAATCTCGCCTGGCAAATTGCTTAGGCCTCGTGTATGACTGGGTGAGGACATTTTGAGAAAATGTGAATATCGAGAGTCGAGGATGACACTGGTAAGATTGAAGTGAAGTGGGGGTGGTTTTATGCACAAGGTAAGCTGCTGCCTAGCGAGGCCCGTATCCCCACAACCTAGGTAGCAAGAGATCAAGGTCTCACCTCCATCTTGGCGTACCCTGTACCACTAACACAGACTTCGAGATTTTGACGCATCTAGTACCATGTTGCTTACTGGTACAATAAGGCAATCTCTAGAATCATTATTGAAATAAATCATAGACATGTTCAAGCTTCTGCTTATGTTTGAATCATGAAGGACACTGCCTCACAGTGTAGACGAGGAGGAAGCTTCCACGGCATATAGATGGAGAGCCAGTTATTCTTCTATTGATGCATTATGAAAGCCCCTTCTATCCGTAAAGGAGTAGAGACCGGTCAAAATGTCTGACGGCGGGGATAATTCGCTGTGACACAGGTTCAAGTTAAGGCAAGTGTATTGACCCCATCATCTAATCGACTGAACATCTTGCCTGCATGAGAAGAAACACATGGAAAAAGGATTGCATCTTGAACACCCCTAGCCGCCCCAACATAGTGATTGAATATAGCTTTTTTTATACCAGTTTTCATCAGCATGAGCTTGTATTTTATCAAGGGTCAACCGGTTCAATCGTGACCTACTCAGCCATTGAGTTGTGCCTCTAGAACGTCACTATCTCTCCAGAGACCGGCTTCTCAAAGAATCGTTTGAGGTTTCCTTCTTTATCCTCCAGTATCGCCTCCTCTTCATCTTCCTCCTCTTCCGCGTAGAGGGGGTTATCCAGGGTTCGTCCCCAGTAGTAATCTTGCCACTTTTGTGATCTTCTCTGGGACCGTACAATGTCCGGAGCAAGCCTGGTGCCAGCAATCCGGTCTTGCTCATCGAGGTAGTCCATTGTCGGAAAATGCGATCTTGCGTCAGGGTATAGCCTGGTATTCTCGAAGAAAGCCCAGGCCCGCTGACGATATATCCTAAGCTGTAAATCATGCATTCTGAGAAGATGCACCCTCTGTTCATGTTCTCTCTTTCGGTTCCATTCTGGATTGCGTAGGAAAACCGGTCCCTTTGTTGGACGGTGTGATGATTTTTGGCGGGGACCCCAATGGTAAATATTGGGTTCGTAAGTGGTGGATAGGGCGTGATATTTAGAGAAGTGCCGCTTGGAAATCCAGGGGTTATAGGACCGTGTTAGTCCTTTTGAAAGATTATGAAACCATCTCTTGAGGTATTGCCCATATTCCCCCTGTTTCTCTAGTGACGCCAGAGCATGGACCAGCAAATCCAAACCCAGACAAGGGAGGATGTCTACTAGGTTCTCACACCGTATATTCATATCCCAGCAGTAAGCTCCGGCGCTGAAGTACACAGTATCAGGATGCAGTAATCCATTCTTGGAAGAAAGCTGTTGTTTGCTGGAAGAGCACGACGTAGGTCGATCTGGTAGCCAAGAGTCCTGGCAGTGCGCAAAGATGGCACCGTAGACGCCTCTGAAATACTCATGAACGCAGTACAATTCCTTGTATTCCACGGTCCGAAGCTTCTCGTGCATGAACTGAACCTGGCTGGCACAGCTGGTCTTCTTAATAAAAGGCCACACCCGAGGGTGATAAATCTTGCAAAGCAGCTCGTATCGAAGGAATGCTCGTAGGAAACGGATTTTTTCTGAGCGAGTCAAAGTCGTAAACATGACGGGCTTGACGTCGATTCTATTGCCTTTGAACCATGGGCCACAGGAGGTAATCCCTGGTATGGCCATGTACGCGCGGGGCGGGAACGGGTCTGTTGCTTTCGCGAGGTAGTCTTCGATAAACATGATCAAACGTTGGAAGAGACGCCAGAGGCTCTGGATCGTGGTGTGGTTGGTGCCGGAAGGGATCTTTGAAAGCTTGGGTTACCCACAGTTCAATATGATGATGGATCAAGGGTATCGATGATGCCCCGTCGGCGTAAGGGAAATGGAGGATTGCAAGAGCATCTTGAACGGTGTGTCCATTCGTATCGCCGGCAAGAAGGCTCATCAGTATGTGCTGCAAGATGCTCGTCTTACAGCTCACAAATAGCGAGCCCATTACAGGGGATGCCCGGACTAGCCACATGATACTTGCCTCGGACTCGACATGGTGGAAAAGTTCCGCCTGGACGACTGCCGGCAACTTGGAAAACGGACCCATTATCGCTTATTGCAATTGAAGCTATCTGGGTAGGTCAGATAGAGAACCAAGAGGTGTGTGTTTGGGAAATGAAATTGCCGGGGGAGAGCAGGTGGCTATTGAAGTAATAAACAATGATCGGATTCCCCAAGAACTTAGAGTAGCTCAACAAAACAACGTTTCAGACTCAGCCTCAACTTTGTTGTCGATACTCAATAATGTCGATGAAGTTTGTAGGGTGCTGCATAGATTTGTTGATATTACCCTAGCCAGCGGGCTGAACTATCCTCTCGTGGCAACACAGATAGGCCATTTGCCTCATGGGGGACTTTTTTACTCAATGCTTGTTGCTGTTTTTGATCGTTGCGAGAATATTAGCCACAATAATAGAAAAGACAGTCATGAATATCTAGATGATGGCATCAAAACCTACTGCCGTAAAACGCCGTAACCTAAACAGCACATTGCAACTCTACCGCGGGCGCTGACCAATTGTGGATGACAGTTTGTTTCAATAATGTTTAATATCCACCTTTTTGATCTTGTTCTCAAAGCTACGCTTCTAGATGGATAAAATGGTATCTTTCCCTTGACATGATCGCACTAGCGCTGACGAGGCGCAAGAGCGTCAATCGCCAGACTTGAGTATCTGTCAAGCAACCTACGCACCTAGAAAAGGCAAAACCTTGGCTTTGGAGTCTTTCCCGGAGGTTCAGGTTGTGTTTGGCGGCCTGCCAGCCGAGATTGTCTTGGGTTGGCGAGCGGCCTACTCACCAAGCCAAAGCCTCTACCACGCAGGTATGTTGGCGAAATCTTCCATTCCCTATTCCCCTATCACGTCAAAAATTATATCCAATCGCATAATTGTACGGATAGCTAGAGCCCATGTAAGCTTATTTGTTACCGTCCCTTCTAACCTTGTCTTTTGTTGATTCTAGGTCACTTACCGTGGCCAGGGAAAGTATTAGGCAGCGGAACACAAGGCAATATTTTAATTATCAAGTCAACAATCTTTAGTACACGGAATAACAAATGTCTGACTGTTCAAAGTAAATCATGCATGAAAATGCCCCTTTAATCTTGTTCGGGGAGCACGAACGCCCTGTCCTCGTATTTGCGCTTCTGCCGTCAATGCCCGTGTCTTCGCTTGGAATTCGGTAATAAGCTAAAATAGCATATTCTCTACAAGTGCGCCACAGAACCGATAGCGGTATACCTTGTTGATGCTCCGCCCGATCTTTCAGCCCTGAAAGATTGTTTACTTCTATTCCTAATCTTGTTGAATGCGCTATAGGATGCCAGTGGTCCCTTTCAGGTCTAGCTTTGCACCATCACATTCTACTTCCCTAGCTTCGGCAACTTGCGATGGGGCTAGGAAGTGGCTATTGATAGCTCCCGGTTGAAGGCTTGAAATTAGTTCGAGCCGTGTTGAAGCTCGCAAAGTCAATCAGGGACGCATTATTCCGTTCAATAACGCAAAGATTATAGGCAAGGACAGTGGAACTGGTATCGGGTGGTTGAGAAAGGCTATCACGGGAAGACCGGACAAGGGGATCAATACGAGCTTGCTTTTCCGTATTAGCCCTGCATATCCCAATTGCGTCAGGACTTTATAAGCTATGCAATTTTCTAACCGTAACTAGAACGTCCGAGCCATGTGATCAATAAGCGGCAGGGGAGCAAAGTCAGCACTAAAGAGTCTCGTCCCTCTCTTGCATGATACCCTATGCGTGATGCCACGGGTGGTCGGTCAGGCGGACAACGGGCAATCGGCGGATGTGATCGGAAAGGATCACCGCCCGTTCCGGATTCGGCAAAGGCAGCTCGGTTGGGGTTGATCTCCCACCCCGCAAATGGCCTGACATGATGGAGCTTCACCAGAATACGAACCGATCACCTCGTATAGGCCATAAATAGCGCGAGTCTCGATGTCATAGTGGATCGCCGTAGAATATGGAAAAGTTCCATGCAGAGCTCGCACGCTTAAAGGAAGCCTTCTCCCAGCAACATCTATCTGCTTCACCACTCATTCCTCACTGCACTACATCCTTCTCAACCTCAACCAGTCAATAATTACATTAATCACCATGAAGTTCGGCATCTTCACCACCCTCACCGCCCTCCTCGGTAGCGCTGCTGCTGCCAACCAGGCCATCGTCATCAACGACTGCTCCACCGACATCTATGTCCAGTCTTACCCCTACAATGGCGGTGCTCCCGGCCCCTTGACCACTGTCAAGCCTGGAAAGCGATTCTCTGAGAACCTTCGCTCTACTGGCTCGGTACGTTTGTCCTTTTTTCACAGCAGATCGTTACTAACACCTTGATACAATAGACCGTCAAGATTGCCAAGACTAGAACCCTGACCAACCCTCTCTTCTTTGGTTACTCGTCTACCGCTAAGCCTGACTATGTCTACTATGAGTTCAGCACGTAAGCAATGACTTGCCAGTTTATTTTATGCAATGCTAACCTCACATACCAGTGAGTGGGGAAACCCCTTTGCCAACCAGCGCAACATCCTCAGCCCTGGTGCTGGCTGTGAGAAGTTTGACTGCGCTCCCAACGCCGCCAGCTGCTACAGCACTCCCAGCATGAAGAAGGTTTACGGCTGCCCCAGCCCTGTTAATGTCTACGCCCGCGTTTGTGCCAAGTAAAGACGAGTCCTATAATGTAATTCCATGCACGATGAGATGGGTCATCGTATATGTGCCACCAACGTGGGAAAACTACCATCAATACACATAGCCTACGTATAATAAGACAACTATAACCAAACAATGAGCTGCTGTGCTGGGTTAGCTGGAAGTCGAGTAAGCTTAAGCTGTTGAATAATGTCGTTCTAATGGTCTCTACTTTCAAGTGGGATCTATTGGGTCCTATTGGAAGACCTAGAGAATGGTGCAGGTGGAAAGATATGCCCGATGTTGATGTCATCGTGCAGAGAGTAATGGATTGTATTTCTTCGCCCTATGAAGTAATCATTAACTGCCTGAGAGTTGTTATTCCCGAGGCAGAAACCGAAGTGAAGGCAGCCAAGCCGACATTGCGGAGCAGATGACGTTGAAAGGATCAGAGCTGATCGAGATGCCTTGTAGATCTTTACATTATCACATGGCCAATGGCGGTACCTAGTCATCCAAAGAAATTAAATGCGACAATCTTTCCATATATGTATGAGGCTGCATCGCCAGATGGTAGGGATTATCTGCACGATGTTGCTGCATGTTGGCTCAGAGCCATGAGCTGAAAGCGTGGTTGGTGTAGACCATCTCTGCCTAGAAGGATTCTGACAGACGTCATGCAACTGCATTCTGCCTTACGCCCAGTATACCGACCAACCGAATCCTTCGGGAGGCTCAGACCACCTCAAAATGACACAAGGCAGAAGCCAAGAGCTTCGATGAGATTTCCCCGCGTTACTGACATGTAGTTGCTAAATGGCGCTTTCAATAAATCTTGGTTCTATACAACTAGCCTATGTTGAGCCAACACACCCAAACAGTTTAAATAGCATCACTCGATAGAATCGTGCCAATGGATAAATGTCTATCTTTGAGAAGCCTCGATGGCAAAGAACAATGTCATGGATATTCATGGATGGTAAGACGCCCGACGTGGGTGAGTATCGACTGATTGCCATGGCTTCGCCTCAACCAAGGAATCCTGCTGTTGGTTGATGGCTGACGCAGAAAAAGCACATACGTGGATATGGAAGAGATCCTGGCCACCTCGTCCTTAGGCAGCCCCATCCTGCGGTCCAGAGTATATTACTGTGCCCAAGAAATTCTAACATCGCCTTCAGTCATCATCTTAGCTCGGACGACTAGATGCAAACAGTCGAAAGGGCCCAATCACTCTGACAATGCCCGATAGAAACAATGAACCCCTTCTGGTTGCTTGCCATTTATCTAGGGATCCTAAACCCTAGAACTCAAGGTGGGAGACAACATTCCCCGTTACAGGCTACCAGTATCTCTAATGCTCAGAATCAGCTCTCCCAGGACAGTTCAGTGTATTGGGCGATTACTCGCGCATCGAAAGCCATGAGATTATCCCAGATGCAGAAGATCCACGAGTCCCGTTTGGATTAAAACTTGAGCTCAAATTAAAAGACACCAAGCACCATATCCGACTTGTCTTGGCGCCCAACGACGAACTATCCGCCTCACTCACTTCCGTCATCATTCTCAACTCGAGGGGAGAATCCCAGGTATCCAAGCCAGAACTTGCCTATCGAGCTTTCAAAGGATTTGCGCACGTTTCAGAGGATGGGCATACTAACTGGAGAAGAACCGGATGGGCAAGGGTCATGCTGCCCAACAAGAACAGCAACATTTTCCAAGGTGCTTTCGAGATGGACGATGATATTTATCACATTGAAGTGGATGCAGCTCATGTTACGGCGCGAAACACAAGGGATCAGGGATGTGTGCAATTAGCTATACAAAAGAGCTCCGACAATCCTGGGCATGCTGACGATGGTGCGCTACCCGGAGCATCAGAACGGTGCTCTATTGATGGCTCGAGGCTCGGACATTTGAGTAAAGGATGGCTACCATCGAGCCGGCAGCAACATACACAACGCCGTGACCCGTTGAACACTTTTGTCGAGAAAGAGGACACAGAAGGCTGTCCGAAACAACGACAAGTCGCCATGCTTGGTATCGCTACCGACTGCACCTACACTGCCGAGTTCGACAGCCTGGCTGATGTTCAGTCCAACATCTTGAACCAGATCAACACAGCGTCTCAAGTATACGAGGACACCTTCAATATCGCCCTCAGAGTCATGAACCTGACCATCAGCGACCGGAACTGCCCCGTCAATGCTCCTAAAACTGCCCCCTGGAGCCGTGGCTGCACAGCCAAAGAGAGTGTTGCTGATCGGCTCAGTCTATTTTCCAAATGGAGCACAAACCTCAATGATGAGATCAATCATGTCAGACCTGCCGTGTGGACTCTTCTAACGGCCTGCAACAGCGGATCCGTCGTTGGGATGTCGTGGGAAGGCCAGGTCTGTAAGCTCGGCTCCTATACGAATGAAGACGGGATGACAGTGGCTGCGGCAAACCTTGTCGTTCGGACAAAACACGAATGGAAAGTCTTGGCCCACGAGATTGCTCACAGCTTTGGTGCGGTACACGATTGCACCAGCAGCACGTGCAAAGCCAGAGGATGGGATGGTGACGAGGAATGCTGCCGACTCAGCAGCAAGACGTGTGACGCTGGGGCCCAATATCTGATGAATCCGTCAGCCAAGTCGGGAATGACATCTTTCTCACCCTGCACGATAACACAGATCTGCTCCAAGATGGGTCAGGGGTCTGTTCATACCGACTGTCTCATAAGTGAGCATGATGTCCCGTCCATGTCAAACAATACTGCACAATGCGGGAATGGTATCTTGGAAGAAGGCGAGGACTGCGACTGTGGCGGCACATCTGGCTGCAGATCTGTCAGTGACTCTTGCTGCAACCCCGAGACTTGTCGATTTGTTGACAAGGCTGTCTGCGATCCGTTGCACCATGACTGCTGCACTCTTCATTGCCAGCCTGCGTCAAGAGGTATGCTCTGCCGCACAAGCAAGGGATCCTGCGACCCTGAGGAGATCTGTGATGGCAACTCGACCACGTGCCCACCCGATGATATAATTCCAGACGGGGAAGCCTGTGGGGACAAAGGTATCACAAACTTGGCATGTGCCTCAGGGATATGCACCTCTCGCGATCTACAATGCCAACAATGGTTCTCCGCCGACAAGGATACTATGAAGCATTGCGATAATCAAAGCTGCCAACTGAACTGCCGCCCCGTCCAACAATCCAACAAACATGAGTGCCCTTCTGAGACGAAGGAGTTGCTCCTAGATGGTACGGCTTGCGGGGATGGACGCCGCTGCTACAACGGAAAGTGTGAGAAGCCAAAGTCGGAGCGTCAAGGAGACTCTGGCACGTGGTTCACAAAAAAGAGGATCATCATTGTCGTTTGTTCAGTGGTTGGAGGACTTGTTGTTTTTGTGGTTATGGCATGCGTCTTTAGCCGCATTCGACGTCGAAGGAGAGGAGCAGCGGCGAAAGAGGCGAGAGTTATGTCCACGGAAGATTCTCATTCAGATACAAGTCGGCAGTGACAAGTTGTCATGGTTTATGAGAGGACCCCATACATTTATATTAGTGGCCTGGTCTCACCTTGGCCATCATCCCTAGATTTGTCTGTCAAGGAGGACTACGTAGACGTCCAATCGCCGGTCCTAATGCCTTATTAGGGGGAAGCATACTAGTTTCAAGTACCCAGCCGAAGACAGTTAACTGCTGAGTGTCTGGTGACTTTGCTTGCAAGTAAATACAGGGTTCCCATTTTTATGATATCTTCTAGTATCTTTTAATATGTTGTATTTAACTAGCGCTAACTGGGTGAATTGGCAGCCGTATTGTCCGCCCTGTCTATACCCCCTCTCCTAGAGTATCAACCAAATTAAGGCTCGAATCGATTTGCTGGCTCTGTCTCAGTGCGTGGCCTGTTTGCATTCCATAGGTGCATGCCAAGTTCTGCCGCATTTTACCGCCCACAGGTCTAATATAATGGCTCAGCTACGCCCTGATTACCCTCAACTTACATGTCTTTCTCCTTCACATGCTGTTCATGATGACATATTGTCCAAGTTGTTCCCAGGCGCTACATACAACCCCAAAGCCGCCCTCGGTGCTCAAGGGCACAGCCAAACGACAATTTGTTCGATTATGGCGCCGGTCATACCCCGAGTTCAAGGAATCGGTGGCCAGATGTTGCTTGTGCGCAGAAATTGACAGCTATCACCGCGATCCGATGGTTCATAACGAAATGGCGGGCTTCTTTGAGCTATCTGAACATGAACGCGGCCAGTCTTTCGTTGAAGTTACACTATTTGGGGGGACGGTGGGCTTTCCAACTTTGACCGTCTTCTTCAATTTCAACTCTCCGTCGGATAGTAAGCGAAGCGGCGAGGAAGGCGAATACTCCGACCTGAATGTGTCTCAGAATTCAGTGGATGATAGTTCTTCTGACGGTTGGGATTGCATGATACAGTATAACCTAGCGATTGCAGAAGGTGAGCATCATAAAGTGTTATGGAACTGGCACTGATTAAGCAGAGATACCCGTTGCCGACTTGCCACAACCTCTATATCTACGATGCTTGAGATTTTGGATTGAACGATGCTCAGGCCAGCATCACCGATGCATCGTGGCCAACCCAGGAAAGTGGCTCCCGAAACGCCTCCTCGATGTCGGTTTGGACCCTTCAAATTCGACAATCAGACTTCTAGATTCTAAGGAAGTACCACGTGGATCTTCATATATCACTTTGAGCCACCGCTGGAGCACTACGCAGATGCCCAAGCTCACCAGCAATCATACTGTGGATTTCAACGTCAACTCCTTTCCTTCTACATTCCAAGAGGCGATTGAGCTTACTCGGGCGTTAGATCGACGATACCTATAGATTGATTCTTTATGTATCAACCAAAACGACCCAGATGACTGGCAAGTTCAGAGTGCGGAGATGTCGAGGGTATACGAGCATTCTATATGCAACTTTGCCGCAACGGGGGCCCCAACAAGCGGAAAGGGGCTTTACTCTTCGCTTGAGCTGCGGGCTGGGCACGAAAATATTTTGACCTTTGGTGTCAACTGCCCCTGGAATTCGACAGATGGTCAAAACCAATTCCATTACCTGATTCGGAGTTCAGGGTCCCAGAGGCTGCAAACTTCTGTTGACCAGAACGAAATCAACAAGCGTGGATGGGTGTTACAAGAGAGGCTCCTGTCGCCCCGTACAGTTCATTTCGCAACCGAAGCATTGTATTGGGAGTGCCGTGAGTCCTATTCATTGGCCCTTATTTCGAGTCACGGCGTGCACCATCTCAACTTTTACGCCTTGAGTAGGTTTTACAGAAACAAGAACTGGGCGGAGCAGACTCAACAAGCAATGTCTAAATTCGTTGCCGGGCGTGGGAGCCTGGCGGAGGCTTACTATATCTGGACCGAGATACGAGGGATTTATGGCTTGACAGCAGTGACATACCCAAGTGATAAGCTTGTTGCTTTATCCAGTGTCGCTGCTGCCTTTGAGTGTTTGCTTTCGGACAAGTATCATGCTGGCATCTGGGAAAGGACAGCCGTCTACGATCTGCTGTGGTATCTGAACCAGCCAGGAAGACGATCCAACCATGGAGCCCCATCATGGTCATGGGCATCGATAGAGGATGGAGATATCTCTTGGCCGCGGCACGTTCTGCCTCGATACCCTCACGACACACACGAACTTGCGAGAGTTGTCAGAGCCGAAACTACACCCTATAGTCCGCATAACCCTACAGGGCGAGTCTGTTCGGGGAGCATCGAATTGCAATGTTTTGGACTCCTGTATGATCCAGCAAGCAGGGGGTTTTCAACTGACTTCCTTCACAAGCTTCATGCGGACAATGGAGCTGGATCTGCCCCGTCGGAGCTGCCGCCTCCTACGGTTCTATTTGACGAGCCCCCCGACGATCTCACAGGCCAACAGATTGTCTGTCTACCCCTCGTGCCTGAGAACAACATGGTGGCGGAGGGTGTGTTTACGCTTCATGGAGTAATCGCGGCCAACCAAAACGACGGGAGATACAGAAGGATCGGATACTTCAAATGTTTGTGGGAGCTAGATAGCGTCTCTGATCTTCATTGGTATTTAGACCAGGTCGGACCGACAAGTGATCGTGACAGGGGGGACTTTTATGACCTTGTTGTATTGATTTAGTTTGTACTCCGGTTTGTTTTTGACTTGAAGAATCACCTCTGCTCTGTCGAGTGTGTATGCCAAGCACGGCGCTCACGCCTCTGGCTTCTTACCCCAGATAGAATAGGAAGGTACATATATGTGTATGGCCGGGTTCTTCAGATCATTCTTCACCTTGGCAATGAGAACTTGGATCTCTTTCTCGTCCCATCCAAGGACACGGGAGAAAATGCCAGGGGTATACGAGTCGATGGCCTGCTGCTCCTGGATGATTGCATGCCTGCCGATCTCCTTAAGTTTTGCATCTTTTGGCCAGCCACCCATGGGAATCTAAGTATGGTTATTGAGAGTACAATCTAGACGCCGCCTATGAGCGTGGGTTAGAAGGAAGACGAACCTTGCGGATCTCCTGCGTGACTTCGACAAATCCAGCAGCCTTAATCTTATCCAGCCACTCTGGTGCTGCGTCGAGGGGTTTACCGAACTTGACCGCGCCCTCGCAGATAGTGGTCATCCAAAATTGGGCGTCCTTTGCCAGCTTGGCTGTATCATCATCGGATAGGAAGCGAGGGTAAACAGCATGCATCTCAAAGTAGCCGCCAGGGGCAAGATGCTCGAAAGCTTGGCGGAATAACTTCTCATCATCGGCGACGCACCCTCCCAGCTCGCGGGCGTGGATATAGTCAAACTTGTTCCGATATACCCAGTCCTGTTCGAGATCATCAACCTCGAACGTGCAGTTGGGTGGTGTCCTGTTTCTGGTGAGCATCATCGAACCAGGAGGCATGGCCTAGGTATCCATACCATCTAGGTTGAATGGGGCTCAAGTCGGTACCAATGACTTTTGCCGATGGGTGCTGGCTATACTTCAAGTATCAGGAACTATTTCGACTTGAAAGGCTTTTAAGGGGGTTCAACTCTGCAAAGTCCATGGCCCAAATGCCGGTGCCAGTGCCTAGATCAAGGACGCGCTGCGGGCTTTTACCGATAGGAGCGCGATAAAGTTCTCCTTTGAGGAGTAGACCATAGATATGGTGCCCCAAGTCCATACGATCTTGCTCCTCATCGTCATTGGGCTATCAACTCAGATTAGCAGCCGAATAACAATTGAGAAATGCAGGCCAGCATTGGGTATCAGTGTAAAGCGTACCACTAGATATGCGCCCTCCCTGAATGCATGATAGCGACGACCATTCTATCCTTTGTGTAAGCGCCCTGTTTCACATTTTGGCAACGTCAAGTTTGGCCATCCGACACAAACCTCATACCTATAAGAGTCATCAACCATTGTCCAAAAATATCCCCCCGATAAACCTACTTGTAGTGGAAAACACTAGAGTTGAGCGATGAGAGGAAGCTAGCAGAAGCCTCACTTAGGAATTCGTTATCCATCCATCCATGACTCGGAATCCTTTTCGGACCACACTCACGAGGCAGCGTAGCCAGGGTCATCTTCATCATCCTAGAAATTACGCGTCAGTGTCCGAAACGAAACCCTAATTTGAGGGGCCACTCACGTTGCTGACCTGTAAAGGCTCCTGTCCTGCGAGGTCCGGCAACTGCGGGTCAGTCTGGGCTGAGGGTGGCTGGGCCGGCTGAGATTGGGCCTGATCCGGCGATTCTGGAGTGGTGGTTTGTTCCTGAGCCATGTTTCCGCGAGCGACAGCGTGCAAACGGAGGGTAGAAAGCAGCTGCAAAACTCACCGCGGGGGACAGGCATTGTCTACTCTTATAGCAGCACCTTATCTCCGAGGACCACTAACGGCATGTGCGTCCGCTTCCACAACGTCGAGATCACGCCACTTTGCAGACTGAAAACGAGCGGGGTTGACGTGGGCGGGCGGCACATATGCTGTGAGACTGGGGGCTCAGACAGTTGTGGTCGGTTGACAACCCCTGGTCTGTTGGTTCAAGACTCGTCGGTTGTGACAACTCTCTTTCAGCTGAGGGGCCGAGACAAAATGCTCCGATGCCCTGGCCCATGTAGTACTACAGGGTTAAGTTGTCAAGTACTACCACAAAAAGTGACTTCTTCATGGCTGGCATCGGACCAAGTGTTGTATCCATCCTTCAGAGTAATCACATCTACTTAGAGGCCAGACCACCAGATCATATCGAAAACCTCAAACACACTCCTCAACTGAATGTTGGAACTAGAATCTCCCACCAAGACATCATGTGTCCCTGCCTCCTCCACACAGCGATCTCTCGTCTTGTCTCAGATTCTCTTAGCATACTTTCTTTCAAGACAAATCTTTGCAACTGCTGTTTCACCCGTTTTAACAAAGACTTTTGAGAAACCTTTGGGCTCCTTCACCGGACGCTTGATCGACGAGGACTGGGCAGCAATGTATACCTGGACTACTTGCGCGCCATCGACTGGGCCAGTGTTCTTGACACCAATGTTAACGAGGAGAAGTTCACGTTCATCACTTTGCTCTTCCCGGATAGAAATGCCCAGCAGGTCGAACGTAGTGTATGACAATCCGGAACCAAATGGCCAGAGAGTCGGTCGCTTGACTGTCTCGTAATATCAGTAGCCAACGTAGATGTATACTCTCCGTAGAGGACCCGGCCATACTCTGAATAATTGTTCAGGAAACCCGGGTTGTCCTCGACATTGATGGGGAAGGATAAAGGCAGCTTTCCGGAGGGGTTTACATCACCGAATAGGACGTCGGCGATAGCATTGCCCGTCTCATTACCACCATACCACGCCTATACTACCGCGATGACAGAGTCGGCCTAAGGCATGCTGACGAGTGATCCAGACTAAACGACCACGACTGTCTTTGAATTTGCCTCTGCCACCGCCGACACAAGTTCGCTGGTGCGTCCAGGTAGGTCCATGTGAGGACGGTCGTGGCCCTCTTGCTCAAAGTCAGAGTTGAGACCAACAAACAAGACAACCTGATCAGCTGTCTTGGCCAGGCCGACGGCCTTTGCGATTTCGTCTTCTGGGTTGGTTACTCTGGCCCCTCCGATCCTCAAGCCGCCACTTCCATACGAGACAACGCCCTCGGCGCCACCAAGTTTTGACGCAGCACCACTGGCAAGGACGACTCTGATCCTGTATGTCTACCCAGCCGTTAGGGGCCTCACCGCAGTCTCCTCGACAGCCGACATTGAACAAGGTTCCTACAGGGCGCTGTGTCGTCTCGTTATCGACTATCAGCTCATCGTCGACGTAGAGCCTAGCAGTTCCGAACGCAGTGAGCCCGAAAATGAAGTCGCAGGTCTCGTCTGTCTCGAGAACTGTGTTGAGGGTTAGGGCTGAGGTGTCTTTGTCTTGCAAGACCGGTGTCAATTTGGTGTGGTATACTTCAGGTTGATCTTTTTAGATCAGCATCGTGTTTCGTGTCTTTTTAGTCTCTGCACAGAAAAACAATACAAGACAGGTACTCAAATAATGCAGATGCCTCTGATACCAATTCGCGACCAAACTCCAAGTCATACTTGCCTGGTTTCCTTGTCTTCTAGGCGCTACGTTCGGACTTCACATCAGTCAATAGTCAATAGAATAATAAGCTTATTTTTATTAATAGTACTATTCTTTAAAATTTATTATATAAACATTATATAACCCTTTGCAAGATGTTTGTCTCCATTATGTAATTTAGCAAGTCAAGCCAAACTTCAACTTGCGGTTTGAGTCAGCAATGCCAAAGTACTTCTCAACCTCGGGGCTCGCCTTGGGTGAATCAAACGCCGTGAACCAGAAGGCGCTGGCGTCAGTCTGCTTCCAGAGCCAGCAGCCAACATTGTTGTAGTAGCTCTGCAGAGCGGCTGTCGTCGCCGATGCACCCTTGAAGTTGGCGCCCTTGGTGGGCCAGCCCGTCTCTCCCACCCAGATCTGGATCTTGGGGTGGACCTTGTTGACGCGGCGCTTGACGTCCCAGTACGAGTTCTGGAAGGTCTTGAGGCGGAGAGCGTCCTTGATGGAGACACCCTGCCAGTAGGGAAAGCCGTTAGTGATAACGAAGTCGCAAGACTTGGTGACAACGTCGTTGGCGCCGTCGACCCAAGCGGTCCAGGTATCAGTGTGGCCAACCTGTAATTTTAGGGTCAGATAAGAATCATAAGATGAGAATCATGACACAAACAACGTACCTTGAGGTTCTTGTTGAACTGTCTCACCATGCCACGAACGTCGTAGATCTGGGTGGCCAGCTTCTGAGGTGAAATGTCCTTTCGGTAAAGATCCTCAGAGCCAACACTGATAGCGGCAATCCAGTCGGTACCGTGAGCCTTGATGGCGCTGAGCAGGGCAGCCTTCTCTCGACCAAAATGGGCATCGTCGGTGGCCCACACACCGACAAGAATTTTTATGCCAGTGGCCTTGGCAGCGGGAACAGCCTTGCCAAGGGCTGTTTGACGTGAGTTTGTCAGTGGCAAGAAACAAAGCAGAAATAGAAAGAAATTCCTTACTATTGCAATCGCTGCAGGCGTAAAGGCGAACGGCGTTGAAGCCCTTGTTCCATCCTTTAATGGTCTGAAAGTCCTTCTTCCAGTCCGCCGTGTACTTGCAGGCTCCATCAGCCCGGTTGGCACTAAGGCTGAAACCCTTGTATGTGAGTGCCGAGGCCTGCGCCGTGAGGAGCAGCAGGCCGGCAGCAAGTTTACCCAAAGAGCCAAGAAGCTTCATGTTAGTTTGTGATTTGAGTTGGTGGGGATGCCAAGATGGGAAGGATTTGGGGGTGCAGTTTTTTTTTATAGAACTGGGAAATTACGAGGCCCCCTTTTTCGTGCATGCCTGACCCGTTCTAGAACGTATCCGCATCAGCCCGTGACACTAACTGGAGAAAACCACCCCACTGCCATCTATTATTAGAGAGGCGATGATCACCATTGCTGGTACCATGGTTTAAGATATCATTCTATTGCTGCATAAAGAATACGAAAGGGCATCTTGGTGAGAGAGGAAGGCTTCCTATAGTAGTTTGGAGCTGCTTTTTTTTACTTAGCTGACTTGATGGCTACTTGATGGCTACTCAGGTTCTCTTTCGTTAGTGTCTTTTAGTGCTCATTTTAAGGGCAAGGTAGAGCGGTACCCTTGGACGCGAGATAAAATGTTCAACCAAAGTGTTGATCGACCTTGAAAGAACTGCCAGGGCTCTTCCGGTATTGCTTACAGGGAAGGGCAAGACTCTGACCCTGCGCTTGCCTCACAACTATGCACAGTGCCGTCGATTTATTCATGGCTGCCTCTTGGGTATCCATGGCTATTGACGACCTTGTGGGCAACGAGGTTGTGAGTCCGAGCAATGCGAGAGCGACAAGAAGTTGTTGCTGTTGCTGTAATACGACGTTGTGTAACTCACTGGCCATGTCCGAGGGTAGGGCCAGAATAATCGACGTACAGCGAAAGATGGTTAGCCGAGATAAATGCTACTGCAGGTTGCCTGCCTTCAATACGTAAGACTGCCCAGGCTTTTTGTCTCGGTGGTCCTCCGGTGTGTCTCCAAGTCCGGGCTAATGAGCGACCCGGGATCCACATCGGGAAAAGGCGGGGCCGGTCAGTCCGAGACCCGGGCCGTCACGGAAACTTGGGAACAACTGCTACCCTACGCCCCAGCGCAATCACCGAGTCGTCTAAACTATTTGCTTGCTGGTGGAAAAAGAGTCAAACTTGAAAATGGTAAAATATCACGGGCTCAATCATTGGCTGTTAACTATATCAAGCGTAATAGTCATCGCATGACAAGAGTGCGCTTTTTTGCTTTGACACGGTGCCCTGGGAGCTCACTCACATGAGCTCAATACCCGAGGTAGAGAGTGTTCCAATTGATGTCATGAGAAATGCGAGCAACACGTGACTACGCATCGCGACTTTCATCGGCCCAACCTCGGCTCAGCAGTGCAACATTCCCCATCGCGTAGTCCCCCCATCAACCCGCATTAGCGCGCGTTAAATAAACAGAACGCGTTATACAGTTGCAACAAGTCAAATCAAGATTCAATGACTTGCTTTTCTACAAGTGATTGAAATGAATTGTTTCAATTGACGAATGAAAGGCCCCTTTTACGGGTCAGTAATTGACCAATCGGGTTCAAGCGGACAAGTTAATCCGAGATGACTGGCCTATCAAATCGAGCTTCTGCCCCACCGCCCGTGATCACCCGCGCCGCGGTCACTCGCTCTCATTTCCAGGCCCTCAACCTTCAGAAGCGAATCTTCAAGGGCGTAAACGCAAACTGAGCCCCTTAAACGCCCACACTCACCACTCACCGTCTCTCTCTTGGGCTACAGGGGAGAGACTCCATTCAAAGTCTCTGAAACATCGACATACAGGCTGGCCAGGGAAATGGCTCAGCGAGGCGGTGAAGGTCGAGGTGTCGCGACGGCCGAGGCTCCGGTTGCCCGTGACGTGTCGGATTGGGAGATTTTTTCAGACGATTCTTCTGATAGCGATACTTCTGAAAACACTGTTGATTGCCTTCAACCCACCGTTCCTCCGGCCACACAGGCCCGACCTGCAGCCGCGGTCGGAGACCCCCTTGATCCCGGCCGCACAGGTGAACGTCCAGCCGGCGATGAACGCAGGCCCACCTGGTGGCGACGGTTCACAAAAGAGCACATTGGGCCAAAACCAGACGACGGAAAGACTCGTAAATGGAGGCCAAGCCGTCACGAGCACAGGGAAGAGACAAGAGGAGAGACAAGAGAAGAGACAAGAGAAGAGACACGGGAGGAGCGAGATGCTCGTAGAGCCGAGCGACGCCGACGCGAGCACCACGATGATCCTAGGCGTTCAGATAGGGAAGACCGCCAAAGCCGACACAAGCGACGCCGACGACGTGAAGGGGAGGACGAGGACAGGGAGGCTCGGCGGGCAGCACGACGACTTGCCCGACGGCTTGAGGAAGAGGAAAGACAAGCAGAGGAAGAGCGCAGGGCTCGGAGAGAACGTCGGAGCCTGCAAAAAGACCGGAGAACAAGGCACCGCGACTCTGAGCATACAGACAGAGACAGAGACAGAGACAGAGACAGGGACAGAGACAGAGAAAGACGCCGGACCCGAGGGGAAAGTGAAAGAAGTCATCGGGGAGAGAGTGAGAGGAGACATCGAGGGGAAGGTGAGAGGCGGGAGAGTGAGAGACGGCACAGAGGGGAGAGTGAGAGGCGACACCACAGGAGCAGCAGAGAGCCTTCACGAGCTTCACGGAGACTTTCCCGTCAGTACTCCGAAGACGAAAGAAGGCAAGCAGAGGAGCGAGAGGCCCGGAGAGCATCACGTCGGAGTCTACACAAGGAGCGAAGGGGTACTCCTGGTCCCGCAAAGGACCCTACGCCTCCACCAAAGAGCCCTGCTCCGATCAAGAGTCCTATTCCCAGAAAGAGTCCCCCTATCCCCGCAAAGAGCCCTCCTATTCCTGCAAAGAGTCCTGCCCCCCCAAAGAGTCCTGCTCTCGCTAAGACTCCAGTCCCGGTAAAGAGCCCTCCTCCTGTGAAGAGTCCTGTTCCCGTGAAGAGTGGTGACTTGAGGCGTGGAGACAAGGAAAAACGCCAAACCGTGGATAAAACCCAACTAGAAGAGGAGGCTAAGAAACAACGAGAGGAGATGAAGAAACAACGGGAAAAAGACAGAGAAGCTGCGAGAGCGTCACAGAAGATTCAGCAACCCAAGGAGGAGAAGAAGAAACCAAACAAACTGATGGAAGCTCTGCGAGGTGCACGGAAGACTCCTCGTCCACAAGCTGAGAAGCAGGATAAGAAGGAGGAACGTGGGCGTTCGCGCAAGGAGAAGGACAATGCTACCGCCACCGCCAACCAGCCAGAGGCGGCTCCAGGTCCTCATGCGCTTCCACCAATGCTGAGACAGCAGAGACTGGCGCCAACCCTCGGAACGCATAGGCTAGCACCTACACTCGGCCAGAGACTGCCTCCAACCCCGGAGAATGACAGAATGCCGCCAACAGACGAAGGTGGCGTTGACTAGAACAGAACAGCAACAACGAACTGTCTGAATTTTGAGTTTGCCTACGGAGTTGGGGAGTTGGGAGACAAACAGAACCAATGTGCCGGAACATAATCGCACTGTTTAGTATTTGCCATTTTACCTAGCTTGATGGGCCTTGATGGGCTGACACATCTCCACTATACCTACACGTTAGTTAATATACATACTCGTCACTCATAACTTGGTGCCCGGTTTTGGTCTATTGCCATGGCCGCACACAAAGACGGCGTGAACAGGAAGACAACAATTTTGCTAGTGTTGAAGATGAAGGACTAATAGTGACAGGAGTTATTTTCTTACTATTGACAGGGGAACTGCGACTTTACTTGAACAAGTAATGTGGTATATTGCTCATGGAAAGTGTTGAATGGTGGTGGTCTTCTATGATATTCCGAAACTATCATCTTCTCTTAACCAATATTAAAAGTCTCGCTTTACAATATTACAGTTAGCTACTCGAAACACTCTTAAACTTTTTCACCAACACGCCCACATCTACATTATCTCTTGTAGGATTATTCACCGTCCACTTCCCTTCTTCACGGAGCGCCTGAGCAATCGCTTTCAGCGTCGAACTGTGCACCACCGTCCGCAAACTCTGGGAAATGCCGGCACTGGGATAGGCTAACACCCCAAACATACCAGCGCCGCTCTTGGTCACCAGACTCACTGCACCTTTCCCAAAACCCTTGACTGCCCCTAGGGCGCCCTCTTTTCTGGCACCCTTGTATGGCTCCGTCACGACGTCACTTAGGCCGTCTATGAAACCCCAAGCAAAAGTTTTGCCTGCCATAACCATTCCACTCTTGGCGTCAGTTACCGGGCCGTGGTCACGTACATTGCCGCCATATTGGCGAGGAACTGATTTCAGACCCTCGGTAAGAGCAAGAGGAATATCAACCACCATGCCTTTCAGAGCTGTGGGCCCCAGTTTCCCAATGCTCTTGGCCGATGCCCCTGCCATTCTACCAGCCAGAGAGCCTGAGTGCTCAGTATTTGGCAGAGCCGAGTCCACTGAGGTCCGTTCTGAATGGCCGGCTTTCTTATACTAGGTGGCTGAGACTTCAGACTTGGCCCCCTTCCTATCGAGAGCGCGCCGCCGTCGCTTCTGCTCGTCTCGGTACTCTTCCACTGGCTTGGTAACGATGCCTGTCATCGAACCGGCCATGCCAGTTGCTGTCGCCATGACGGCCGAGGCACCCCCAGAGATGGGATCCCATCGCCTGTGTTCAATGAAGATGTGGTTTGTCAGTTGTCAGTGGTGGTCAGGAGCATGTTGTTGTTGAGGTTGTCAAACCGATATGCGAAGCCCAGTCAACTGGCTTTGGCACAAGAGCCGGTGACCGGCAGTATGTAAAGGGTATCTTTAGCGTCTGCGCAAGCATGGGACCATCAAACATGTCCACCTCTTCCAGGTCTATTGATTTTCGCCATTTGTTGATGAGATCGCCCAGCCTTGCCCCCCAACAAGTTAACAAATGGTCCCGTGAGGCAACAAGGGACGGGCCGTCTTACCCTTGCCAGGTCAACCATTCCACCACGCTGTAGGAGATGTAGTTCCCAAGTTGAGGGTCGCTGCCGGCGTTCTTCAGATTCGCGAGGGGATGTGGGAAGGCTCTGGTGTTGCTCCAAGGCATCGTGAACATCAAGTGAACTGATATACTAAGAGCCTGTGCGCAATGAATATGTACAAAGCTGAGGGGATTGGCGATGATAGCATTAGCTGCAAAAGGCCGATCGGTCAGGGTATCGGGCCTCAAGCATGAATGTCAGAATTTCTCGAGCATCTCCTCGACCATGACCCGCTTCTTCTGGACTTCGCCAGCCTTGAGACTCTTCATGCTGGGGATCAGGCCAGGGTTTTTGACCACGTATGCCATCAGCTCGGCTGGGTCGCCACCGATAGGGTAAGACTCGACCCCGGAGCCTCGAACGAAGATTTCGAATGTGTCATGGGTTGCCAGACGGACGCGGTGGCCGTTCCGTTGAAGCTCATTGCCAAGAGCGATGAAGGGCTGCACGTCTCCTCGACTCCCCACAACTTGAATGACAATGTTCAACTTTGTCGCCCAAGTGTGAATCCTTGGTTGCGCTTCAGAGTACTCTGGTGATGGCGTGCTTGGTTCGTCATGCTTTTCAGAGGGTGTGTGGTAGAGGCGGGTGAGGCTGCGAACCAGCTTCGAATCGAAGTCGACGTCGACTCGGGCATCATCTTCAAGGCCAGTTAGTCTAGAATCAAACATAGAGGCTAGGAGCATACCTCGCATTTTGACGTCGTTGCCCTCGAAACCGGCAAATAGAGACGACGAGGAGCTCATTGATACATGTTCGGCGGACATTTCTGCAGTATGCGCTAGATCACTTGTGCTGGCTGCATTTCTCAGGCTCGAACAAGGTGGCGCTGGGCTCAGGTATGGAGTTTCATCTCCGGCAGGCTCATATCGGATAGTGTCTCGTTTCTTGTTAGCCATTGTTGATATCAGTTGCCTCCTCGTCTACCTGAACGTGAACTTGGTGCGATGGAGGGTATGATAAAGAGGGAGAGCAGGCACAAAGAAAGCCCCCTGACCATATCTCGGCATAAGCCGAGACTTGAGACATATGCTGTGCCAAGTGGCGGAGTCAACAATGGCTCTAAATTGACCATCTCGTACCCAATCTCGTACCTCGTTCATGATGCAGCGCCACTGATTACAAGACCCAGAATTAGATCTGCCAAGGTGTAGTAACTAGGGCCTGAAATTGAAATTCATTACTCATGTGAAACAAAGCCTGGGTCATTCATTGATGCCTACAACCGCTTTTGGCCATGCCATCCACTTGCTCCAGTATTCCCCCATCAGATCGTCAGCCACATCTACCATGCTTCGACCCCAGCCATCCATAAACCAGTAATCGTTTAGACCGTGAAATAAAGTACCGAGATACGTAAAGAGCAGCAAGGCAGGGGGCTGACGTTGTTGCAGCAGCTCAAAATACTCGTCTGGAATCGAGTGCAGACAGATGAACGGTCCAGACCAAGCCTGATGATATCCCCAATCCGCCAAGACTTGCGGGCTCATAGATTTGAACTGCCTCATGTAGGCGTTGCATTTCCGAAGGAGGTATAACGTCTTGTCATAGACATCTGCATCGTGGCTTTGAGCCCATACCTGTTGGATACTGCGAAAGTGATTGTCTTCGGCAGCTGGTTGATCGTCTGGATCCAGCTCATCCCAGTTACCGAGACCGAGCAATGGACTCAATGGCCCAAACCGCACTCGTTCATGTACTGGCTGAAGTACAGCCCCAACGCCACGGATCATGGGGATCCACTCGGCCCCGAGGATCCGGGACTTGCGGCCGGTGGTAGGCCCGTCGTAGAGGGGTCCGAACACGCCAAACACGTGGAGAATGTTCAACGTTGCGCATACGAACAGGGCATCGCTGTTTTCGTCTGTCATTTGACTAATGCCCTCCTGAAACCCCTGTAGGGCTATGTTGTGATGGTGGGCGGCGATCAGGAGAAGCCGTTCTCTCTTGGCACTCTGCCTGTATGCGAGATGCAAGGCTGCCAGCCCAAGAATGCCATGCATGACAAAGGCATGCCTGAACGCAATCCGAGGGAATATCTTTTGCCAATACTCGTCGCCACCAGAAGACTTGACAATGTCCAGGCTTGTCGACAGGGTCCAGTGGTGCAACAAGGCCAGATCATCAAGGTGAAAGGTCGACCTCGATGATGAGGCCTGGTCCGTCTCGGTGAGGCAGGGTATTGACAATGAGGATGTTAGTGATGCCTCACTTCCTAAGGATTGAACGGTTGGGTGGTCGGTGGCCGGCGTGGGGCAGGGGGTGGCTATTTGCGTAATGTTGGACGGGTAGACGCATGGATGATCATGTCGTACGCACGCCAGGCAAGCCGGTCTCTCTTCACCACACTGCGGCATGGATTAGACTGTGCGGAACTACCATAACAGACATGAGATGTGGCAAACTGACACGCACCTTGATCCGTCGCCTCCGACACTCAAAGCATCCCGTTCTTGACTTCCGGTGCGGCCGTCGCCGGCCTGTCGTCAGCTTCTGTGACGCTTCCATCGTCAAGGAGGCCAGCCTTCCAAAAAAAAAGAGGATGAGAACGATGGGAAAGAACGAAAAGCTGAGGGCGGATTGCGGGAACGCAGTTTTTGGGATAGGGAACGAAATAAGAGACACGAGCGAGACACTGGGAACGAGATACGAGAAGAACGAAGAACGACGACGATCAACGGGCCAATCACCAACTGTCATTAACGCGTATTGACGAGATGGGTGGGGACGGTCAATTTAAGTTGACTTAGTGGCTTGATTAGCTCCGTTGATCGTCGTCATGATGCAGCATCCTAGTCCCCTGCATAGCTTCTCCCATCGCCTTGGACCGTGTGTGACGGTGTGTCAAGGAAGAATGAGACACCAGTGATTTATTAAATCCTTTTAAGATGACTGAGTTTTTGTACCCAGATGAGCTTACGAGCAATTGGTGACGGCCATGTATTTCTCTTTTGGGTGAAAGAGAGCACTAGCCGCAGTAATAAAGGCTACCCATTGTTGTGATGCCATCATATGGTTGACACTTCTCAGCTACGATAGGGTTCCATGGTTTTGGCCAAACGATGGAAGGCGTTGAGCTGTTTAATAGCACACTGGGAAAAGAAGTGCCTTTGATACATCTAATTCATCATAACGCCATTCTACTATTCTATCTCTATTTTAGGAGCTAGCGAGCGTCACTGACCGTTCTATAATGCCATGCTTCTAACTCAAGAGCCAAAAAAAGGATCAATGATCATCACGCCTCTTCAGCCAGGCGATGGTGGCCCCCTGCAACCGAACCCATCTTGAAGCCGTTCTCATTGCCCCTTTGAGCCAGAATTGCCGTAATCTCAGCCGGGTGAATCCAGTTGAACAGGATCATGACAAGGAACATCAGAACGGCGTCAAAGATATACAGGTACACCTCATGCTTCAGCAAGTACCCATCAAAGCCCTGCAGGTATTCAACCGCCCTGAAAACCGATCGCACCATGATCAACATGCTGCCGATATACAGTACCATCATGTGCTTCTTCCAGGGAACAACATGCGAACGCCCAGCTGGGGGCTGGCGGATCGACATGTCGAATCCCACAGCGATGATAATGAAAACGCCAAAACAGATGAGCTGAACAAACAGACCGACAATGATGACCTTCGCGCCGCTGTTCAGAGCTTCTAACGAGCCGGCGGCTTGATATCCTCCACCTGAGATACTATATTAGCATGTCTTTCACTCGACAACGGTGAGAGTGGCTGGGAAATACTCACCACCACCTTGGAGGAAGAATGACAGAACGTCTCCAGTGACGAAGATCTTGGTCATCCACTTAAGTGGGATCAATACATGCCGCTCACCATCTACCATAAGGACAATCCTGCCAAGCTCCATGTAGATGGTAGCAGCGAAGAGAGCGGGTGCCACGAGTAACAGGATTGCTTGGATAATATAGGGGCCAAGTGTCCAGTCGGGGCTCTCGTTGCCTGACTTGGCCCGAGCCGCGTATCCGATAAGCTCAACTACAAGCAATATTAGTTTCCTCCACATGCCTCGGGAAGAACAAAGGTATTGCTTACGAACACCACCAATGGCCAGTGGAATCATGAACCAACATCTTGCCCGGAACAATTGCCAGAAGTGCAAGGCTGAAGTGGCGACAAAGAACAAAGCGAAGATGACACTGCCAGCAACCGTGGGATCGTAGTGATACAGGGAGAATACGGCGCCTTCTTCGGCAGCTGCGTCAGCCCTATGGAAAAGAGACATGTCTGTTGATCTCGTTTAAGCAAAGGCCGTATAGTGAGACACTTTGGAAATATGAAGCGTATGGGGAAGAAATGCAGTGGGAACCAAGTTATTGACCAGGGTTTGAGAGAATGAAGGAGAAAGAAGAAGGCCAATCAAAAGAATGTCGATAGAGAAATAAAGAAAGGTCTATACGCCAATGAAAGCTAGAGGAATAAAGTCGCGAGAAGCTAACTGGGGTCTTGATGGACCGAATAGAATGGTAATGAGGAATGTTGGTTAAGGCAAGCCAAGGCGAGGACCACAGTGGCTATATAGAATGTCACGACCAACAATGCCTTGAATTGTGGAACGGTCGACTTGAATCAGCCTCGGTGTCTAATTATGGACTTGCAAAAGATCTGGCACCTCGTTCCTGCGTGCTTCATGGAGCTGGTTGATCGGTGAGTCCTGCGAAGCTCGTTCTTCGTTTAGTTATTGAACAGCCACGACTCACTACGCAACTCGGACGCGCCGACGTTGGATGGCGGGCCGTCGTTCAACTGGCTCGTATTTCGCTCTTGCTACGAGATCCGGAATCAACCATCATCCCCGTGGCCCACTTGAGCCAACACAAAGAAGCCTTGCTCTGCCCGAAGTTGGCTGTTTCCTAGGCTTGCCGTGTTTTTGAACGCTAGTATTTAGTCTTTGCACTGGACGAATTTCCCCTGGCGATATCCATTTTCTCCCATCCACGACCCCTCCTCGATCTCTACTGTCTTATTCCCGTCCTTCGCCGCCAACACATCAACGCTGATCTACGTACGACATGGCGAGCACCGAAGGAGTCGATGTGGCTGATGGCTTTGACTTCAAACTTTATCGATATACCCCGTCGCTACCTGCCGCTATCGCAAGTGTTGCTGTGTTTGCCGTGCTCACGGTCCTTCACACTTGGAGGCTGTTCAGAGCCCGAGCCTTTTACTTTTCTGCATTTACAATTGGCGGTGCTTGTGAGTGAACGAACATCATGAGCAAAACTAGACAAACGCTGATATTCTCCGTGCAGTCCAAACCATCGGTTACTGCGGTCGAATCTGGGGTCACTATGATAACCTCTCCATTGGGGGGTTTGTCATACAAGCCATTCTCATCCTCGTTGCCCCTGCCCTCTACGCCGCCTCGATCTACATGATTCTGGGCCGCTTGATTCGCACCCTCCGAGCTGAACATTTGTCACTGATTCCCGTGAACTGGGTTACACGTGTATTTGTCACTGGTGATGTGGTCGCTTTCTCCCTCCAGGCAGGAGGCGGAGGCATCCAGGCTGGCGGGACGTTGGACCTCTACAAGATTGGTGAAAAGATCATTATCGCTGGACTCCTCTGTCAGATTTGCATCTTTGGGTTCTTCATGGTCACAGTCATGCTTTTCCACCGCCGGATAACGCTTGCACCGACACGTGTGACGGAGAGGGGTGATGTCCCTTGGCGGCGATACCTCTGGGTTCTCTACATCACCATCTTCCTCATCTTGGTCCGCAGTGTTTTCCGTGTCGTTGAGTATTTACAGGGAAATGACGGATATCTGATTTCTCACGAAATCTATCTCTACATCTTCGACACGATTCTGATGGCGGCTGTTATGGTTATTTTCCTTATCTGGTATGTGGAACAGCTCAGTCCCAAGGAAAAGACCAACCGGCCAAGCTCTGATGAGAGCGAGGGTGATGTTGGCTTGGATAGGTTTGCACCACAAAGGTGGTAATTAAGTGTGTCTTGGGGCGGCATATGTTGACATTGGAACCATCCTTTTGCCTGTGCCGGGTGGTTTTGTTCGAGATTTCTATTACTTATAGATGGATGTTGAGTTTTCATGGAAGAAAGCGTTGTATATTCTATATAGTATGTTGTATATACAGAGTCGAGAAACGTGGTCTGAAAGGGGCATGGCCCGATATCGACTCAGTGATTGACCGAGACAGTTGAGAACCGTTCTCGACTTGGGAAGTTAGAGCAAGGGGCTATAAGAATGAGTCGAGTCAAGAAACTCTTTGCCTGTTGAACACTGTGTTTCAAGCTATCTTGTCTGGATTCATGTGGGGTTACAACCGACATACGCGGCCGGGCTGGTCTGTTGGGCTATTCCTCTGTCTAGCTTTTGCGTCTTCTATGGGTGCGGGCGTGATAGAGTTTATTGGTCAAGCAATAATAGCTGTGGCATATGCACAAGACCGGAGCGGGCAACTTACGTCGTCGAATTCGTCGGTCGACAGGAGGTCAGGGGTAATGGGGTTCATACACTGTATTTTGTCGTGCTTGCAAATAGAATATTGACCAACTCACTGGGATATAGAAACAACCCGAGAAATGGGAAACTGAATCATAACACCATTCGTCATCAGGATTACCGCCAAGAGACGGACATTCCCTTGTAAGGCAGTGCACCCAGGGGCTGATGAAACACGGTGCTATCCGAACCGTAAAGACTGGCTTGTAGACGTGAGCTTGTGGAGCGGCCGAAGAAGGCGATTTGTCAAGCCAGGTGGAACAATGAACGCGGCTAAACGAAACAATTTAAACGAGAGCGCCAGGAGTAAGCTTGGAACGGCAGAGCGAGAAGGATATGGATGTGCCAGCAGCCTTTGCTCCCTTATTGTACGCAGCTTCGCTCCTAACACAGCTCGTAACTAGCCATATACGATTGTGGTTGGGCTTGGGATCCTTTGACTTCCTTCACCTCGTTTATCACTGCTTCTCTCATCTATCCCTGTTTAACAATGTCGACTCGGTCCGAGGCTTCTCCCAACATGTCGGATGGCGACTTGGCAGCTTCGCCATCACGACGGCCCGCACGCAAACCACACAGAAAATCAAGAAAGGGTTGTCTAGATTGTAGAAGACGCCGGGTCAAGGTGAGTCTTGCTGCATTGAACTTGGTCTGACGTTGACTGAATTTTGCTTGTCGTTTAGTGTGACGAGGAGCACCCGAGCTGTCGGGCATGCGTGAGACGTCATGTCCACTGCGAGTACCGAGATAAACCGCAACGCCAGTCTAGCCAGTCACCGCCCACATCGGACTCTCATGTCCAGCTGTGTCTTGTCAGATCTTCTTCTTCACCGTCAGAGCCCACCACCCTAGCTACCACGCCGCTCCTTAGCCTCACCAACGTCACCGCCGACACATTCACCTTGACTGAGTTGCGTCTATTTCATCATTGGATCACATCCACAAGTCAGGACCTTGGCAGATGTCCCGAAGCTCGCCACATCTGGCAAGGAATAGTCCCCCAGGTCGGATTCAAATACTCATATGTGTTGCACGCCTTGCTAGGCCTTGCGGCTTTGCATATTGCCAACCAAAACCCCAGTGAGAGAAAGATCAGATGGATAGAGGCAGTAGACCACCATGGCAGGGCGCTGGATGGCTTCCAAAGAGCTGTTGGGTGCATTAAGGAAGAGAACAGTGAAGCACTGTTCTTGGGTTCGATATGCAACGTCTTTTACGTCTTTGCCCTGTCGAACCCACTCCAGGATACCATGAACTCCATCTCTCAGTCGACACCGTCTTCGAGGGATGACAAAATCCTCGGGGCTGAGTGGATTCCTATGATTCGTGGGCTGGAGGCCATACTGCAGCCCACCCACAACTATTTGCGCTTTGGTAGGATGAGTACCATCATGACTCTCGGCAATTGGTTTGATCTAGACCCT
Organism: Fusarium piperis; assembly: GCA_027886205.1. Taxonomy (NCBI): domain Eukaryota; kingdom Fungi; phylum Ascomycota; class Sordariomycetes; order Hypocreales; family Nectriaceae; genus Fusarium; species Fusarium piperis. Next base: position 49,759 of record RZGM01000022.1, on the reverse strand, counting down.
GATAAGGGCAACTCTGATCCAGTTGATGAGTACTTCTGTGGAAGCCGGAAGACGTGGGAGGGCTCCAACTGTTCCGAGATCTATGAAAATACTCTTCGAACTCTCCGAAAATGCCGCTTATACTCACAACAGTTCTCCTCGATGGATCCAAGGATTATTGATCAATGGGGATTTAATAGGGAGTGGTCAGGACCACTCATGTTCATTCACTTTGCCCCAGAGTTTTACTTTACACTTCTTCAGCAGAGGCAGCCTCCTGCCTTGGTGTTGTTCGCATTCTTCGGTGCCCTCTTACATGAGTTGGATGATTATTGGTTCTTGGAGGGATGGGGAAAGTCAATCGTTGAGGTTGTGGAGGATGTGCTTGGAGCATATTGGAAACCTTGGATTTCGTGGCCTTTGGAAGTAGTCGGAAGATGAGAGTGCCGTGGAATCGGTTGGTAATGGCCTGTGTACTATTAATGTCGGGTAGTGGGTGGGTTTATGTCATGGAATTCAGGCTGGGTTTCACGAGTGTCAGCCGGGATGGCCTCTTGTTTAGTATTGTCAAACTGGTGCGCTCTGTTGTTAGAGCACAAGTGTGTACTTAATCTTACTTCTTACGTTTACGGTTATTGTATGATTAGATTTCTTTGCTCGTGCGTTCGTGACGGCTCTTGGCTTTTATAAGATGACATCGGTTTGCCCATTCCCGAGGACCAAGCTTTCTACCGCAGTAGGCAATCAATGTATCAATCTTGACTGTTTCGTATTTAACCATGATTTGTGTATCAAGAATGACACCTTCCGCCACGTTCAAAACGGCCATGCAGTAGATTGCCACATACTGGCTTCTACATCTTTACCATCAACCAACCAAGAGAGGCCTCTCAAAGGAATCCTCCGCGGCAATGTAAAAGTCGACAAATGTGATGATGACTTGTACGATAACACACACATACCCCCATTGCTTCGCAACTCCCTTGACCTTGATGTCTTCGACGACTTCGCCCACACCAGCCAGTTACATCTTGATCATGCCAAAGATATTCTCCACTATGTGCCGCACACTATCTATCATACGCGGTTCTCCCAAGCTTCAACAAGAAACACCTTGTAGCATCATATCTTAATGCTAAAACTATGGACTTTTTTAGTCTTTTCTTGCCTGTAAAATCCTCTTACAAGCGTCATTGAGGTCAACGACAATAGAAGACTCACGTCTAGCTGCATCATGAGAGGCTACTTGATCATGACCAACAACGCCAGCCCATCCCCCAAGCCTCCACCCCTGACATACTCGGGCACCTTGGTCGATGCAGATACTCCAGAGACATGACGAGATGCCATCCTCTGCATAAGCAATGCTCAGTTCTGGAAGGGTATGCGGGCCAGGGAGATATAGGTATCCCTTTCTCCACCCTCTCAAAAAACCTTGTATAGAAAAAATCATTCCGAGTACTTACTCTTACTTGAAAACCAACGGAATCCATACCTTATGACATCTGAGTTTGCCCCAGATCAACCTATTCGCCAGAGTTGCTGGGCCCGTGGGTATGAACTCTCAATCGTTTACCATGGTCCTTTCTCGGCCACACACTTTACCAGAGGTTCTATCATATAATTTTGAGTGCGCTTGAGCCTGGAATCACTAGGGGAACAAGGCTAGCCCAATAGAATATGATGGAGCAAGATGACTCAATCTTATGCACAAACACCACAAATAACAAATACAAAAACCGGAATGTGAAACACAGCTAGGTGCATTTCTCATGTGGCCCAGAGTGTGGCTGAGCTAACTTTTGTCGACGTGGCCAGTCATTTTCAACCGTGCCTGATGACTCATCCGCCGAGATTGGCACTGAATCACCACCACCCTCACGCAGGATAAGCGATAAGCGATAAACGATAAACCCATAAACACAACCTCACCCACGCACTTTATTGCGTTCGAAGAACCAACAACATCTTTGCTCAGAAGATCAAATCGCACCTTCTTCAACATCTTCGACCCTCCTCTGCTTCGCTTGATCGCTCACACTTGATCATGGCAGAACCAACATTCGCAACTCCGCTCCCGCAGTCAACACGTTCCGAGACCCTGGAGTGGCGGTTCCCCAAGCCACACAGCCAGTATGTCTTGACGGGCAAGTCTCGAGCAGCCTGGCATACCTCATTCGTCATCCCACAGCTCAACCTTCTTCTCGATGCTGGCCTCTGCGTCAACAAAGCCCGACCAAAGCACGTCTTTCTCACCCACGGCCACAGCGACCACACTCTTCTCGCACCCGCCTTTGTCAAACGCGAGGATCCACCTGATGTCTTTTGCCCAGTCGAGATGGTCAAGGTGCTTGATGACTTTTTTCTCGCCAGAACGATGCTCAACCTGGGCGGACTGATAACCGCCGAAGATGCCGATCAACTCGCCGACACTAGTGATGAAGGTAGCAACGATACGGAACGAAACGGATGGCTCAACACTCATATCACGCATGGAGTTCAACACGGTGATACTGTCAGCCTAAGAAGAACGAAGAATGTGACAGCCACAGCCTTCAACTGCGACCACACAGTCCCGTGCTTGGGCTACGTCTTTTCCATGGTCACACATGGCCTCAAGCCGGAATTCACCTCTCGAACTGGGCCCGAGCTCAAGGCACTACGTCAGTCCGGCGTGGAAATCACAGCCCCACGCTCATCTCCCATATTTGCATTTCTGGGCGACACCACCGCAGAAACCTTGGCTGCCGACCCCGTCTGGCTCCGGGAAGGCATCCCAGTGGTCATCACAGAGTGCAGTTTCTTATACGAGGAGCACAAGCCACAGGCGGTTCGGACCAAGCACACGATATGGAGCGATCTGGAGCCAGTGATTCGAAAGTGGCCCAAGACGACATTTGTGCTCATGCATTTCAGTATGCGGTACACGGAGGAGGCTATCCGACAATTCTTCAAGGAGATGGTGAACCCACCGGGGAATATTGTGGTCTGGATCGATGGAGAATCCGAAACATGAGCTTGTCTTGCCTTGCAGGGTGGACTGTATCTGTACCGGTTCTGGTGGAACTTGGATACCCTTTCATGTTGATTGCTAGACATTAGCGCCCAAAAAGCATCATGATTTCTCATTCTCGATCCTTTGTGCTACGTGTTTCTTCTGTGAATGACGAACGATACGCACATGCATAGACAATCCTAAATAACCCTCGAACCGAAACGCGGCACAATAGAATTTCTGTTTTTCTTCCCAAGAAAGATCCACTTGATTATTCATGCCGGCCTGGTTGACGCAGCTGAGAGGCAAATCATGTCGATTCGAATGTTTGTAGTTGTGTCTCCTACCCTAGACACATTGGAGACGACATGGGGCAAAACCTTCAGATTTAGCTGGATTATGATTTTGGCATTAATTATACTTGATACGACTTTCTACCTTCTTTTTTTGTTGCCAATGATATAGCTGGATCTCTTGCAGCTTGTTGCCATTTCCTCAGCATGTTGGCAAATCTTTAGGCACTGCACGCGTCACCCTGACAATAATTCCTCTTCAGGGCACCACCGGAGCGACCGTTGTGTAGGAGCCTTGATCTCACAAACATCACTTTCACCATCTTCTCTGCTAAAAACCAAAGACCTCACACTTACCAGGCACCACTGCCCGCGAGCTATCACCCTTCAAGGGCTTCCTGAGGATTCGCTGCTCTCATCAGCATGACGCACTACACTCACTCTGGTAACTGCGTTGCTAACCTGTGCACTAGGATTGACCCCGGCCAGTGACTAGAGCTACCAGGTTGGACACAGTGTAGTTGACGCACACAGAAGACCCCTGACAGGAGAAGAGGTACCTCGCGGTGAACTCCGTCCTGGTAGGGTAGGCCAGCGGCTCCTTGGCGGCTCTCATGGCGCTGAGTGGCCTGCGCACCACCCTCTATCACGCTTAACTTCTGGTTTTCTTTGTTCTCCTTAGGGCTGAGAAAATTTTCTTTCCTCTTTCTGCTTAATCGTAGTACCCTCCTGCTATCCCCTTCTCATACCGAAAAAAAGCTCTTTATTGAGGTCTTTGTTGCTTTTGCCCTGAAATTGGAGTTGCATTGATACATGGTCGATGAGCTTTCGACTTCAGATACGAGCTTCCACCTCAAAGAAGCACATATTTTCCCCCTTTTTTACGTCACCCTCCCCTTCGTCATTCCCGCGTTCTAGATGCCACAGTAAACTCTCGCTCTATCGGACAGTATATTCATCCATCTTTGCCCATGAGAAGGCCCTCTTCCCGATGTCGTCCTTCTCTATCGAGACACGCATTCTAAGGCACTTTCTAACGATACCAATAACAGAAGCGGCGAGGTCTGCTTTTGATAAGTGAAAAGAGAAAACAGTACAGGTAATTAGCTACGTGGAAGCGAGGTAGATACATTTGTAATATGATTCGTCAATTCGTGATCCACCCCCTTTCCCGTGATCATGGAGGGGGTCTGCAATCCCCTTTATCACCCCTCTAATCACTGGACTTGGTGGCTTCCTTCTCCAACGGCTTTCGACCCCAAACTACCTTTTGGCGGTAGAACGCATGAGACTTGCCTGCACGCATCTCGCGGCGAAGGTGCGAGATGTAGACCTGAATCTCCTCCTTGCTCCAGCCCAGAGTGTGAGCCATGAAGAGAACGAAGCCTTCGGTGTCAGTCTCGAGTCCATACTGAGTGAATCTTCCCATCTCCTTGAGTCTAGGATCTTTCGGCCATCCACCGACAGGACACTAGCGAATATTGTGAGTGTTGCATTCGATACTGTAGAGAGCCTTGTCTGAGAGGAACGTCGTTTTGGGACATGGCTTACCTTGAACTCAAACTCGTGAATCTCCACGAATCCAGCTTTTTCCATCTCCTTCTTCTGAGTATTGTCTTCTACGACCGTAAAGGTCGCACCAAGCTTCTTGCCTCCCTCAACAAAGAACTTTCCCCATTGTCCCATTGCGGAATCATCCTTCACCGTCCCGTCATCACTTGTAATAGCAGAGGAAGTCTCGTAGCTCTCGACCCAGCCGCCAGGCTTACAGCAGCGAAAGGCCTCACCGAAAAGAGCACCCCAGTCTTTGATACTGCCAACGAGCCATCTCATATGGATATAATCAACTGAGTCGGGCTTGAATGTCCACTCGCGGGTGCAGTCTTCGATCTCACTGTCATCTTACTGTCAGTCTTGAGAGTACTACGGGCTAGCATGGGATGGGATGGGATGGGATGGCACACACAATTGCAAGTTTGGAGGAACCCAGCCGGGCTGAATAGGAGAAAGGTCTGTTCCTACAACACGTGCGTTGGGATACTCGTCGGCGAAGTCACTGTAACGGTGAGTGAGTGAGTTTGTGTAGCGTTCGTTGTTCTCAAAACGTACATGGCCCAGATGCCTACATTGTTGATTCAAGTCAGTATTGTATACAATAGAGCTAAATGCAGGACATTCTCTACCTGTTCCAGTTCCAATATCGACAACATGCTGGAAAGTCAGTCAACGAAGCGATGCATTTAGAAGCCGCCTACCTCGAGGTTGTCCTTTTCCAGTGGCGCCAAATGGAGCTTTTCTCCAATGCCGAGAGTCAGGGTGTGATGGCTGGGAGGGGCTCAGTAAAGATCAACCAGGATGACACGGTCGTAAGCATACTTGATGTCCATCACCTCATTCTGGGTTTCGTCGTTTGCACCCCTGCCGTCATGTTATTAAATATTACTGAACAGGAGTCGGTATTTGGCGACGAACCAATACTGGGCATTGCCCTGATCACTATGGTAAGACCGCCCATGAATAGTTCTATAGTGTAAGATGCTGGAGCTGATGGAAGCAGTTGACGATTCAGCGCCATCACCAAGAGCAGAATCGGCGTCGTCATCTTGGGCTTGTCCCTGTTGGAACCATAAGCAACGTACGAGACATTGTGGCTTGAAGTGGTGAGACAACCTGCTGGGCCCAGTGCTGGGGAGGGAGGATACCACTAGGTGGGGGATCTGCACGCGTATCCTCACACATGTTGGGAGGGCTTGAACGGATGGATCGGCAGCTGAATTAGGTAGCCAACAGGTATGGAGCGTGAGTAAATGATGGCGAGGTTGTTAACTACGAGCGATTTATTGAAGACAGAGTGTGAGCGGGGTAGTCAAGTGGCTGCAGGGATAACAGGAACAATAGAAGTCCGAGGAGGCTTCGCTTCACACCACCCCTGGTCTAGAGAATCACGGGGACAGACTGTCAGATCAGAGCTGAGCTGATGAACCAGGTGTGATGTCCAAAGCCACAGTATGGCCTTGGTTTCTGGTCCCCGGGCCAGACTACCTTTACGATCTACTGTGCAGTATTTGCAACAAAGCCGTTACCCGCTGTCAGCTACCCACGCTCGCATCGTCGAGCCAAGAAGCGGGGTTCAGCCATCTTGGGTCGCAAGCACTGACGAGTTCGTGAGGGCCCTTGTATGATTATGACATCTTCGTCAAGGTGCGAATCAACAGCTGGCAGATGAAGTTGACTAAACGAACAACCAGCATTCGATATCAAAATGGAGTAGCCTCCTTTCCTCTATCCGTATATCCTAATAGAATATGACCGAGCCGCTGGTGCTCCTGATTAAAACTTGAACGAAGTGCCAGAACTTAAGCAGCATGATCCAACCGGCTCCTCCTCTGCCTTGTAGGCATGCCTCGAAGTAGTGTCCACGCAAATAGCCGAGGGCGGAACCCAGAGGGCAGGGTTCTTCTCAAAGAAGTTGGACGCCTGCATCATGACAAAAACCGGCTCAACTGGCATGACGGGGAAATCTTCGGTATGAGGGAGAAGATTTGTTGGTGATTGTGGGCGTTGATGAGCGCCGCAACCTCTGTACTATACGGCGCTGCGTTTTCCGATGGGTGGAGGCAATGAATGCCTGTCGGCTTCACCTCGAGCTTGTAGGTGCTATCGAGGGAAAAGGTATGATACAACCATAGTCATAGTTTCCCGCGGCAATGAAGTGAAATAATCAACTTGCAGAAATAATACTCCCATCACGATAATATCGGTATGCTTATCAAAAACTAATCTTCCTAATCTCGCTGTTGCCATAGATTCGTTATGTAACATAGCACTGTCCACATATCTTATGCGCCCCTGGCCCAGCGCTACGTATTCATTCATGGATTTCCAGATTCTCGTGTTAAACCTCAGTTGGGATTGAATAGAATAACTATGGTCCGCTTCCTGGAAGTCTGCGTCACATCATCTATGAGTCTCACTGTTGACTCTGTGTCTCTAATGTCAGCTTTCTATGAAGAGAAGACCATATTATCGTCTCCGCCTAGTGATTTTGCAATCTTGGTCAGGGCTTGCTCATCTCCCTCGGTTGTCTCGGCCAACTCTTTGTCGACCCAACCGTCTGTGAATCCTCCCCCAAAATCAATTAGCCAAACATTGTCTTGCCCATCAATGATGACATTGCTTGGTTTGCCGTCTCCCCACACTAATCCCTGCTTATGGAGAAGCTGGATAGTTTCACGAATCTGCGAGACCCATTTCTGCCTCGTCTTAGCCGTGGTAGCAGCGACATCAATCTCACTAAGCCTACGCCCAGGCAGCCACTGTCGAAGAAAGCCCAGGACTTGCTTTGTATCCTTGTGGTGGATATAGCCTAGAAGTTGGGGAACGCGTAATGTGCCTTGTTGCGGGAATGCTCTCAGCATCTTGCCCAGATATTCCAGCTCTCGCCCCTCGCTGGTGCCGAACAGCCCGCTTGGTTGACCACGGGCCTTGCAGAACATAGCTTGTCCGTTCACCTGGACAGCAGCAGTGATGGAACTCGTGCCTCTTAAAAATGACTTGGTAACCAAGATTTCCTCCGGGATGTACCGAGGAAGGTGTTGATCAATATCCAACTCTTCCTGAAACGCTCCGTCGAGGGCCGGGTCGATGGTGAGGGCGGTATATGCTTCGCTAGATCCGATGGGGATAATGGAGGTATGCCCTGCAGCAGCTTCCAACCGAAAGTAGAGGATTTCGGGGAACAAGAGATGATGCAGACTTGGATAGTCGTAGGTCGGTGTTTCTTGGGAAGGCATCGACTGTGAGAAAAGAGGCTTGCCAGCGTTAAGGATGATACCAAGGATATAGTCCTCGACTTCATCATACTCGTCGTCGTCTTCGCACACAGTAGCTCGAGAAAGAAGATCAATGAGGTGGTCCTGTAGAGGGCGATGCTCCGGTTCTAGCTCGCGGCTGTCTTTGGTTGATGAACCGTTGCTTGGGAAGATGGATACAGAAATCTGCCTGCCATTGAATTCAAAGACCATGTCTGCGCCATCACCGTCGCCCCCGTGTACTTGATTGACGGCGATATCGTCCACCGTCTCTATTTCTGCCATCTCTCCCATTTCTGATTAATTTGATGCGAACAGAGGGTGTAGGTTGTGGATAATGATAACGCAGCATTGGTTGGTGAAGGTGAAGGTGAAGGTGAAGGCGGAGCGGCGTACGAAGCATTTATAGGAAGAACGTCGCGGAAATAAGTGGGGCAGCATAGGAGCGGTGTTCCCGAGTGGGAATCCCTTCAACACGAACCTCAACTCGGCCTGCATTGGGGCAGATTGACTAAAACGCGCGGCTGAAGAGGAGACAGACCAAGTACGGTCGCGATATCTGTAATATAGCTACTTACACACTAATGCCTTGCCGCCTTATCCTTGCACCAGCTCAATCTAAAGCGGCGGGAACTCAGCTCCATAAATGAAATGAAGTTTAATGCGCTTGAGTTTTGGTCTCTGAGTAATATGGTATTTCATACTGCATTATACTGTGGAACTTGACCGAGGCGAGCTTTCTATTAACCTCTCTTGTTGTGTTGAAGTTTACTTGCGTCGACTCCGAATGGACCTCCTGCTACTATTCCTTACCTCACCGACGATGAGACGATTGCTAAGAGCGATCCCGATGGCAATAATTATAGGTCACCAAGTTCATAATGTCTATGCTGCTAGTTACCTTTACTAATCCATTTTCTAGACACCCTGTGCCTATTCAACAGATCGGCAACCCATGTTCCGATAATAGCATTGGGCTTTGATGCTGTCTTGTGTATATCACTGTGTTCCTTTATATCGTACACGACAAATCTTCTTGGATGCATCATAGAAGTAAACGATGTTCAGATAATCGGCAGACCAGGAATTTTTGAGAAACTGATAAATTTAATAACCATTATTAAAATGCTTTTAGTATATCATATTCGTATCTTGACATTCCATTAGAAGTTCTTGGAAGAGGTTGCACGTACCAGACAAGGGACGCTGGTTTACCTAGTGATATAGATGTGACTTTATCTTGTAACTCATCAGACTTTACTCGTGTGCCATATCATTCCGTGCCTCAAACACGCTCCTTACAAAATGGTATAATAGTTTGTCGCCCAGCCACTCTCCGACTGGGAGTGAACAACCACTCTAAACTCCAAGTTTCCCTCTTCCCTCTCTTCGCCTACACTGCTTACATCCGTTTCAGCTTCTAAAATTTCGGGTTGGCCTGTTGAAAATGACTCTTCCTGCTCCTTGACGCGTGCTGCGATGACGTTCCAGTGCTCGGCGCGAGTCCTCCGCTGCAGGATTTCACCGTCCAGAAACATCATGAGCTTCCTGGCCTGTCGAACGTTCCAGATGCCCTCACGTTGTCCATTTTTATCATATCCCTGTAGCCAGTTGACGATCCACCGACGAAGCTGGGGATCAGTAGTCCACCAGTATGCACCAACAACTGCTGGCATCATACCATGGCCAAAGGCTTCTGTAATGGCACAGCTATTTGGAGAAAGGCCCGCGGCTATCCGGCATATGTACAAAGCCATGGGATTTGCATTAGTAGGAGGTATTTTGGTGCCATTCTCCAAGTATCGGGTTCGAGCACGCATGCGGGTGCAGAGGAAGTGAGCGTAGTTCACCGCGGCGGCTGTAGGGTCGGCAGCATTGGGAAATATCAGTGGATGGACTAGAAGAGGATCAAGATCTCCAAGTTGTGCAGGGAAGGAGACTGGGTCGGCAACACCTGTGTCGACAGGCATTTCCAATGGTGAGAGGCATCGCTGCCACTCAGTCAGTCTGGAGTCTAGTGTTTCCAGCTTGGCCGTCCACTTTGCAAACATGGACGGCGTGCAGCGAAACTTGAGTTCCAGCTGACCGACTTCCCTAATGAAGCCTAACAGTCGATCACGAGCTGATGTTGACGCTTGAATCATTGCCGAAAGCTCATGTGCGACGCCGGGATTCATGTCCTTTATCCCCGTCACAGCCAGCTCCTCATTCTGCAACTCGACAAGCAGGGCCATTCTTGCAAACACCTGTGCGAGAATACGGCCTCTGGGGACCTCTCTGATTCTTTTATGCCAGGCACTAAAAACACGGCTTGTTGCGCGTAAATGTGCCCTCCACAGCGTGAGGTTTCCCCGACCAAGTTCAAAGTTGGCTAGCAGTAGTCGACACAGAAACCAGTCGAGCAGCTCTTGTAGTGGGAGACTGCTAAATGCTTCTGGAGTGTTTTGTGGGTGTTTGATCCTCAAAGATCTCAGCGAGTTGGTGTAGTGTCGGAGAGCATGTTTTTTCTGTGTTGCCATCGCGGGCGTGACCAGCCCTGGGGATGTCTCAATTGCCAAAGTCAGGGCTGAGACGGCGAGTACAGCACTCCAAACATGAGGAGCAGCCGAGTAGTCGCCGTTAAAGATGTCTTTAAGAGGTATAACAGCCGGTAGTCCGCGGATTTGGTTGTCAAACAGGCGTTGGCAGTACTCGGAATCTTGTGAGAAGAGAAAGCTGTCATAAGGTAGGCTTGGGCCGAGGGATAATGAATCGGGAATTGAAGGCTGTAGTAGCGAAGTTTGTACTAGAGAACATGCACTGTTAGCTTCTAGGTCTCCGAAATCAACGTGGGGTGTCTGTAGCGGCGACGATGGTAGCTGCGACGTGATGCCCAGTTGGTTCTCTGCGCCTTGGAGCCAAGTATTCTCGAGAAGATTCCAGCTTTCTAACAGCCAATCCTCACTTAGAGGCGTGTCGATGGTTATGTCGTGGACAGGCCCCCTGTCAATTTGGGGCAAGCTTCCAAGGAGACCCAGGTCCACCACTGATTCACTGGTTTGAAGGGGGCTTTTTGGTGACTCTTGTGGCACCGGGGATTTCGGAAAAGTACCCGATGCTGAGTCTTTGCGTACCCGTCTTGACCCGGGTTTATGGACTCGGTCAATGACCATCATGGTCTGGTCGCGGAAGGAGATGCCCCTCGAATAACCTCCGCAAGACCGGTTCGCCTTGATGCACTGAATTTCCACTGTTAGCTGAGCAAGAGAGGGGTCAGGTATGGCCAACATTGTCGCACTCCGGCTGTGCCTTGTCGCACCTCAGGTGCCTCTCACGGCAAGTGACGCATCCGAGGCGATCACGGGATGTCACATTCCTCTTGCGACCTCTGCGGGCCGCTGAAGGATGCGGTGATGCTTGGGGCTCAAGATTTGACATTGTGGTGATGTTGGAGGTGGGTGAGATAAAGATGGGAGTTGATGGTAGATAGCGGATGGGGAGAGAAATGCGGATATGATTAGCCGGTTGAGATAAGGGAGGCAATAAACCGAAAGAGGAGAATTTAGTGACAGTAACCCTGTCGAGTCAAGGTTGCTCGTCAAGGGTTGTGCTTATCATTGTCTCTGTGGGTCATGGATCTTGTAAGCGGATTACATGGATATGCTAGGGGACTCCTTATCTCCATAGATGTCATTGAGCCTCGACTAGATAAGATAGTCATAAGATGAAGTCCTGGTGCTCTGCGAGAGACAGACTCCTACACATCCCGGCGCTTCTGCTGATCCATGCTCTGCCAAAGCTTCCAAAACTCTCCCTGCCTCGACTCAAGCAGAAGCCTGGGGACCCCGCGTTCAATGATTCTGCCCTGGTCGAGCACGTACACCTCATCAAAGTCCACAATCGTCACTAATCTATGCGCTATCGCCATCACCACCTTGTCCGAGAACCTCTCTGACAGGAGCTTTTGCATGCGACGCTCGCTTTCAGCGTCTAGACTTGCTGTTGCCTCGTCAATGATGACGATTCGGGCTGATGTTGCGAGGGCTCTTGCGATTGAGATGAGTTGTCGCTCTCCCTGGGAGAGATTGGCCCCATCACGTTCAATCTGCCGCTCGAGAGACCACTTGGCCATACTCTCAGTGTCTCCCATTACATCAGATAAGATCTGTTGTAGCTTCTTGTCAGGTACGTTGCCGGTAAAGTCCAGGTTGAACCTGAGAGGACCGGTAAACAGCATTGGGTTCTGAGGAATGAAGCATATGCCACGTCGCAGCTCTTCCACACCTACAGAGTCGATATGGACACCGTCGATCAGAACCCGGCCATCCATTATGCTGGTCAACCCCAAGACCGTTGCTGCCAGTGAACTCTTTCCGCTCCCGGAGCGCCCAACAATGGCGACTCGCTGTCCTGGGTGTACGCGAACATGAATGTCTGTCAGGACAGGTTTCTCTGGCGAGTAACCAGCAGTCAAGTTGACTATCTCGATCTCGCCTCTGGTAGGCCACCCTTGGTGTTGTAGATCTTCGTCGTCCTTCTCAGGTTCATTTTTAGGCTCTCGGGGGATTCTGAGAGTGTACTCCTCGATTCTCTGAAAGCAGTTCATCTCGATCTCCAACACACTCGATAGGTACACAAGATCTTTGCTCATTAGTCCTTGTTCATAGTAGGAAACAGGTTGAACACTCACATAATAATGCTGTGCACAGCGCTGAAGCACTTGTCATGCTGAATCCGACTACCGCTGGATTCGCGTTTGGTGAAGTGATGGCGAGAATGGCGGTAGACACCTGGATCAGCCCAGCAAATACGTCCATACGAACGGCCAACCACCTTTGCGTACCACTGACCGTTTCCCAGCCGCGCAGGTATTTCTCCAGCGATTCTAGGAACAAGTGTCGAAACATTGTCTCCCGGTTGTAGGCCCTGATGATCTCGCCGCCAGAGACAGCATCGGTGAGCTCTGATAGAACAGGCGACAGAGAAGCGGCGTAGAGTCTCTTTGCGGCTGTTGATCCGTACAGGTACACCCGTCCGGTAAACCAGGCCATACAGAGGAATATGAGGGCAGGAAGCAGGAAGAGTGGTAGCATAGACGATACTGCTGCCAGTCGAAATCCGATGGAAAGGGAGTTTTCGACAACTTGCTTCAGCAGCTCATTGACGGTATTGTCTAGTGAAAATACATCTGAGGAGAAGCGGTTCAGTATTTGACCGGCTGGCGTTGACGTGATCCACGGAAAGGTGGCTCCAAACACTGAGACGAGCATCCGATAATGCAGCTTGCGACTGGCTCTAATGGCGCCTCTGTAGAAGAGCAAAGTTGAGACACAGGCCAATGCTAGTTGTGAAAGGCCCATAACAGAGTACACAGACGCAAAGAATAGTGAGGTTGTGTCAGTCTTATGCTCCCGGTCGAAGCTGTAACTGGCAGACCATTTCGTCAACCAGAGAGAAGACAGGGTGTCAGCAGCCTGGCCTGACAAGATTAAAGCGCACAGTAGGGTCAGGAATACCGGTGACCCAAACATGCGCAGGTACTTGAAGATGGTAGACTTTCCGATGAGGCCATCCAAGACCTTCTCAGACTGGGCAGGCGAAGAGTCTTCTCCGGTGGGTGGCCTGGAAAGTCCCGCCTCTCGTGTTGCTTGAATCGCAGAGTCTGGCTCTTGAAAGAGCTCAACCTCCCTGACAGTCGATATCTCGGGGGCTCCGACTTTGAGTGTAGTCGAATCCCTTTGCTGAACAGATACGCGGGCTTCTCCATCGATCAGCTCTACAACCTGGTCCGCTCGACGACATATCTCCGCCTTGTCTGAAACGAGGACCGTTGTCCTGCCTCTCAGCAAAGGTCCAAAGAGACACTCGTCTATGATGTGACTAGAAGTTGTGGCGTCCAGAGCCGAAAGCACATCATCAAGAACGACAATGTCTGTATTCGCATACACAGCTCTAGCGAGAGCAACACGAGCCTTTTGACCGCCAGACAGTGAGCTTCCAGACTCTCCAACAGAAGTCAAATCACCGTCCGGGAAAACACGAAAGTCAACATGCAGAGCAACGGCTCGGGCTACCTCGTGGTATCTCTTTGAGACAAATGGTGCACCGAATAGTATGTTGTCTCGGATCGTGCTGTTGCGTAGCCACGGGGCCTGGCTCGCGTAAGAAATTGTCTCGGACCCGGTGGAACGAAGCGATGCTTCTCCGGAGATTACGGGTGTTTCCCCAAGCAGTGCTTTGATGAGTGTAGATTTGCCGGATCTTGTCAAGAGTCAGCATTTGAAGCAAGAGAAGTTGTGAGGCTGATGGAGTCTTAACATACCCAGTTTTCCCTGTAATGACAGTCAAACCGCCTTGAGGGACTTGGAAAGAGACACCTTTAAGGATCGTCCTCCGTGAATTATCGGGCAGCCTGACAGCGATTACTGCGTTTCCGGCCCCGAGCTTGATTGTTCTTTGGTCCCTACTTTCATCCGTGTAAGGGGAAGTGAAACTTGCGTCGTCCTGTTCCAGCAGACTATCCACATCTTGATCCAAAAACTGGACCACTCGGTCAACGGAAACCATGGCCTGCGCATGCGTGCTCACGCCAATAACAGCCAGTGACATCATTCCCTTCAACGTGTTGAATACTGACACAACTGTAAACACAACAGCAGGGCTGAGGCGGTGCCCAAATATGAGGGTGTGAATACAAAGGGATAGTATCAAAGGTATGAGGACGAACGCAGAGGAAAGAGTCTCTGAGGCCGTGGCTATAACAAGCTTCTTCCAGATGGCGCGAAGTTCTGACTTTCGTTTCTCGCCAATCCACGAGGTAAAAGCCAAGGACTGGCCTAGCATCTTGATTGTCTGCAACCCATCGATGACCTCACTAACACGGCGCACTCTTGCCTCGATGGCCTCCATGACGCGTGACTGAGCGCGGCCCTGGTATCGGTTAACATACCAAGAAATAGGGACGCGTGTGATGACAATCAGGGCTAGTCCAGGGACACTTGACCAACCAAGTGTCTGATACAGAATCACACTGGCAACAGCAACCTCGACGGGAACCATGAAGCCAGCCATGATGGTGTATCTCAGAATCGAGATCTTGTCAATGTCTGCGGCGACGTGGTTAGTCACTTGGCCCACATCGATGCGTCCACCGTCCCTTTGCTTAAGGATCTTTTTGTGGATGACACAGATGACCATTCCTTTCAGACGGCAAATCGTGTCGGTTGAGAAGAACTCGAAAGTCTGCATGAACAACCCACGAATTATGGGAGAGGCACCAAACAAGAGAGCAGAAAACCACGGCCGAAAGGATCCGTCAGGGGCATTCCCCTCGAGACTTGTCAAGAGACTTCGCAGCCCAATGGCACCCAGAAACTCGGAAAAGCCACAGAAGACCATGAGCGTGGCCATGATCAAAAGTCTATCCTTGAAAGTTGACCACAGGGCCTGGCTGGTGGAATCTGACTGGAGGCGGGCCTCAACAAACTTGGTCGACAGCGAAAGGGGATCGGCTGTAACAGTCAACTCTGGAAGATGGTCTGCATCGAGCTGGCCCCCTTTCTTGTAGGCCGAGGCCACAAAAGGTGTGACCCATCCGTAGGACCACCATCGAACAATGGGCGAACATGCTAGTGAAGGGTGGAGAGATGAGTCGCCATCGGGAAGTATGTTTTGGGCTGGCGTAAACACTGGTAGGATAACTGATGCAAGCAAGGCGGAGACAAGGTTGCAAAGAAGGAGTTTGTCGACCACGGGATAGCTGGCAGCTGGCAGGATAATAACGAGTGGATAGATGATGGTTGGGACAGTATTGACCAGGAAGAGGATGAAGGAAAGGCTGTTGGCTAGCACGTGTAGAAGTCGCCTGTATACTGGAGAAGCAAAATATGCCAGTCGAGCCAAGAGTACGACACTCTAGTTATTCTGTATTAGCCAGGGCCGCTGGGTGGATAAGAAGGTTGGGACTCACCCATGCGGCGGTGCAGGAGGCACCCTCGAAGCTTTGAGATGACTTAGATGTAGTCAAGGCTTCCCAAAAGTGAGAGCCAACCGCAAATACTGTAGCAATGAGGCTGAGTGTATTGAAAAAGACATGGCTCGAGGTGTAAGTTGCCAGCTTGTGTGACTGTTGACGGCTACGGGCTAGTTGAGCCCAGAACAACAGCAACAGTGTAAAGGTACTGCCCAGGATCACTGAGCTCCTCAAAATGGCCCCGAGAGGCATTGTAATGTTTGAATCGGCCATTAAAACATGAGCATGATGATACGAGAACTGCCAACTAAAGGGGCTAGTTAATGCAAAGAATGGGAACTGGCTTTGATGTAATCTACCGTAACCACCTGGTCGATTGGCTCTTTGGACTTGGATCGACGGGATCGAACCTTGGGGTTTATCATTATCGAGTATCTGATCAGGTAACCCTGTGCGGTCGATGCTGATGGAGCCGTATAGCCACAAGTGGAAAGCCTGATCACTCCGCGGCCGCTCGTACAAAATTACCGCTTTTGGAAGTCTTTACGAGTGGGCCTGTTGAGCCGGGGTGGATAGTAGCCGGTTGTCTGATCCGGACCACCCCTAGGCGTTTATTCCCGATGCTCCCAGCCAGAGAGGACACTGATAAGCTCCTGGAGTACCCTTTGACCATTCGCAGTGACAGCTGAAGCAGTCGAAACGCACGTTCCAATATACTGCAATTTTTCTTCATCATGGCTCTTCGTGCAATCACAACCTTGACGCTTGCTCTGGCCACTGTGCTCGCACCGACCTCTGCAACGCCGATCGAGCAGAAACTACTGGGAGATGAGTCGAAGGAATGGCAGTCTTTCGGCCTGAGGCATTATCCCGGGTATTCAATGCGTATTCGGGAGCAATCTTCCAGCCTTTGTGATACTGAGTCGAAGCAATACACTGGATGGCTTGAGGCCAAAGGAAAACACCTCTTCTTTTGTAAGTCTGGAATCACACATATCCACTCCATTTCTAATAAGATGATGCAGGGTATGTTGAGAGTCTTTCCGACCCTCAGAATGACCCCCTCAATCTATGGATGACCGGCGGCCCGGGATGTAGTGGGCTTATTGGTATGTGTCTTGTGATTGGCTTTACCAGTGTTGGCGAGACTGATATGTATAGGCATGATGATGGAGCTTGGTCCTTGCCTGATTAAAGAAGACGGCTCCGGGACCCGACGAAACCCCTTCTCTTGGACTGCCAATGCATCCATGATCTTTATCGACCAGCCAGCTGGAACCGGCTTCTCTTATGTCGACGAGGGCGTTGACATGCCCTCGGACTCCTTCACCGCCGCTGAGGATGTTCACATCTTTCTTCAAATCTTCTACAGTGCTTTCCCACATCTTAGCTTGCTGCCTTTCCACATCTCGGGCGAGAGCTATGGTGGGCACTATGTACCGACCGTCGCGGCAGAGATTGTTCGCTACAACAAGCTCGACCCTGGCTTGAGGGCTGGTCTCGAGATCCCTCTGAAGAGCGTCATGATCGGGGATGGATTTGTCTCGCCGCTGGACACCACTTACGGATACTACGATACCCTTTGCACGACCAAGCCTGGTGTTGATACGCCTGTCTTCAACGAAACGCGATGCACACAGATCCGTGAAGCCCTTCCCCGATGTGTATCTCTTCACGAGTCCTGTTACCAAAATCCTGACCCGATTCTCTGCCATGCAGCAGACTCTTTCTGTAGCGGCCAGATTAGAGCCTTGTTTGACGACGAGACTGGAGAGGGAGGTCGTGACCCATTTGATATCACGCGTACTTGCGAGGTCGACCATCTGTGCTACACTGGAGTCCTCAGGATCCAAGACTACGTCAATGAACCGTCAGTTCGAGACGTTTTGGGTGTTCCCGACCAATTTGGCAACTTTACCATCCTGAACGAGGATATTCAGGATCTCTTTGGGCAGGGAAATGACCTCTACGTCAACACAGCTCGAGAAGTCCTCTTCCTCCTCAAAAACGAAGTCGACGTGCTTATTTACAACGGTAACCTGGACTTGGCATGTAACACGGCTGGAAACTTGCGATGGACCGAGCGAGTGGCATGGGCTGGCCAAGCCGAGTTTGTGTCTCAGGATATGCGGGTTTGGCACGCTCCAAAGGATGGGAAGGTGATAGAGGCGGGAACTATGAAGGAGGTTGTCGTCAAGGCCAACTCGAAGAGTGAGAAGCCTACTCGGTTCAGCTTTTTTACTGTAGATAGGGCTGGACATATGGTTCCGTTGGATCAGCCTGAGATTTCGCTGTATCTCATCAACACTTGGTTGATTGGCGGAGAGTTGTAGGTTTAGAGTCCAGACGAATGAGAACCATTGCGATAACGGTTTTCTTCTAAATATTGGAATGAATTGCTTTTTGCATATAGCTCTTCTAATTATTGATATGAAACTACATAAAGCGGGTGCCAGTGATCTCGCTCTAACAGGGAATGCGTCGATAATCAAGAATGACTACTCATGTCAGGGCTTCACAAGTATGACTTTCCTTGCGTGCTCGCGACTAAGATCAGGGACTACTGTTAGATTAAGACCACCTAGCTTGCAATTGGATTACCCAAATTGGAAGATTTAAACGGTCTGCAGCCTTTAAGCCATGGTTCCCACATGTGATTTATAGACTAGAAGCCCTCTGGTTCGCTATGCAGAATTCAGCACTGTATCCCTCCTGTTTATCTCTCTCATTCGCCTTGTCTCTAAGCACAATATGGGTTCTCTCTCAAAATCGTCCACTAAGGCAGTGGCTGCTAACAAGCCCACTATCGTCTATCTCGGAAGTCTTCTACCTGGTGCAGCCAAAATCGCAGCCTCCCTAGCACCTCGCTTCAACATTATTGCATACAAGCCTTCCACTCAGGAAAGTTTCTACAGAGATCTCCAATCTCCAACATCACCTCTTGCACATGCCTCTGCTATCCTCCGTCTTGGAGGCGAAAGCACAACTGGTCTTGCCAACGGTTGGACGATCGGGGTGGGACGTTGGACACCATTCTTACCAAAGAGTTTAGCTCTCTTGATCAACTTGGGCCATGGGTTGGAGTCTGAGGATATCGCCGGCAATGCCGCTCGTGGCATTACGGTTCGCAGTACGGCGGGGGGCACTGATGCTACCGCAACAGCTGCACTGTATCTTGTTATTTCAGCATTCCGCTTGCTTGGCTCGGCAGAGAAGGCAGCTCGAACTGGTGATCCAAAAGCCTTTGCGGGAGCCATGACAAGAGCTTCCAAGAGTAGTCTCGAGCCCAGTGGAAAGAGTGTTGGGATCATCGGGTACGGCCGCATAGGAAAACGCATCGGGCAACTTCTCCAATCTCTAGGCATGCAGGTCAACTATTTCACTCGGAACCAAGATTGTCAGAAGCCGGAGAGGGATCAAATTGCTGTTGCGTTCCGAAACCTTGATGATATGGTCTCTGCAGTGGACTGTATCGTGCTTTCGTGTCCATATTCGTCCGAGACTCACCACATATTGGACCGGGACAGGATCAAGCGCATGAAGAGGGGTGCTAGAGTTGTAAATGTTGCCAGAGGCAAGTGTGTCGACGAGGAGGCGTTGATATGGGGCATAGAGAATGGAATTATTGGCGGCGCCGGTTTGGATGTCTATGAATTCGAGTAAGTGACGTCGAAATCCTAGGCTGATGAGTTCAGCAGCTGACAGCATCAACTTAGGCCTCGCATCAGCCAGAAGCTACTCGACTTGGACTGTGTTGCTCTACTTCCTCATGTTGGCGGTTTGTCAGTTGATTCAGCAGAGGTATCACTCCAAGTCCCGAGTTGAGATGTAATCATGGCTAATGGCGGGTTAATAGAACCACATGAAGCACGCGCTTGAGCAGGCTGCTGAGTTTTTGACGGAGAGGGCAAGAGGGCAAGAGGGCGTTGATCTGAATTCTTTACCTTTGGGTAGTAGGAGCACCAGCGGTTGATCATGATGGAGTTAAGTAATAGAGTCATTGTCTGAAGTTTGTGAGTTTTGGGCCAGGTGAGGAGCATTTTAGAGAATATGGAAGGATTTCGAGTGCTGCCAGGCAAATACTTTTCTTCACCAATTGATTCACATTCAAGGTATGGTAAAACTGATCTACTGTGTTCTTTGTGTTTGTTGAAGCCCAACCCTTGATGGGATAACCGCGCGAAATAGTGAGTAAACCTGATCATAATTACAAATCTTTATCATTTGAAGCGCTATCGTAGATTCCACACATAAATTTCACGCGACCTTATCTTGGGTCTGGCCCCAGGCATGGGGCTCGTTCCCGTACATGATATCTTTAAGCCAATTCCTCAACATCAATGTGTAAGGCGCCACAAGATCACCCCCCTCAGTCTTTTTGCCGATGTTGATATCGAAGTCCCTGTATCTGATCATACCGACTGGAGCCACAAAGAACTGGTTCAGAATGTCAGCGCAAATCAGACAGGCTGGGGACGCAAGACCTACAGCAGTACCAGTCACGAATGCTTCTGATAGTCTGCCCTCATTTGAAGCTTGTACCATCTCTGCCATTGTGAAGGGCCGTTCCACAGCAATCAGAGGCTCGACATCTTGTGAAGACTTCTGAAACCTCTCTCGGGTGAGCTCCAGAACGCTTCGGCGAGTCACGCCATCAAGGATGATATCACCTAACGGCGCCGTGATGAGTTCTGGGAGCCCAGTTTCCTTGTTGCGGATGACGACAAAGAAATTGCTTGCACCGGCTTCGGTGACATTATCATCATGCCCAAATAGCCACAGAACCTGTATAAATCCTTGTGCGTTGGCCTCTTCTTGGGCGACAAGAGATGGGGCATAGTTGGCACCAAGCTAGAGAAGCAAGTTAGACACATTCGCTAACAGAACTTCCAGCATTAGAAATGGGTGTTCTCACTTTAGCATTTCCAAATCCACCAGGCCAGGCTCTAACCTGTCCTGAAGAGCAAAGCAGCTTCAGACCCGGTCCAGCCTGGCCAAATTGGGGGAACAGAACCGCGACAAGAAACAAAGTGGCCTCAGCGGGACGGCTTACTCCCAGGGCTGCACTAGTTCCAATAATTGCTGGACGGAGGTACAGGAAAGTTCCCGGCTCGGGAAGCCAGCGTTCTCCGTCGACGCAGACAAAGGCCTCGATGAGCTTGAGAAGTTCATCAGGGTCAAATCAGGTAGGCCACCGCGTAGGGAGGATAGTCGAAGGCGGGCGCAGTTAAGCTCAGGTCTGAACAAACGGAGTTTCATATCGAATCCACGATACAGCTTCAAACCTTCCTGTATCCTGTTAGGGACAGGCTCGAATACATGACAGCATGTTGTAGATTCCATGCCAAGTAGTGACAAAGAATTACAAGGCACTCGGTCCCGTAATGCAGAACGCTACTCGTCGGGGCCATGGAGAAGTTTCCATACGGCTTGATAGTCGGTGCTGCCCATCCAGCATCCTTCGTCCATGTCACAACCAGCATGTGGCTAGTGGTGCACTTCTGAGACCTTCGAACAGGGTCATCGCCCGCCGGGACCGGAAGCTCATCAGCCGGTGCAATGAGAGTTGTCTGGAGCAGCTTCGCATTCAAGGGCGCTGGGCCAATACCATTGGCACCATTCGACTTGGGTCCTGCTGTCATTTTGGAGGGTTGAAAGTGAATAGTTGCTTCGCGATAATGAACAGTACTCAGCGAATCAATCCAACATTGACAGTAGGCTTATCATTCAATCGCCTGTTAAAATATGTGCCTTGAAAGTCGGTCATGCAATCAGAACGGCGTGCACAAGAAGACGTCGAGTATTTCCCAATGCGGTAATTGCGTACGAAAGGCATATCCGGGAATGTCAACAACTGCAGTCCAGATAAACAGACTTTACAAAGATTAGATACCAGATAAAGATAACCCCTCTCATAGGGTTAGCAGAGACATTCTTGTTGTCAGGCGGCTGCCAATGTTATGTGGTTGGAGAGGTCAAACAACTTTCACACGATCAGATTACGATAGTCAATACTGGGAGCAGCGCCATGGACTGGTGCGTCCTTTTCAACTTTGATAAAAAATCGCAAGATCAATGAGACCATCTACATTGCCACTCTCTAGGAAGACACTGATACTCAGATAGCCCAAATGTTGTGAATACCAGCATAAGACAAACCCCGAGGCCGTGCAGAGAGAAACCTGAGCAACTCTAAAATCAGAACAGAACAATGCTACAAAACATGATAGGAGAGTCTGGTTTCTATTTTCATTACAGCCTTTTCGTAGTTCAATATTTCATCTATACCAACTAATCATCATAATTATGCAGGCAGCCTTAGAGAGCTCTTGGAGGTGCCGTGAGCCAACTGCCTACCTACCCTATACACACTGACCAGATTGACGTGGTGGTCGCGCCGATAAGAGTAGAAGATTAATTGTGTGAATATCGCCACCTTGTTGCACAGACAGATCTTCATGCACCCAAGAGCCGTCAAGTTCCGGGCCTGGTATCGTCAAGGTGATGTCGGACGAGCCATCTGATCCTCCATTGATAAGAGACAAACTAGTCCAGAACGAGAACCAGATAAAGAAACACCAAAACGGAAATTCTGTACGTGATATCGCTAGCGTCTAATTACCCTGGCCTTGTCAAACAGATAGCGATAAGCAACCTAGTTACGTATTGGAGATGGCGATGGAAATAATACCCACATCTTCCCCCGGCCGGAGAAGCTTCAGACTGGGCCAGTCGCAAGAGCTTTGACCTCGAGACGACAGTAATTGAAAACAGGCAATCCTTGTTTTGTTTGTTTCATTGAGACTTGAATGATGGCGCATAGTCCGGTTCAACCAGACGCTGCCTCTGATGGCGATAGTCATCTGAAGAAAACCACGGTGGAAGCTCATGACGCTGAGATTGAGAATGGCAGCATTGAAGACTCGTAAGTGTCTGTTGATGCTCTTTCGACTAATAGTTCTGACCAAATCAAGGCCTTTCGACCAGGTTCAGGCCGTGGTGCCTCCCTTTGACGACCCAGAACTTCCTGTCAGCACCTTTCGAGGATGGTTCTTGGGCATCGTGTCAACCTTGATCTTTTCTGGCATCCTGCAGTTCTTTCAACTCCACTCTCCACCCAGTATGTATCTCAGAACGCAGAGTTTCTAATTCAAGCCTTGTTCCTAACACCCAGTGCTTTGTAGTCTTCCTGTCGTCCAACCTCGTCATCATCCTCACATTGCCCGTTGGTCACTTCATGGCCCGCGTCCTTCCGAGCACCGCCGTCCGTCTACCCTTCGGAATGGAGTTCAGTCTCAACCCGGGACCATTCAACCACAAGGAACACACCATCACGGCCATCATGACGTCCTTGGTGTCCGCCTTTGACAACGGTTCCCTCGCGAGCGATGTGTATGTTGCATTCGACAAGTTCCTCGGCATTCCTATATCTCCGAGTTACCGACTGCTATTCCTACTTTGTACGCAGGCTCTCAGCTTCGGTTTCGTCGGCTTATTCTACCGCTTCCTCGTTCAACCAGCCTTTTGCGTCTGGCCCGGTGCCTTGCCCACGTGTTCCATGATCTATGGTTTTCACGATTCCAACTTTCAGAACGTCGTGGCCAACGGCTGGAAGATGCACCGCATGAAGTTCTTCTGGGTCTTTACCGTGGCTGCAGCTGCTTGGCAGGTTGTCCCGTCGTTTCTGTTTACTGCCTTGACAACTTTTGCCTGGATCACTTGGATTCGTCCCAATGATGTTACGCTTAATCAAGTCTTTGGCGCAACTACGGGCATGGATCTTCTGCCCCTGACCTTGGACTGGAATCAGATCTCTGGTTACTTGGGCACGCCTCTCGTTGTTCCGTCTTGGGCCATTTTGAACGTCCTGGGCGGCAGTGTCTTCTTCCTCTGGATTGTATCGCCCGCTTTGCATTGGCAGAACGTGTGGTACGGCAGGTTCTTCCCATTCTCGTCGTCATCTACCTTTGACAACACTGGAGCCCCCTATAACACTTCTCGTGTCATGAACCCTGACTATAGCATCAATGACGAGGCATACGCCGAATACTCGCCAGTTTTCCTGTCCACAACATCCGTCCTCTCATATGGCTTAGGATTCGCTTCGGTCACCTCGATTCTTGTTCATACGGCCTTGTATCATAGGGAGATGGTTTGGGGAGCATTGAAAGCCACCATTTCAAAGAAAGACAGCCACGAGGGGGAAGATATCCACGGCCGTCTGATGCGTGCTTACAAGCCAGTTCCCATCTGGTGGTACGCTGGTGTCTTTGCAGCCTTGATTGGTATCAGCATGGCCTTTCTCTATGTCGAGAACACACAGCTTCCCTGGTGGGGACTCATCGTCAGTATTCTGCTCAACATTGTGTTGCTGATTCCGATCGGCTTGATGAAGGCCACCTGCAACATTACCGTTAACACTGGCGTCTTGGCTGCGCTGATTGGAGGTTTCATCTGGCCGGGAAACATGATGAACAATGTCGTCTTCAAGGTGTTTACCCTCGTGTGCACATTTCAAGGCCTTGGATACATCCAGTCTATGAAGATGGGCTACTACATGAAGATTGTACGTCATCTCGTTACTTCAAATTCGAACTAATCTCCCTGGGCTCTGCTAACACAGTATTCTAGCCTCCTAGAATCACATTCACGGCCCAGGTGCTCTCGATTCTTATCTCGTGGCTGGTCCAGACAGGCGTCAACCTATGGGCCATGGCAAACGTGGAAGGCATTTGCACTCCCGAAGCCGTTAATGACGTGAGTAATAATTGTCAGCCTCGAGTATCTAACTGACGATGAAACAGTTCCGCTGCCCCTTGGCAAATGGATACGCAGCCAACGCCGTATTCTGGGGATTGATTGGCCCTACCAAGCTGTTCAAGTCAGGCTCCATGTACAACAGTATGCTTTGGTTCTTCCTGATCGGAGCTGTGCTACCAGTGATTGTCTATCTCGCTGCCCGAAAGTTCCCGAAAAACAAGCTTCTTCAGCATGTAAGCAATCATCACGTTTACCATACACAGAGAAACTCACAAAATCCAGACTCATACTCCCGTCATCTTCGCCTCGACATCCTCCATCCCACCCGCAACTGCCGCCAACTGCATCTCTTGGGGTCTTGTTGGACTCGCCTTCAACATGTTGATCAAGCGACGCTACCATGCCTGGTGGACAAAGTACAACTACCTTCTCTCCTCGTCCCTGGACAGTGCTCTGGCCATCACCACGTTTCTCGTCTTCTTCTGTCTCACTTACCCAGGCGTGTCCCTCCGCTGGTGGGGAAACTCTGTTCAGGACACGACAGCAGATGGAATGGGTGTGCCTCTAGATACTGTTCCTGTTGGCGAGACGTTCGGGCCATCTAAGTGGCTGTAAAGATGGTTGAAAGGCCGATTAATCATATTGCATTCACTATCAATACCTCTACATTGACAATCAAGCCGGCGTCAGCCGTCTCCCACTTCAACGTATACAAGTCTTAACAAGCATTGACCTTTCTCTCCTCGCCTGCCTCTTCACGCGAGCCGGCGGTATCTTGGTTCAAAGATGTTCAACCAAGGCCTATCCTTGTGCAGACCCGCTTCAGCCATACGTTCAAGGAGGTCCCTGATGCCGTTGTAGGGGTGAAACTCAATATCCCACGGCGTCCAGCTGATCAGAGCGTATTCCAAGTTGCGAAAGTTTTCTATGCTTCCATATATCTCCTTCACCGCACGGTCCAGTTCGTGCCGCTGGGACTCGTTCCTCTTCTCATACTCCTTGAAGAAGTAGTCCTTGCGCTCTTGGACCATCTCTGGAGGCAAGAGGAAGAGGTGGCCGCTCGATTCCTCGCGGTTTTGGTCGCCTGAAAGGCATATGGTCTGGAAGCTCCCGACTTCAGGCCAATCCAATCTATTGTCAGTAAAGGGCGATGGATCGCCGTCACGCAGTAAGGGAATTGCGTTCCCTTCAAGGAAGTCAATGTCCTGCCAGCACACATCCTCAGCTTTGACCAAGTAATTGACCATATTCTGGCCGTTCCACATAGACCCTAATCCATTGGTGACGCCGAGGAACTCCTTGTAGTCCTCAGGAAGTGTCACTCTAAGCCGCTTCTCCAGGTCTGCAATATCTGACGGGGAACAAGGTGGCCGCAAAAGACCATTGGCATCTTCGGGTCGCGCCCGGGGCTTTCCTAGCGGGCGATACGCTGCGAGTACGTCATATGGGCAGTTGTGGAAGGTGTTTGCGCTGACGGTGAGCGCCAACTTCTCGATACTCTTGTCCTTGTATCGACGCGTTGGTCCATGTTCCAAACGATGCTCGGCCATCTGCAGGGCTCGCGTCACCGCCGGTCTGAGTTTCGCTGGATGAATCTCGAGGAGATCGAGAACAGATCGGCTTGGCGCTGTCAAGAGCTTCTTCCAAGCCATGCGTGAGCACGCCAGTTGCTCAGCCTGTTCCTCATACTGGAATCTCCCACAGATCCTCTCGAATGTACTCTGAGCCTCTTCTTCTTGACCTAACCGTAGGTAGATGTCGAGGGCAATCATCAACCCGGCCGTACGGTACACCTGAACATAGGGATACGGGTAGATGCCCTGACGCCACCACATAGAGAGTTTGGCGTAACGGACAGTCATGGGCCCATTGGGATTTGCGGCAGAAGGAAACTCTCCATTCTTCCACATAGTCTCTGCTTGGGCAACTTGTCCGGCCAGCGTGCCATTGTAGTCGGGCAGTGCCGTTGCAATCCCTAGATGGGCCATGTCCAGTGCCTTTTTTGCCGTCTCCTCTGAGACTTGCCATTCTTCATTGAATCTCTCAAGCCATGGAGTTCGACCCTCGCTCTCGAGTTCCTCAAGTCTTTTTTCGGTACGTTCTTCGTCAGGCATCCATGCCGGCCATGAAGAAGTGGCTTCCCAAGCAAAGTACATGCAAGGCTTGAGGAAGGGATAAGAACGATCGAGTACACCAAAAGGGTCGACACCCCGATTCTTGAGAGTTTCAAGGAGCTTGGTAGCGCCTCGTACCTCGCCAACAATTGCAAAGCCCAAAGCAGTCTCTATGATTCCCGTGGCAACTTGTTGAAAGAACCGATAGTCGGAGATGGTGGGTTCATCATCGACATGGCGGAGGAGGAATTCAAACGGGAATTGCTCTGGTTTTGGTCCGTCGATATACTCTGTCGCCATGATGTAGAAATGTGCTGGAGAAAAGGTGAGAAAGCACGAAATAGGTATTGTAGCCAAGAAAAAGGACAAATTAGGCAGTTGTCAGCTCTCAAAGATTGAAGATGTTGGACACTGACGTCACACGTAAGCAGTAGTTATTGAGTCATGACGTACGGCTGCATTAGAAGGCTGGTTTAGTATCAGTGCCCCAGATGAGAACTTGGCTCTGGAATGACTGTCTGAAGAATTATTGCTTCATGAAAAACTTTGGGGCACAAAGATGCTCGACTGAAGGTGGGCCAGCTTGGAAGAAGTGGCTATTCTGGCCAGAGTTAGAACTCCGCGAACAAAGATCGATTCAAGTGTCTCAGCAGGCTGACCTTCATGAATTGGTACCGAAAACCTCTCTACACCTTAGTATTTCTGCACTTTTGCAAAAATAGAGTAATAATCAAAGGACTGCTGCTATGTCATTTTATAGTCATGTCTTTACTCGGGATTCGAACAGGGCCTCCGGTCTTAGCTGTAGGTCAAATGCAAAGTTGTTGGTGGGATTAA
The DNA here is from genome assembly GCA_027886205.1 of Fusarium piperis. Taxonomy (NCBI): domain Eukaryota; kingdom Fungi; phylum Ascomycota; class Sordariomycetes; order Hypocreales; family Nectriaceae; genus Fusarium; species Fusarium piperis. The sequence goes on along the minus strand of RZGM01000022.1, from coordinate 22,019 downwards.
AATGGTTTAGATGGAAGTAAAAACGAAAAATATCTCACGTTATATCACGCAGGGAACTCCTATCTACCACTTGCCTCTGGCTACCTAGGGAAGTAAAGTTGAACGCAACGGGGGTGCACACGTGACCTTGCCTTGGCTGCCCCCACACCATCTGCACGTCCTGTCTTCGTCTGACTCTTCGTAGCTAAACAAAGACAGAGTCACCTACATTCTCGAAGATCCTTCCTTGCCGCCTGAAACTGCAAGATGAACCGGTTAATGAATAGACTCAAACGCCATATCACGGACTCTCACGGCCCCCAAAGCGTATGCGAACGGGCGTCTATGAACATGGCCCAAACCGCAGCCACGGAAGAAACCTCCACATCAAAAGAATCAGAGCATCTTGATGACTCTCGGCTTGAGCGCCTACCACCGGAAGTCCGCCGTCATATCCTTTCAATACTGGATCTTACACAACTGAGAGCACTGGTTCACGCCTCTCCAATCTTTCACCAACAATACCTTATTGACCGGAGGTACCTCCTTTGCAAAAACCTTGAGGCGACCCTGGGTAGCCTGACCGTGCACGCTTACGCTGTCCATCAGTTAGTGGCTCCACGGAACACCTCCGACGTCTTGGAGTGGTATGCAGAAAAGTCCTCACAGCGTGCCGTGCCAATTACCAAAGACCTTACTGAAGGCGCAGCTTCGAGTATAGCTGGCTTTTATCTACGTTTAGTTAAGCCCGTGGTGGAATACTGTGCTCGCTGGATGATGGCCAATTTGGTCAAGGCAAGCAAGAATCATGACTACCAACAGGAGATTCAGCCTTCTCGAACCGAAATGACGCGGTTGACGCGAGCTGCATACCGTTTCCAACTACTCTGTCAACTCGCCAGTCCCGAAAGGACCTTGGGACCATCTCGAGAAAACCATTTGTGGGCTTTTCTCAGCGTTATCGAACCATGGGAGATTGAGGAGCTTTTCGCCTTTTATCAGTTTGCCTACGGCATTTACGACAAAGTCTTTACCGACATCTACTGGGACCTGCATCCCAACAACCCCAAGTTTGACGGCCAAGGTCGGCCTCCAACACCTGACGGTGCTTTCGACCTGGACATTGGCTGTAAGTTGCGCGACTTGAATACCCCTTAACTTACACCCATCTTGACACTATAATAGTTTTGCGTGACAACTTCCTGGAAGGGACTACCTTGCGTGGTCTCTCTCTATTGCATACCGTCCTCTTCCAGGTCAAGGACCACGAGGGTCTCGTCTCGACTATGCAAGAGCAGATTCAAAGCTCTTATATACCAGTTAATGGGATGGTTGGATTATTTGGCGAAACGCAACAGATCCTCCGTCGTGAGACTCATCCATCTGAGCGTTCCCAAATGGAAGCCGACAGAGTCCCGCTGGTGTTTGTTCGAGACGAGCTAGATAGGCCGCCGCGAGCTTGGACAATGATTTGGGGAGATACATATAGTAATCTCCATGGCTGCCATATCCCAGATGAGATGCGATATTGGGGCTATATATTCTGGGATCAGGCGACACTAGAAAAGACTGGCGGTGCTGATTTGGTGAAGTTTGAGTGGGAAGAGTATTGGGGTGATTATGATCCTCGAGATGATTAGGTGTGGCTTTCGAAGAGGTTGATCTCTAGAGACAATTCGGTGTGTCGCGTTAAGCGCAATAAATGGTTTACAGCAAAATGTCTCGCTCAACATCCCTTGAGATAGATATCAAAGAAAGCTACGACGAAGAATTTCCAGCGTTGCAGGCACATGCGTGTCTGGCTGATATTTGATGATATACTTGTCGTTATTGAATTGTATGACGTGCATTCATAAGAGCATCCCCTACTAGCAACAATACCCCAGACCACAGACCACCACTTACTCACATTTCCAGCTCTTGGGAGATGACGAATCACCACCAACATACACGTTGCGTCGTGGGTATCGACAGTGCCTCCTTGAAGCCACGATCTCCTTGCTTCCTGTCGAGGCATACTGCGTACCCAAAACAGACGCCGGTGCCTTGCCCTTCTCGACTCAGTCCACGATGGCTGCCAGTACGTTGCTCTCTGGCTCATACTTGTCGAGTGTAGCCAAATTGCCTCCAATATTGTTGGCGCCAGTTCCCCCTCGGCAGTGAGCCATGCCAGAGATGCGGAAATACCGGTAAAACTCGTCCAGTTCCTTGGACGTCAGTTCCATTGTTCGGCTAACGTGGTCGTAATACCGGGCCGAGTTGTCGCTGCTGATGAGAGGATCTTGAAGTCCATGGAAGTGAATAATCTTAGATCCTCGATCACGAACTCGAGTTAGGTTGCCGTTCCAAGTCTTGACGCCGTAGTCGTCCTTTTCGGACATAGGAACCCAGTCGTTGACGTTGAAAGTCCAAGGATCCCACGAAGGGTCCTCCTTAACAACGTAGCGCATCCAGTCAAGAACGTAGCCGAAGGGCTGGGGAGACACCAACCGGTCGGTCACGTTGCTGCCAGGCTGAAGTCTTGGGTAAACCAGCTCGCCTTCTGGGCCATAGGCAGGCGACAGAACATCTCTGACAGCAGCGGCTTGTGCGCCTGTCAGACAGTTGGCGCCTTTGCGTCTTCCACAGATGAGAGCCTCAGGTCTGTATTGGCAGAGATCAGGGTCCTCGATGATACCATCCTTGACACCGTCTAGCTCGTCACACTGCTCGAGGATATCATTGTAGACAGCATTCCACTCAGCGGCGCCAAGGTAGCTTGGAGATCCCGGCTTTCCAAGTACCTTGGGAAGATAACCACTCCAGAAAAACAGAGCTGTCATGTCAAAGGCAGGTGCACCAGCCACGATGCCGTCAAAGTCCTCGGGGAACTCTTGAGCCTCCTTGAAGCCTTGTCTTCCACCCGTTGAGCAGCCAAGGTAGTAGGATTTCTTATGTCGAGTACCGTAAAAGGTTTGGACTATCGTCTTGCCGAGGACTGCCTCCAGATGGATGGCACGATATGCGTAGTCTTCAACAGTGCCTGGGTGCTTATAGAAAGGCTTTCCTTGATTTCCGTCATGGCCGTTGTTTGTGCCGATGGTCGCAAACCCTTGCGAAGAGCCGTAGTTGAGGTCATCATACTTGAAGCAACCTCCCAATCCCCCATTTCCGACGCCCAAAAACCGGCCACTCCAGTCCAGGGGCAACCATGTCTCAAAGCGAACACTGCTGTCCGAGCCAGTGGCAACGTCAAAAGAGAGGCGGCAGATGTCGGACTTGACAACCTGAGACGTGAGAGTGCAAGTCGGGTCGTAGTTGGGGAAAGTCAAGTTTGTACCGGCTTTGACAAGCTCAGAGAGATGAACTGTGGCATTGGGGAGCTGTACTCTCTCTTTCAAGCCAACGCAGCCGTTGGCGTAGGAGGAGCTTTGACTTGGGGAGGCCCCGACCCTAGGCAGGGCAAGTAGGAGGAATGAAACAAGGGCCAGTGTCCAAGCCGTGACCAAGATGATGACTTGCAGTCGTTAGAGTTTGAGGAGGATACAGATAGGCTAGAGAAGATCATGGGGGTTACATTTCAGGCGCTGACACTTATAGACGGACAAAAGTATCACAACCTACTAAACCCAGTAGAAGAGGCCTCGGCCTGCCCCTAGTCCAGTTCACACCGTTTGATTAAACCCCGCAAAGATCTACAGACGTTATCCCCGCGGTATCCACGATATCTGGGGTAAAGAGACCGGCAAATGGTATCGGCTACGGGTCATGACTAGGGGAAAGGCCTTAGTGGGGTGAGGTTGTATTTCCTCGAACGGATATCGTCCTGGATATTCATATCCGTCTTTTAGTGCAGGGCTTTTCTCCGCCCCCCGCGCTCACGAGACTAATGGCGAGAGGTCGGATATGGTACTCGGCAGTAGTTTCTGGCCCATTATGAACGAGTCACCGAGTTGAATCCGGACCCTGCGAATGTTTTGGAGATGTGGTCTCGGGACTATGTCGGCGAGATCGAGGTCAGTATCGATAATCTTTCCACCAATGATGCAACTCCGACGGATCCTTGGGACAGGGACTTCATCCCGAACAAACAGCTGAATTGAAGAACCCTATTGTCAATGCGGGATTCATCTCATTCCATCATGCAATGAGTCTGGGCAGCTTCAATCTTATTTATTCCCATCTATCTAACTCATTATAAATGCTCTAGTTATCAAGTCTCCCTGGGATGCGCTATGAGTGCCAAGGTGGAAGCGGACTAGGAGGCAACTTAAGAATAAATAGGACGTTAGAGCTACGTATATATTATAATTATTTAATTAAATACTTCTATATAAACTTAATAAATAGTTATTATTTAATTTAATAAAGCATTAAAGGGAATTTAATATATATAAGATATATAGGATAGTATTAAAACCTAAAACTATAAAATTCTATATATAAATAGTTATTAAAACTACTCTTAGTATTTTAAAGATCTTAACTAATATATTTATATTATTATTATTCCTTTAGGCTCTTAATAGTATTGCTCTTAGAGGAGGGTTAACTTATAACCCCGTATACTCGTGTCAGCGGTAAACAGCTCATTAATCCTCTCTTATTTTTCGGCTCATAGGCATGTACTACTAACTCATGTAGGGTGAGCTGCGTTAAGTTTTGCAGACATCCAAACTAAAATGCAGGGTTTCGGATCAACTATTGCCCTTGGATGACTCTCCCCGCCTCCAGTTTATGCCATCTAAACAACTGCAACACACAACTACCACTCACATCTCTCACTACGATAACGAAGTTTCAATATCGGGCCCTGGGCGAAGAGGACCAGTCTATCCAGCTGGTCACCATCCTCCCAGGTTCTCAAAATGAGCCCATTTCTCTTGAGCTCCGCCATACGACAATGTTGCAGGAGCCACCGCCAACCTATGAAGCCTTATCCTATGTTTGGGGCTCACCAGACAGCGGAGTTCCAGTTTCAGTTGCCTACAACGATGAGCCTCACCAGTCAACTCTGATGGTCGGGCAGACCTCTCCGTCGCGCTAGAACATCTTCGACGAGCTGGCGAGCCTCGGACGATGTGGATTGACGCCGTCTGCATAACCCAAGAAGATGTTGCTGAAAGAAGCAGTCAAGTTCGAAACATGGGCAATGTCTACAGATTTGCCAGTCGCGTGGTTGTTTGGCTCAGGGGGGCTAACCAAGATAGTGACTTGGTTATGAGTTTACTACAAGACGTGGGTGCCAGAACGCAACAGGAGCCCGATACCTGGATCCGTGGCATGCAAACCTCGGGCGATACGTGCCCTTTACTTCCTTCTATTGCGTCCCTGGTTCAAGAGAATCTGGATTCGACAGGAAATAGGACTGGCAAACGACGAGTCCGTGGTAATTTGCGGCCACGTGGTGATGCCGTAGCAACATTTCCGCGAAATATTACGCCAACTACGTACACAACCCTATGTTGACTATATAGGGGTGAAGGCAGTGGTACTAGAAGAAACGCGTCGGGCTATTCTTCCAATGTCGGGAAAGACGAGTCTTCGGCTGTTTTCCCGACTCTACCAGGCGAGACCGTCACAATGCCTCGACCCCAAAGATAGGATCTACGGCGACACCATTTGTTGTGGCGACTTCTTCACACCCGAGCTCGACAGCGATTTTCCGGTTCTTGAGACAACCATCTCATATGTCAAGGCTCTCGTTGAGAATCTCGGGAATCGCCTCTTCAGGGCCTTGGAATATCATATTCCACGACATTGTCACGGTCGATCGATCTTTTGGACTGAACATGGGCACCTGCGCCTCTGCCCTGTTGGGAGTCTACCCGGCGACGTCATCGCCATCTTGTTAGGTTGCGATTCCCCGCTAGCTCTGCGCCCAACTGAGTCTGGAGCGTATAAAGTTGTAGAACAGTGCTAGGTTTCCGGTTTCATGGATGGCGAAGTCATCCTGGGCGGCCTTCCACACCACTCTATGAAAGATCCCAAGATCAGGGCATTTCGAAGGAAGGTTGAGGATCTCGAAGGTTTGTTCAACGATAATGTCGACAGTGGTTGTAGGGATTTCGAGGGAGCAGAGGAGAAAGAGCACAAGAGTCTAGACAAAACAATTGCGCAAGATGAGGGCAGACAAGAGTCTATGGGCGGCAGCGATATCGACAGACATGGCAATGATACTCATGTTGACGACTGTGCTTGGTTGAAAGGCATCACACCAGAAATGCTCCTCAAATCCAGTATTAACATCAAGATGTTCAACTTGGTATAGGTAGTTGGCATTCAGCAACACCATCTCTCTAGGCTCTTAGTACTCGGGAATGCTAACGCCGTACCTACTTCTATCCTCAAATCTTCTCGAAATGCTGAACGGAGCGTCCTGCCACAAGGTCTTATCATCTTGCGGCCACGGCAGGAAGATGCTGAAATCCTCCAGATGCTTCATTTCCTGCAACGGCGCCAAAGTCTCCTTCTCCAATGACTGAAACTCTGCCCTCCGTTCGCCAGAAGTCCATACAACGATCTTCAATGTCTTCAGGTTCGAGAGCCGAGCCATCTTGAAGCAAAAGCCGTGCCAGACTTGATCGTCGTCAGGCGTACAGATGACGATAGAAATATCCCAGGCTTGCGGATGGCTATCGTAGTACTGGGTGTAGCCGCGGATAAAGTGCCAACCGACCTCAAGGTGCTTTATAGCAGCAATATGTTGCGAGGGGAGCAGGGTGTCTATGGAAGTGAGAGGCGCCTTTGTGCCTTGAGAGCCAAAGCCGAAACAGAACGTGTTGCTCGAGTAGAGACAAGAGATGGACTCGAGGTAGCTTTTTTGTGTTAGATTACTTTTCATCAAATGGAAAAGACTGTCATTTCTCACGCTGCTTTGCAAACCATTGGAACGTTCAATAGCCCTTGTTTCGGCCACCACTTGAACTCGTTCATTTTCTCCGCCTGTACTAGACGCTCCTTCTCGGAGGTGAGATATAGCTTTCGGCTGCCCATGGCGTAGCTCCATATTTGGGTCCGAATTTCTGGCGGGAGACGAAACAGTGGTGATTTAGGTTGATCTGTCAGGATCGCAGAGAATTTGTCTTCCAAAGATACCGGGAATAGGGGCTTGCCGCTTTCAGGATCATAAAGAGGGTTCCATGGTTCCGGCTCTACAGGTTCGTGTTTTTCAGGGAACAATTTCGCGTGCATCTCTTCGATTTCGCGCGGCGTGAGAGGCTTTTGCGGCATCTTGGGGCCTTCATATTTGTAGGCTTTGGTGGTGGTTGTCGAGGCTGAGCCTGTAGGGCCACTGGAGGCATCATCCCCTTTTCCTAACAAACGGCTAAAAAGACCCATAGTGAGTGATAGAGATGATGCGCAGTGATGGGCTGGTTGACCTGGATCAACTTGGCTGAGAAGCGTTGTTGAAACGAGCGATTTTAGGCAGTTCAGGCGGCTAGCTCGAGTGTCCGGTCACGTGTAAAGAGAGTGCATGAAACCATTCAGTAGACGGAATAGCGTCTTCTAATTTGTTAGAGCTTACGGCGTGCTGATAAGGCCGGGGTGGTGAAGGCGGTAGCTGAGGATGGCGTGGCCGAGATAGTCAGCCACTTGTGCAAGGTCACAAATGAGAGCATAAATTGGCCACGGGTGCGCTAGCAGAACAACGGCGAGAGGATGATGGCCAGTTAGTGTCTACAATGTAGGAGCATACTTGGTCGTAAGATGATCCAGTATGAGTGTTTGTTTAGATGCTTTAGCGTCATTTCGAGTGCCATCTGAGCATATGCTCTAAAAAAAAGCCGTCCTTGAAGAGCCCCGAGACAGAGATGCGGTGTAGTTGGGAGATGTAGATGGTGTGCGGTGACCTTGAAGGTGATGCTAGTAAAAAAGTTTAATGAGGTCAGAGGTATAGAGGAGGGAGACCCGGCTTTGAGTGTGTCGTACGAGAAATATAGCCCCAATTTGGTACCTCATCTAGTATGGGGGCCCCCTACTTTTGGGTGGCCTAATGGCTTAATTTTGCTGTAAAACAGAGTGACTTTGCTTGATACAGAGAGCTTAGATTTCCTTCCATTTTCAAGAAACACTATCGAATTTTGGACTCTGGTACTTGGTTTACATACCAGGTCTTTGCGGGGAGGGTGTCGCCGATTTATATTTCGGATTCGCGCGGTTTCGGGTCGCATGCCGGCAGCATCTCTGGGATCTCATTAACGAAAGCGAGTATTCAATGCGAGCGGGTTCGCTTACCTGGGGCCTGGCGGAAAGGCAACTGCCATGACTTCCCTCTGCAGCCCTGATGCATCTTCATGCCAATCTACGGAGGACATAACTAAAATTCCCATGCAACCTCACCCTGACTCAGGCGGTTCCCTGCCACCTCCCTTGTGTCAACTAGCGTCTTCTTCCTTTACTACAGAATCAGAACCTCATATCCTTATCATCATGCCACCATTGCTTGTACCTTTGTCTCGTAGCTCAAACACGTACCCGTTCCCAAGAGTGACGCGCGCGAGTGGCGTTATCGACCCATGGAGGTGAATGGGAATCACAGCTTGAGCAGCTGCATCACCGTCAAAGCTGCTGTGGACCCGATCTATTGACAAGCCAGGCAAATGTATGGCGCACCAAGCGAGGCTTTTCTCCCAACTTACAACCGTCTCATAAACCAATTGATTGAGCTGTGTGGCCACCCTGCTGGTTTAGTTCTATGTGTTCTTGAGTCCGCAAGCCTGGGCCTCCCCAGGACATGATCGACAGAGGATAACGCCGCACGGCAATTGATAATTTCAGATTGCTTGGCTTTTAGCCAGCTCTTTTGTCACGGGGTTCTATCCCGTGGCGCTCAATAGTTCAGGTGCACCCATGCGACTAGTTTCTACGATATGACATATGGTTGGCGGTGTTCCTTAACTCACATGGAACCTGAGGCTATCTTCATCCCGAGCACCGTCTTGGCTTCGGTGTGGTATTCGCGTGGCTGCGAACTAAATACGTGTAGACCTTGGTACATGAGGGGTGAATTGTCCTTTGACAGTTGTGTATAGTCCCTTGACCCGTAACTACGCCGTAAAGCTGCTGTAGCATAACGTCTATTCAAGTCCAGTTCTGCGTCAAGCTTGTTTCTTTGACACCAGCCCATTCTTCTCTCTCAGCTCTGTTACATTGTAGATCATGCCTTTCTGTAGCAGGCGATATGGTTGCAGCTTGCATAACCACAGCTGAACCAGATGGCCCCAGTACGGTACCTTGGTGACTGTCCCAACTCCAGCTGCTGAGTTGAGAATCATACTCGCCATGTCGTCAGAGCCCGGCGTGAAAAGACTCGTCCCGACTTTGTGTCCGTCACTGTCCGTGTCGCCGATAAGAGCAGAGATGACTTCCACATGTTTTCCCTCTCCCTTCAACTCGGTATCCAGTGCTTTGCTGAAGCCAGTGATGTATGCTTTTGTGCCACTGTACACAGACACCCATGGAAGGCCCAACTCTGCCAAAGACCCGGAATTGATAACGAAACTTGGGTTGTCCTGAGTCGCACTCCTTTGAAGAGTTGGTAAAATTGCATGTGTGAGAAATGTCATGAAGGAGATGTTGACTTGAATGAGCTGGGCGATTTGCCCTGGGGTCTGCTCAGTGAAAGTGATAAAGTCCTTGGTCGGGTTGTGACCAATTCCAACATTGTTGACCAGGACTTTGATGTTCAGGTCGGTGATGGAGGATAACGTGTTCCATGCCTCCTGTCCGGTCTCACCGGATGCTGTGAATGCTGTGGTGGCATCAAGGACGAGGCCTCTAACCTCTCGGGAAGGGTATTGCTCTCGAAGCTCTTTGACGAATGCTTCTAATCGCACAGGATCTCGGCCGTGGACAATGATATTGAGCCCGCGTCGACATAACTCAACCGCCAAACTCCGACCAATGCCTGAAGTCGCACCTGTGACGAGGGCGTAAGCAGTGTCATGTCCCGGTATTGGTGGTTGGGATAGCACATTTCGTGGCTTAGACCAGGCGAGACCCATTTTTGAAAGCTTTGAAAGGATGTATGTAGATAATTATTATCCCCTAAGCTGGCAAGGACCTCCAAGCGGGTCACGATAGGGGGGTTAGTCCAATCAAAATGCGCCAAATGAAAGGTACTTCTTTTCCCACCTAATTTATACTATGATAGAAGTCCCAATAATTCTGCCGGTTATAAATCGCAATATCACAGATGATATACCTATACTAAGTCTGCCCCCCGCGATGCCTCCTTTTTAGGTTCTTAATGATCTTAGCTATAGTCTGCCTTTTGCGGCTCTTTGCCCTTATTTAGCCCTGCCGCAAGCCCTAATAAGCTAAGTAATCAGATTTCTAATGCCGATTGATATAATTAATATCTCTATTATAGTGAATTTAGCGTTATTATATATTATTAATATTAAATTCATTGCCTAACCTATTTAGCTTTTTTGCCTAGCTTTCTTAATAATATATATTAAATAAGGCATTATAAATATACTCTTATTATTTAATTTAATTTATATATTACTGCTAATTTAGCTAGGGAGTATAAAGCTATAATAGATAGGTATTAATGAGGATAATATTAAGGAGAAAGGTCTATGTAAGAGCCTATTAAGCGCCTTAGCGAAGGCGATGCTTATAGGGTATATATAACCTTAATTAGTTACCCTAATTAATATAATTTATTTCTTTATTATAAGTAGTAGTAATTATTAGTATTTAAATAACCTTAGTAACTTTATTATTAAAAAAATGCTATATTAGCTAGGCTTATGAGTGGTTTATAGATAGCTTCTTTCTCTTTTATTAAATATATTTATTATTGTTAGCTTTAAAGATAATACTTATAAATAGCATAAGGGCATTATCCTTTTAAGTAATCTAATTAACTTAATAAAGAGATAAATTAGTAAGGGATTTATATATAATTTTATCTATAAATAAAGACCTTATTATTAGCTATTAAGATAGCTCTAATTTTATTAAAGTTATAGCTATAAGTCCTAGCTTTATCACGCTTTTTATCCTTTTTAAGATTAATAAATATTCTACTATTAACTTAAGCTATGCCTATGGCCCTATGGCTATAGCTATAGAGGCTATAAAAGAGGTCTATAGATAAGAAGAGGTTATTAAAGAAGATATAATATATTATATTTAGTAATAAATTATATAAGATAATAATAATACCTTATATATTATTAAGAGGGATAAGCTTATTATCTATAACCTTTATCTTTCTTTACTATTATAAGCCCTTTTTCTTTTTCTTAATACCTATAGCACTATATTATATATCCTTAAGGTATTATAATTAATAGATAAAGAAGCCGACTTAAGCTATAACCTAGATTTTAAACCTATAAGGAATTAGCTTACCTTTAATATATACTATTTATATTAATTTACCTATAAAGTATACTATGCCCTTATTTATAGCGAGATAAGAGCCTAGGTAAAAGAGCTTTATTAATACCTTTTATATATACTTAGATTACTCCTTAATGCCTTAGAAAACCTTTAATAAATTAATATTATTAGATTTATTAATCTTTATATAGTTAAAGATATAGAGATATTAGTAGATTAGTTTAAACTTATATAAGGGCATAAACTTTAGGATTAAGTATAATAGGCATTATTCTCTTAGCTTTAGGGCTATCTAGTAGCTTAAAATAGTCTTTTCTTTATAAATCCTTATATAAATTAGTATTCTAAGCTATATATAAATCTATGCATAGGAGATCCTTTCTTAAGCTAGGAGGCGCAAGTGTTCTTTAAGTGGCATATTCTAGGCATCTATAATTGCATTTTCGAGGTATTTAATAACCTAGCTATTAGTATATTTAATCTATTTTAATAATAGCTATCTAGGCATAAAAAGCTAGAAAAGCTTAAGTAGGCTCTAGGGTAGAGGATTAATCTAAAAAGCATAATATTCTATATTAAAAGATTGAAAGTTAAAGCCGCGAGCCTCGTTGGCAGGGAAATTAGGGCACCTTATGGAGTCATTAGGGCCAACCCGCTGGCTATGCGTTTTCTTAATAAAGCTCTTATTATCATAGGCATTATCTGCCTATGATGCATCGGGCATTGATTATATAGTCATTGTTTAATTAAAAATGATTTCTATGTTGTTTTACTAGGAAATCCTTTATTAAGAGAATAAAGTATACCCCTCACGTACTCTCGTCATTACGGCGCTAAGTGGGGCGCGGTACGGCTTGGAGGTCCTTGCCAGCTTAGGGGATAGTTGAGAACCCTTTACTCACACAATTGAAAGCTGAAGCAATACAGGGCATGGAAAGTTACGTAGTGTCGTAGGTGGCTGACAGCCCGTTGAGAGGAGGGATAACGAGATGGCCTCTATAAAGTCATGTTTTCTATATGTGTGCAATACATGCAATTTACGAAGAGCTGGAACGCTTATCGGAATCGTTATCGCTATCGCCCCCACGGAACAACGTACATCCGAAATCGTGACGCCTTGGATGAGCGGCGCGATTGCTTTGGTCTCCCAAATCTCTCAGGGCAACGAATGCCCCGATCGACTTCCTACAGCCATGTTTCATTCGCGGACACTGGTTGTCTTGACGGAAGCTTGCCGTATCTTGAGAATGCGATCACGACCGCAAATCCCTCCACATGATTTTGGGCCAATGCTAATGCTCCAATGTGTCGCCCGAGTCCCTTCCCTCGCTTTGCCATCCTAGTATACTGCGAAACGGTCCATGCTACTCGGCCCTCCTAAAGTCCATCCAAAAGCTTTGCCTCCGAGTCTGGGCCGCCAAACGAGGACCCACGATCAGACAAGACACTAGACGACGCGACAGAACTTGTAATGCCAGACTCAACCTCCCTCTCCAACATGCTTGCCAAACAATACCAGCCTTCGCATTTCATGCCTCGGCGTCGGCGCAAACGCACCGTGACAACCAGGGGCCGGTCTTGGGCGTCTCAACAAACGTCTCCCAGGCTTTGCCAGCGTGTCACGAGCCGCAAGAGCACACGTCCATCTCGTTCCGAACTCGCTTGGCGAAAGTAGATTTCACTCCGTTCGCGAGCCTTTCGCCCGTTACATCTTATGCCATGTGATGCCCTCTTGCACTATCACGGCCCCGTTATCCACTTGGCTTTATCACATGCCTCAATACTAGCAATACCCACTCGTCCCCTGTCAATCCGTCATTGTGACCGTTGACGTCATCGCCTCCTTGTTGATCTGGAGCCCCTTTCCCAACCCCCACTTCCCCGTATGCCCCAGAGCTGCTTGCTTCCACCTTGGTCTGTACATAGTACAAGGCCAAAATCTCGAATCAATTGAGAAGCCTTTGATGCTATTTCCAGCCAGTTTTAAATGGAGAATGTCAGATCATCATTGGTCAGACAACCTGACAGGATCCACCTTTGCTTTGCTGTCTTGTCTGCCTAATCTGATGCTCAGCACACCTCGCCTACGTTGGGCATGACTGCTTCATCCACATTCACACATCAGCAATTGTTTGGAAAAGCTCCATCATCTCCTGCAGAGTCAACATGAGCCTCGAAGATGCCGCTACCCTCATCGGCGATCCCGCCAACTCTTCCCCTTTGATCATCTGCTTCCATGGTTCGGGCGATTCATGCGCGTCGTGGATACCCCTGGCAGAGCTTCTTAGCACCAGGTATCGAGTACTCCTCTGGGACCGCCAGGATCCTTATCTCAAGCCCAAGTCAGCTATAGGCGGAATGCTACGATACTTGGATCAAGCGAAGCTATCACCGCCTTACGTTTTGATCGCACATTCATATGGAGGCATGTTTGTGCGGCTATTCCTTCAACAAAAACATGCCCAAGTGGCGGGAGTGGTGCTCGTCGAGACAGGTCAGGAGGCTGAAACAGGCAAAGGAATCGAGGAGGCGCAATACAAGAAGCAAATCCTCGGAAACAAGCCCCTCGTAGTCATTCGTGGGAACACGTTGATTGGGAAGTGGAAGCAATACGAAGAAGTCATTGCTTTTGCTGAGGACAAGGGCAGTCCCAACCTAGTAGCACAGAAACAAATGTTGGATGCTGCGGATAAAGAGGATGAGCGCCTAAAAAAGGCACAGCTAGCACTTTCGCGATGTCATCGGTACGTTCATATCCCAGACTGTGGACATGACGTTATCCAGCAGAGGCCAGAGGAAGTGGTTAAGGAAGTCACCTGGGTTATGGATAATCTTCAGCCGACGAGCGATGATTCAACCGCTGGACGGAAAATGTTGGTGTGGCTAAGAAGCCTGAAAGGGCGGGTCTTGGGCTGATATCGCAGTGATATACTGGGAGGCTCAAACAGTGGAGTCCTTCGTTACAACCTTGTGTATTTCACGTCAAAATACAAGGATCATAATGATGAAGTCTACCTGGAAACAATACCGAGGCCAAGCTGCGTAGTTTAAAACATGATGGCTACCTAGACAGCTTCAAGAGAATTATCCAAGCGTCAATGAGGTCATGGTCTCTCTCGCGGCGACTCCTTCAAGGGTCAATTGATGCTAGAAAAAAAGAAACAAAGACATATTGCTGTAATTGCTTCTATACACCGTCTCAAAACATCGATTATGACCCGGCATCACGTCCATGCGGCTCCTTGCGGCTGTCATGAGGCATCTTGTAGGGTAACCCGAGCTAGAAAGGGAGCCTCGGCAGTTGACGCGAATGCAATGAATGCATGATGATCCATACCGAAAGCGGAGAAACCAATCACAGCGCGTCCCCGGATTTCGAAATACCCCCACTTACCGCGGTCAGGCAATGAACCGAGGCTCAGTTCATCTTGGCGTCGGAGATAAGATCCGATATCGGGTCCCTAAGATGGCCAAATGTCCCTTTAATCTTCCCCATCAACAAACAATTCAATCTCCATCAACAACATCATTCTCCAATCCTCGACATAATGCCTCCTCCGAATCCAGACTGGGTCAAGGCCCTCAAGCCTTCGGGTCCTCAGGGATCAGAGCTTCTCGAGCAGGAGCGCGCCAAATCCGACGTCAACGTGGATCAGCTCGCCGACTTTCTCTTCACAAAGGAGGTTCTGGAGCGCAACGCCAAGATTCTCGACATTTTGGAGTCAGACCCCATCTTTGACAAGTCGCAAAACTACTTTCAGGGCCGAAAGGACAGAATTGAGGCTGCTCTCGCTAGAGGAAAGGCTTTGAGACGGCTTTCTGTCAAGCACAACTGGAGCCAGGACGAGTACCAGGCCGCCAATGACCTCATCAGCGAGCCCACTCCTTATGGTCTCCACGCGTCCATGTTCTTGAAGACGCTGGAGGAGCAGGGAACACCAGCACAACACAAGCTGTTCCTTGAGCCTGCTCAACGCTACGAGTACATTGGCTGCTATGCGCAGACTGAGCTTGGTCATGGATCCAACGTTCGAGGTTTGGAGACAACAGCCACGTGGAACCCTGAGGACAAGACCTTCACAATCCATTCACCTCATCTCACCGCTTCTAAGTGGTGGATTGGTTCCCTGGGCAAGGCTGCAAACCACGCCGTCGTGGTGGCCCAGCTGATCCTCAATGGCAAGACATACGGCCCTCACCCATTCGTCGTGCCAATTCGAGATCTCAAGACCCACGAGCCTCTAGAGAACATCCACGTCGGAGATATCGGCCCCAAGTTCGGCTACAACACCATGGACAACGGTTTCCTTCTCTTCAACCACGTCAAAATCCCCCACATCAACATGCTCAGCCGCTTCTCGGGCATCGACCCAGAGACGAGCAAGTACATCAGACCTGCCAACCCGGCACTCATCTACGGTACCTTGACCTTTGTACGATCTTCTATCGTCCTTCAGTCCGGATCCGTCCTTGCCCGTGGCGTCACCATCGCTACACGTTACTGTGCAGTTCGACGCCAGTTCCAGGACCGTGACGCTTCTGCGGACGAAGTTGGCGAGAACCAGGTCCTGAATTATACAATGGTTCAGCAGCGTCTTTTGCCCCTGCTGGCTGCTTCTTATGCTCTGCATTTCACCGGCCGCGCCATGATCAAGCTCTACGAGGCCAACCAGAAGCGCATGGCTCAGAAGCTGGATACTAGAAACAACGTTGGGCGTGCTCCTGGCCCAGAGGAGCTCAACCCTGGTAGCGATCTCCTGGCTGATCTCCACGCCATCTCGTGTTCTCTGAAGGCTTTCGCATCTACCACGGCTGCTGAAGGTCTCGAGGTCTGTCGCCGAGCCTGTGGTGGCCATGGATACTCGGCCTTCTCTGGCATTGGCACCTGGTACGCCGACTACCTTCCCACCGTCACATGGGAGGGCGACAACTACATGCTCACCCAGCAGGTTGCTCGATACCTGCTCAAGTCTGCCCGCGCTGTCCTGTCGGGCAAGGCTGTCGATAACAGCATCACCCGTGTCTTCAAGGAGTATATCCGAAGACAAGATGTCGGTGCTGCCTTTGATGTCCTTGACAGTGACCAGGATCTCGTTAATGCCTTTGCCTGGCGAGTTGCCTTCTTGACCTTTGAAGCTCTCAAGCACCGGGACGAGGAGAAGCAGTCTTGGAACAGTCTCCTGATTGACTTCTGGCGTCTGTCTACTGCTTACGCCCAGTACCAGGTTGTCAAGTACTTCCACGAGGCTCTCCAAGATGAAGAGACTAAGTCTTCTCTCGATACCAACACCCAAGAAGTGCTCCACAAGCTGTTCCAGCTCTTTGCTCTGCATCATCTTCAGAGCCATGCTTCCGAGTTCTTCACCAGTGCAGCCACTACTGTGCGTCAGATTCAGCTTTCGCGCACGAAGCGGACGCTGGCTCTTCTGGATGACGTCCGACCCCACGCCGTGAGATTGGTGGACTCTTGGAAGTTCCCCGACTGGCAGCTCGACAGCTCCCTGGGTCGATATGACGGCAAGGTGTATGAGGACATGTTCCACAGGGCATCCGAGGTGAACCCTCTGAACGATGTGGTTTTCGATCCTTATCCTGATTCGCCGGTTCTGTTTAGAAAGGATGGGACTCTAAAGTCCAAGCTGTAGGATTGGAGTTGTAGCCCGTTTTGTTTTCGTTCTGTATCGAATAGTATTGCTGGTTAGATGTTAGAATTAGAAGTGATTAGAATGATTAGAGTCATAAGAATATAGTTATTTCCCACAGGTAACTGAATGCGTCCTCATGCATATGCATTTGCAGCTGGCTTGTTGGATGAAGAGAGGTTCTTTCAAATGCAGCCAGGTATCATCAACTGACTGTTACTGGTCTAACCCGCATAAACTTACTTCATGATTCGCATTTGGTTGGTAAGTTCTGGGGTAGTCCCAGAGTAAAATGAGCTGTGATTGGAAAGGGCTTAATAACCATGTAACCAACAGCGCAGAGTGATGGACATTTGCTCAAAAGTAGGTATTGAACTGCCAGGGGTGAAATGAAGGGACAGGAGTTGTTTCTCGTCTCAATTTTATGTCCCCAATTAGGACCTAACAGAGAATTTCGATCAAGCTCTTTGCTGGCACATTGGAGACGGGTCCAACCAAGCAATGGATCTTGTATGGGTCTGGATAAAGACTCGGGAGGTGGGCTGCTCACTAGTTCTGATCTCTAGCTTCTTTCAAGCCAACTTCTCTGCCTTCATTCTTTTGTTATCTTGTTCTTATTCTCGACATGACTTTCAAGTCTTCTTCCTTGCTAGGCCTCGCCTTGAGCTTGGTCTCTGCTGCATCAAACCCCCGATCAGTCAAGATCACCGTCGAACAGGAGAGCATGATCAGAGACGCGGTCCTGCTTGCATCGAATCTGAGGATGGCATGTCGACAGAGGCGCTCAACATCGTGTTGCTGAAGAACGGAATGTACGTCCTCTTCTACAGCTCCGGCAACTTCGAGAACTTCGACACCTTCGACATCAAGTGCGCCTACGCCACCAAAGTGACGGGTCCCTACCCACGGGCCGACGGGTTTCTGATTAAGGCTCCCATGTTTGGCCTCAAGGGCCCCGGCGCCGCGACGCGTAACGAGGCTGGAGACAAGTTGCTGTTTCACGGCTGGTGTGTCGAAAAGTTCAAACGATGCTTGTACGGCGTTCTTTACAAGGTGTCTAATCCTTGCAGGCCATAAGGGGAAGCCTGCCGAGCTGCAGATTCGGGGACTATTGCTCTTTTGACTGGGACATTCTTTTTACGAGTGAAATCTTTGATTGGATTCAGCTATTGATCAAACCATTTGCCTAAAATCCCCAATGACTTGTCGCATATGATGATAATCATCGAGTTGGACATGAGCTGCTGTTTAATGCCTTTGAATTGGAGCAGCCATCTGTATGCATTTTAGGCACGAGGTATAAAAAGTGCCCTCTTATAATATATCAGGTATCCATAGTAGCTGAATGAGTGACAACAGTCCTGCGCATCATCGTGGATCACCGTCATTGTGGGTAAGAAGGTGATGCTTCATCCGGTATTTTGACAACCTTAATCACCTGCCGACGCAGACGGAAGAAGGCCCATCGAAGATAACAGGGACTGACATCATCAGCAGACTCTATTAATGGCGCGTGTACGATGTTAGATATCCATTACTGCGGTTTGATGATAGGAATAGCGTCAATCAGAGCAGGAATTATTAACTACACTCTGTCACTTTCTGGTCAGAAGCAACTTGACATACGGCTGTCTCGACAGTGGCAGCCTGTGTGTTCGAGAGCTTTCACTGAATAAGTCAAAGGCTATAAGTATATATAGGTTGTTGAGGTCAGTCTTCCGGACTCTTTTGGTTCTACAAGAAATATACCAGTTCTATCAACTACATCAGCAACATCAAACGCCTCTACCGAAACTTGAAAACTCTCAGAAAATCCAGCAGAGATGTGTGTGCGAACTTTCACTAGGTGGACCTGCGCCGAATGCCGCCAATTCTTCAAACAGGAGGAGAAATCCACCATGTGCGCCGAGGCAGGAAAGAAGAAGCCTCCAGCGATGGGCGCGTGTGGGAGGATCAATGGGGCAGAGGTTGCCATCTATGACGTTTTCTGCCCTCCTTGCCAGAAAGAGGCCGACAAGCTGCTCGAAGCAGAGAAGAAGAAGCGTGCTGCTAAGAACTTGGTGGGGGGACCCGGAGGTTAGACGGATAAATCTTCCTGTGGCATTGTTCCAAGTTTGAAATATGGCGAGGTTGGAGGCCATTACAGCAGTAATGCCCCCCTGAGGATCGTAGCCAACTAGGTAGACAAAACAAACCAGGCCCATTCGCGTCAGCACATCTTGACCTCCCACCGGCTTTGTTTCACCCGTGATCTATACTAGATGGGGATAGTAGGCGCGCCAAGTTCCGATTTGTTCTCGACAAGCACAGTTCTGGAATCACTTTCTATGGTGTCGAAATGGGGAAACAAATCGAGACTGGTGAGATCGACGACGACGCCACGTAATTGCTTTGAGCTTCATGAAGCGACGGTCGACCTCCTGTGTTCTCTTTGATTGAGGAAAAGCCTCGTGGCATGCCTGCAGGGGCTCGCTGGGGTCATTCAGCAAACTGCGCTGTCCGGACCCTGGACTCTGGTGTCACATTGTTATTTAATATCGTTGGATAGCACTATGCAAGGGACCGGGAAAAGGCCACGCTGGCACTCATGGGTTGCAGAATATACAATCGAGTTTCATGTTTATTGCTATCAAAAGCTACCAACGCGTCAAAGCAGATCCCGCCAAGTTGGGTGATCTAGTACCTGACTGGCAATGTCTGGCATTATATGGCGCCTCTCACCGCTGAGGGCAAAAGGAGGAAGTTGGGGGCTTAGAGGAGCCCCTAGGTACGATTCAATCTGGTCCAGACGCACAAAGAAAGTCACAGCGGCGTACTCGCTTAAACATGTACGACATTGATGCCTAAGTGTAACCAGCGACCATACGTGTATCTGCTACGCGTGCAGATGAGTGAATGTGCAACATAAGGGAGATGTAGAAAGTAAAGCCTATGGAGCATCGAGTTGGGGGCTGCGCCCTCCCTCATGCATTTTACTTAAACACGATCCTAATCGCCTCTTCTTTTGCCAAGCTCGGGTCGTTATGATCAACTGTTGAACAAGTCCAAGTCTTTACCTCAAAAACCGCACTCATCTCGTTCAATTCTTCAAGATACCCTGTTATAGATACATGAGATCAAGGTTGCTACTGCCCGACTGATTTGCATCCGAAATGGGTGAGTATACCTGGCAAGGCTCGTCAAGTTAATCTTCTCAGCATAGACTGATATGAATGGTTAGGCCGTCGCTGTCTTTTAGTCTCGCGCCCCCTGAAGCTTGGCCCGTCGTCCGACTCAACCACCTGGGCGGTGATAGGCAACCGGGCCCCTGTCCCAGCATTCCTCCAGAAATTGCCGCTTCTCCAACACTGGGCACTGTGTGTCATCGATACTGATGAGATTGTCCTCTCCGAGCCTTCCAGCCGCCGCCATTTCCTGAAGGCTAAGTACTTTGACCTCAGCGTCAGTTTGCAGGCCTGCTATCGCATCGTATGCAGCAGCCGGTCATTCAACGAGGTAGGCCATGGGAGCAATGTTTGGCCAGAAGAAGCCGTGAAGCAAATCACGGCTGTGCAGGATGTTGGGGTAACGTTCAGGGATGATGGTTGGATCTCTGAGCGCGGTATGTTCTCTCTCTGTTGAATCAACGGTTAAAGTCTAACATGATGCCGTTATAGGTTTACGCATGTCAGAGCTATGGGGAACCTACCGGCCATTCTTGTGGAATTGTCAACACTTTGCCTCGTTGCTCGCGCAGATGGCCATCGGCACGGATCAGTCCACTGAGCTCATTAGCACACTTCTCCATTTGCGTGAGAAGCGAATAAGGATGTATTCCGGGTTAAGGGCAGGAGTGCGCGCCAAGGTCCTTATGTCTCTTTTCCCAGGAATTTCATTGGCTACAGCAGGCGTCTTCATGTTCGCCGACGCTATGAAGATGCATGGAATCCATGAAACGTATAGAAAGCTTGTTGACAGGTACGAGGAATTGCGACCATTGCACTGGCGGGGCTAGTGCTCAGCGATATAGACCATCGGAGATGTGTATGGATGAATCGGCCAGACTGCATTAACTCTACTGAGCGGCATTGGTTATTTCTGGTAGACGCCCTCTGTTATTGCAGGTGTAGTCCTCATCCTCCTGGGTTTCCGGGGGGACATGGCTGTCATAGGCCTAGTAAGAGTCTGTATTCATAATGTACCTATGCAACAATAACCCCTAGATAGCTACCGGGAAGCTATCTCACCGCTCCAATCGCCGCCAAACCCGAACCTCAAAAGCCTTTCTTCACTCCATCGCCAAAGATATGTTTAATAAGATCCCATCCCCCTCCACCTAAAGAGCAAACATCTTCCACCCTAACAATCTTCCGAGCGCTCTCACATCTTTGCAACACCCTCCAGGTTGACCTGCCAGTCACCTGCTTCCGCACTCGCAAAGGATTCTGCAAACTTGGTGGCGCTGGCATCATGCTTGACTGATGCGTCGTCCAGTTTGCTCCTCGCTGCCCTGAGCATCTCTTCTGCCTTTCGCACTTCTTCCTCAATGCGGTTCTTTTCTGCCTCGGCCTGCATTTTTCGTTCGTAATCTTCCCTCACCTTGTAGATGCGGTCAAGAGCGTCAAACTTGGCCCTTTCTTCCTGCACTTTTCTCTCATTCTCGGCTTTTTGTTCACGCACGTGTGCTAGGAAGGCTTCAAGAGACTTGTCCAAGGCCTGATCTCCAATTGCTTGCTCCATCTTGGCCTTCTGCAGACGACTGCCAGACTCGTCACGGAGTCTGGCCACCTCATCGGCGCTAAGCCGTCGCAAACTGGCTTCTCGCTGAATACTTCGAAATGTTTCTATGGCTGTACCAACGTCATTGGGAAGCAGGCGTGTGTCGATGGTGCGGAGTAGAGATAGGTAATGTGCCTGCTCGGCAGGAATATCTAGTGTGGGTTGCTCACTGCACGGAATGCCCCGAAGAACACGGCTAAAGCAAGCCATAGCATGTAAACCATAGCTCCAAGTATCTTGTTGAATTGGACAGCTCTGGTGATATCAGCTACAGCTACACAAACTGTCGGGGGGGGGGGG